>JAIFZK010000015.1:3117500-3472500 GCA_027481765.1 Tenualosa thibaudeaui | reverse complement strand
TTTTCTTCTAATCTCTTGCTACGACCTCATGACTGTTGAAAAGACATTACCATAACACCAAAGCAAGTTTTACTGCTGCCAAAATGACCCTTGATGAGGCCTTCACCCTTGTTCAGTTACCACTACTGTCTTAGATGCCCATATGCTCATAAAATTAATCAGAGTCATATGTTTTTCATCCAGTAAAAGTCTACCATCCATTTAGGACAAGAAGTGTTCTGGAAAATCTGGAATGTGCACAACACAGCAGGTTCTGTGAGGTTTGATGCAATGTTGACTAAATAGGAATAATTGGGTGAAAAATGAGTAATTGTCGTTTACCCAAGGTAACATTATTGACGCTGTCTCACAGAAAAAAACACATGAATTATATTGGGCTCCATGGTAAAATCCTGGATTTGAGCTTACCAGGCATTACCCAGAGATGAGGGGAGTGTTCCAGTCAAGGCTATTACCAGAGTTCCGGCAAAGAGAAATGAAATAGTGATTTTTTTCCCTGAAGGGGCACAGAGTCATGACCCTTTGTAGGTGTAATGACCTGATTTTCAGGTGGTCCAGTTTTAGGCCTGAAGGGCCACTCTTCAAAGTGTTTTTTCTCCAGTGACTGCAGCAGTGAGTGGTTAGTAGTTCAGCCTAAGAACAGGCAAGCAGGAGTTTATTTTAATGGGTAAGTGGCAGAGGGGAAACCCCGTGAACAGCAGGCCAGTAGAGATCAGGCGAGAGCAACCTGTAAGGAGATTACCACAGTAGGCCCCAATTGCGTCCTTCACAAAGTCAACACACATGTAATCACTTACACACACACACTCACATGCTCGCACACACACACACACACACACACACACACACACACTTCTGCGCACACACTTTTCTGACTCAGCTGTTTTGTAGGAAGCCTGCTGCCTTTGAAGCAGGGAAGAATCTTTCATTACTTGAGACATAGAGGAAAAAAAGACACAGGGAGATGACAGAGAAAGAATAACCAGTCCATTGTCTTCAAAATGAGCCCCCCCTCTCTCTCAAAAAAAAAATAATTGTAAGGTCCTAATTACACACCATAGCAGGTGGTGGAATTTGCACCTGGGAAAGTGTGTGTGCGTGTATAGGAGATCGTTTAAAAAGTTAGTGGGTTGGTAAGAAAATGATGGTGCAACAGAGAAATAAAAAAACTGCTACTTGAGGGGTGCAAATCTATGTGTGTGTGTGTGTGTGTGTTTTTATGATGTTACAGACAGACATTACTCGTAACCAGTGGCCTGCTGACAATGACAGATTGTAACGGTTGACTGTACCGCTCCTAAAACAGACATTAAAAAACCATTACAATGCTGCTACTGTGCCTTTGTTAAACCAAAGTCCATCTTTACCGTTCTCATAGTGGGGTACACAGCTGGGAATAATCAATTCAACTTATGACGACTGGACGAGAAATTCAAAATAGCCCATGGCTACTGTCGCTCACAAACCACAAAGAATTTTAAATCGGATATCACAGTCACTTAATTGATGAAAGTTCGACCACAAAGGGAGTGAAATGGTGATTCATACCCCCAGTCGACCGGTTTAAGGGGACAGAGGGGAGCGGCTGAACGCATAGGTGCCTCAGATGATGTAAGAGGCTCTCATGGGATGCCTTCTTACCGTAATGGCGCAGTTAAACAGGAGCAATTGTCCGGAAGAGAGGAAGACATCTGGAGAGCCGCCAAGTCTTAAGGAGGAAAAAACACAAGAACTCAACATTCTGGAGACTGACGTCAGAACAAAACGTGGGATCTTTCGGACCAAACAAATGAAAGCCTCAAATATTGGCACGCGCGGTCGCGCACGCTCTTTTTCTCTTGCAACACACACAAACCCGTAAACAACAAAGCATACATGGCCTCCTTCATCGCGCACAGCTGGTGTGTCGCGGTCAAGGGCATCTCAGTATACTTTACTGTAAATGAGAACTAATGACACAATACCCACGCAATATTTCCCCGAGATAATGTTACCTCGAGTGTCGCATGCTGTGGTGGCACTGACATTCTAGCTTATGCGAAGTAGATTATAAACTTGGCCCCCAGTATTCCTTTCTGGTAATCCACAGGTTGTCTTCATTTGGTACAGGGACATCAAACAGGTGGGTGCACTTTAAATGACAGCTGTGAGGACAGCGTTCTCCCCCTATCTTGCCATCACAACCTGCAGTCTGATCCAAAACAAAGACAGATAGGAGGAGCGCAGAAACAGCGTGTACTCATTAGGACTCAGACTGCTATTCTTGGCAGAACAACAGTGGCTCTCATAAATTTAAAGTGAACAGACTTGTGAAAGATTTAAATAGTTCAAATCAAAGTCCTCATAGGGAACACTCGCTAATGACCACATGGCATTCACGCCACCCAGTGTTTGTAAAGAGAACCACAGGGCTGAGTGTCAAAAAATATTTTGCCAAGTAATCCAATTTGGCCTGAAATAAAAATCAGGAAATTGAATCTTTTGTCGTCAAAATCACTTTATTGATATTCTATTGAGTGTAATACATTGGTATAAAACATGGTAATACACAAAAAAACTTGAAGGAATATTGTCTGGTTATGATATGGTCATTTGGTCCACATGGTTAATAATATAATTTATTAGCTCTAAACGACTGCTCAAGAAGAGTATCCCTGGCAGATGATTCCATCTCTTGTTACTTAATGGAACATTATGCATGTCATCCATCAAAAGTGATGTTCCACATCATGGTTCCCTCAAATTTATAACCATATTCTACCACACCTACACTGATGAAGATCCTTAATGCCACTGTGTGTGTGTGTGTGTGTTTGTGTGTGTGTGTGTGTTCGTGTGAGGAGGTAGTATTCTTTACAGAATGCCCTCTCTCATGTGGATTTTTTGTTGTCTTCCACCTGGTCTCAACTATTCACAAGCATCCATTGCATCCAGGCAACAGTTCAACTAAGATGAGTATCAGATGTCAGTTATAATGTACTTTGATTAAACACGAGTCTGAGTAAAAACAGATTTTTGCACTGCACCAGCAGATCTCTCTAGAGAACCAATTACAAAACAAAGCCACAGGCCTTATATCCTAACCTCAGCTTGAGCAATCTATATTCAAACAAGGTGTTCTGTTCAGTCCATACATCTGTCATGAGCATGACACTACAGCCTTGTCCTCTGATTGGCTGGCAATTCATCCTGGTCAAGCCCCCACAGAAAAGTGCGCAGGCGTGTCATTTCCTTCTGCAGTTCTGGATTCGGGATGGGCTGGGAGAGATCCAGGCGTGGTGTCTCATTTGGGAGGATGAGTGGGGGATGATCCAGGAAGCTTTCGAAAATATCTAGGGGAATAAGTCAAAGAATTTCAATGATGGATAAAAAAACCTCAGAGGTTCCTGTTGCAGGATGTCTCTTTGGTCATAGAGGGACTACCTACCTCCACTAAGTTCTGTACCGGGAGGTGGGGCCCAGGATGCAGGTGGGGCTCGGGCCGGGCCAAGCTTGTAATGGGTCAGAAGATGATGGAGCTGAGACGCACTCAGCAAGACATGCTCCTCCAGCAGGCTCGACCATGAAGACTGATTAAAGCAGAGCACATCAGACAGAGGAGAGAATTAGGACCAAAGCCATACAAAAGGCCAACCTTAGAGTGGAAGCCAACATTATGGTGGCAATGTGTAATGCCGCATTTCACAGAGACCATTAGTCATGGAGACATATGGTGATCTCTACACAGCAGGAAGGCATGATAAAATGATAAATGATAAATGATAAAATGACATGATATGACCATGTACTCAACCCACACTGTTCATGTATACAGTGCAGACTGGACCACATCACAAATGTGCTCATATTACCTGGATCAGGCGTGTCTTGGGAACACAAAGGAAGTTTACAGTGACCGACAGTTTCTTGAGGAACTCAGAGGCAATGTCACCCAGACCAGCCCCTTGCAGCCAGTCCAGCACCAGGTCCAGATTTGTCCGAATCTGAACTGCTCTTGACCAGGAAAAAAGCCCATCTGACAGACAAGATCATAGCAAAAGTTTCAGATTCAATGAAAAACATAGCAGTTTGCATGGTACAAATTGTTGCTGTTCCCATCCTTTTCACTGTTTGCCTTATCAGTCACCCGTAGACTGTTACCTCTCTCCAGCAGTGTATTGAGCAGGGAGGTGTTGGTGAAGAAGAAGAGGTAGCCAAAGGTCTGAGAGGTGAGAGGTGGCGAGAGGCAGGCATCCCTGGTGAGCTGCAGGGAGCAGCGGTATACCTCCACCAGTCCGGCAACGGTGGGAGGCAGAGTGGACACGTCATCCTCTTCCTCTCCCTCTCCTCCTCTTCCTCCACCTCCCTCGGCTTCACCTTCATCACCCTTGTTCTCTTTTGTTTTGGGTTGTTCCTTCTCCTTCTCCTTCTCTTCTCGAGAAAAAGGGTTGGTCTCCAGCAATGCTGGTAAGAGGGTGTACAAGGTCTGGTGGAGGGATGAAAGAAAACAATGGAAAGAATGGTTTGAAACACAATAGGTACAAGAAGGGACCCAAGAACTATTGAGCCTGTAAAATGCTCAAGGTTTTGCAAAATACAAACTAGCACACCGTTTAATGTGGTGAAATTTGGGGTATGGGTAATTTTGGGCTATTTCCTTTCATTGTTTTTGCCTGTTCTCCTAAGTCTAATCAACTACTTATGCATTCTCACCTTTGTCAGGTGATACACACACTGTTGGAAAGTGTGCATGATGACATCGTCAAGCTGTGTCAAGGCTTCAGAGCAGGTGTCCATGTCAGCTGTTAGAACAGGATCACCTGGAGCTGTGGGTCAGAAAAGCAAAATGTTTAAGAATATTAAGCTAAGCACTTGAAGGTTAGTTGCCAGATTCTATGAACAATTGTAATCAAGTGTTCATGTTATTTTTCCTTTAAATCCCATCGTGTATGATACACAGAGTGCTAATTCAGAGCCATTATTGTTATAAAATAAGTGGTTAGTTTTGTATTTGTTAATTGTTTTGTCTAATGTTTAGGTGTAAAGTTCAAAGCAGAGGAGTATTAATGATAGGAGCTCCATTAGACAAAACATTCATTGGCCTGGCTCATGAGACATTTTGGGATAGCAAACGTTTTCCTTGAATGTGCATGGTTTAAAAAAAAAAGAGAACAGTCCAGGCTTACCCTCAAACTCCCATTCTTTCTCCATTGCCTCAACCTTGACCTGAAAGAAATTGAGGAGCTCTGTAGCATTTGACATCCAGAACATGAGAGGACGCAGGTCTGCTGCCAGCTGCTGCACACCAGGGGGACTGAGGTCACCATTTGAGTCAGTAGGGCTGAGATTTTACACAAGACAAGGTCAGACATTTGTAAACTATGAACATGCAAAATAGCCTACATGTGTCACTGACACCTGAACATTTTTTGTGTCCATAATATTATATTTCATAGAATGTATCCACAATAGTATGCTGCTCCTAAAATTAATGATATATGATGCAGTTTTATATGCTTGGCAAGGGCCTATAGCTTCATACAGAAAGGAAAGGGACATGCAGACAGACTATCCAAAGTTATGCTGTCTCCATCCAGACTGCATGGAAATGTAAAATAAAGGACAAAAGAACAGAATGTGAATTCCAAACTGTAATTCAAAATGTAGCTGAACACTGTGAAAACTGTCAAAAGCCACAAGAATGTTCTTACTTTTGTGTGGGATGCTTGTCCCCAAATTCTTTGATGTTGTCCTGAAAAGAGTAAAGCAAGCAGGGAGAGGGGGAGTAAGATTAGGCCACATTCAGCTGAATGACGGAGGGAATGTCTGACTGATTCATCCGGACAATGACAGCACATTTTCCGAAGGAGTGGAAATGACATCAGTCTCTACCTCTGTTTACAAACTCAAGCAAAATTCCAGTGAAAACCCATCTGTCTGGAGCTACTGCTGAATCTAAAGCGGGATCTCAGAGCACAGCATTTGCAGACATTCGAGCATTTCAGGGGGGCAAGGAAAACATCAACAGCCCTTAAACAAATCCGTCATCTGATCTAACATGTTTATGTAAACTCCAAATGTTTCTGTCTCCATTACATCTCTTGGCAACACATTGATGGCAATCCCTTTGCTCAACAAAGGAGTATTAAGAACATGTCTGCAGACGTATTTCAATAAATGTATTCCTTGCAATCTCTTTGGCCTTTGCTACAAAAATGTGCTCGGGGAGCACATAAAACAGCGAATTATACAAATATTATCACATTTTCCTAGTGTCTCTGTCTTCAGTTCTGCTGCCACTAAATTATTACCTGTTACTGCTGAGATTTTCCCTCCAGTTCATTTTGTTTTTGTTATAAATGCAGCTGTTTAACCTGTGGGGTGATATTTTTGCACATGCACTGTAGTTCTTGAAAGCATCAAATTTATCCTGTTTTTAAGGTGTTCTAAAACACGGTGGGTGAAAAGTGTTAACTTAAGAGAAACACTGAAATTTGGTGTTTGGAGAAGTCCATCCATACAGGTGTTGCTTTATGTTTATCCCATGTTTTATACATCTTTATACAACAGAAGAATATTGAGCTTTGTAATAAGGATTTGGGTCAAGGTTACTTAAATTTAACGCATCACATAGTTGCAGCTTTACTGACCAATTGGCCAAAGAATAACTGCCCATCCCAAATGTTAGAAGATATGCTTGTTTCTTAATTCATAGTAATTAGTAATTTGAGATATCAACTTCCGCATGTAACAACAGCATCCGAAAGTTTCCACTCACCCACACAATCCCTTTGATGTGGGTGGCCGCCTTTAATAATAGTTGGGGCGTGAGGGCAGGGTCCAGGTGTTTGGAGGCGTAATCAATCATGACTGACAGGAGATAGGCAGGGGCAAGAGCGCCACCTCCTGAGTCAGGGGAAGAGTTCTTAGAAATGATCTCCTGAAAGAAAAGATTGCAAAGAGTAAGAAAACCTGACAAAAGAGCATGTTGTTATGCTTGGCTATTGCTGGCTATGATGTAAGTGTCTTTGCAGTATTAGTGTACACCTCTCACTTTCAGGTGTGTCAAACACTCCTCCAGTGTTAATCTGTGGTTCAGTTATTGTATCTCTAAATGTTCTCTTCCGAACCTGAGCTAGCTTGCCTAATGGAGAGGCCCTGCCTGTTATTTCAAACATGTCAAATGAGTGCACAGTTGATAACAAACAAGAACAGTTTTAGCTGCAGGTCTGATCTGAAACAGCCTTTTATCCTTTTATCAGCGGACAGCCTGCTAGCTATGCCTGCTTTTGGCAGTGCCCTTTTGATTCAGCACTTGTTCCTCTAATTCCCTGGAATTAACAATCACCTAAAGTGGTCTCCGAAGGCATCTGTTGTCAAATAACAATGCTTGGTTGTTTGGAGCGCTTATCAGTGCCAGTGTTAGCTGAAAGTAGAACTCTTCCAGTAACAACACTCACTTGTTTCTACTGCTCACCTGTAGCAGTGTATCTGCATGTCTGGGCTGGAATCTCAGCAAGGCTTCGCTGGAGCCCAGATACTGCCTCAGGACTTCCTGTCGGTCCACCATGGCTGCCGGGCCGCAGGAAGCAGATGAGTCGGCTTGCCAGGGAAGGGGCAGTGCGAGTGGAGGGGCAGGGGTCACACGAGGGTCACGGTACAGGAAGAGGAAGTGACCCCCGAGTCCCAACAGATCTCCGGGCTTCAGCACAGCCTCCCTGTACAGTGGCGCTCCGTTGTGAGTGACAGCTCCCCCTCGGAAAGGGCGCACCAGTGCTGAGAAGGTGCCAGAAAATTTGAAGTGGGAGGTTAAGTGCTGTTCCAGATTACATGACACACACTGCATGCCAACACACTTACAGAGAAGTATGATGTATTAACACCATCTAGACACACTAAGGTACTAAGAGTAGGCAACTGTGCACCACTGGGGAACCAGTGAAAGGACTTCATTAAGGACTTCATAACAATGACAGTCCCTCAGTCAAGTTTTGATATTCAACATATTTTGATGCAAATTGTCACAGTACATATTCAGTGTCTGATTTGACAGCCAGTAACCAAGTCACATTTTCTAGTCCTGCCTATCTTACCAGCATTTCTATTGCATTATTGCAATATCGATTATTCCTATTGAATCAAATGGGCAAAGAAGAGTGGTACATAAAGAGTGACGTGATACTAGCACCTTAAAATACTACAGCAAAAATAATCACAGTGCCATCTCTGTGACACACCCAGGGTTCTATGTCTGTGCGTTACCTTGCCCACGAGGGTGCTCAGGTATGGCCGAGTCTCTCCTGACCAGCAGATGTCGGACAAGCAGGTCAGGGGCCGAGAGGAATGTGTCCACTTTTAGGGGCCTCTTCCCCTTCCTCTCCCTCTCCCTGTCCTTCTCTCGCTCACGCAGGGTTGGCTTCCTCCCAAAGACGTGTGTGTGCCCGGTCATTATGTACAAAACAAAGTCCTGAAAAGAAAAAAAAAAATAACAAGTAAGAAAAACAGACACAGAGATAGAGAGAGTTTAGAGATGGAGGTAGAGGAAGAGAGTCATCTGTTATCGTGTGTTACGGAAATCAGCCCATCTCCAAACTTAAGTTGGCTAAAAATGCATTGAGATAATGAATGAAGTGTGTTACAGTTTTTTACAATCAAATCGTGTGTGAGGTCATTGTGCATGGTGGCCAGCAACAGACACAGGCCCTCTGTACTGTTGTGTTTGACCATTGTGTGTCTCTCTATAGCTGTTTTGTGCTTTATGTTGAATGGAAGATTCTGTCAAAGGTAGGGAACCAGTGATGGTATGTGAAGATTAGAGAGATGCAGGTATGATGTAATGTGCCAAGTTTGATAGCGCGGCGGACGCAAGTCTAGCCTTGCTCTGGTCGTAGCCTTGCAATAGCAGGAAATAGGGGCGGTCTGTGGGAGGGAGGATCAGACTCTGCGACATCACTTCCAGGTCGCAGGCAGAGATATCCCTCTCCTCTTCCATGGCTTTGGTGCGCCTGTCCACTTCATTTCCCACCTTCGTGCCCATAACCTTTTGAGACAGAGTTTGTGTGGTCAGCATAGTCTAAAACAGTCCTTCCTTCCTCTTTACACAGGGGATATTACATACAAATCTCCTATTTTTATCAGTGTAGAAATGCTCTAGTGATTTATTGTTTGTTGTTTTGATTCACTCACCTCTGAGGCTTCTGTAGCTATCATGCTCACAATGTTCTTCCTGGGGTCATTGCTTCCTGCATTGTTGTTTTGGGCACTGCCAGATTTTCGGGGGTCATTGGCGGCATTGTTGCCTTGACGACGTCTCAAGGTGAGGTTCATGTCACTGATGCTCCTCCTGAGTTCTGTGTTGCGTCCTCGGTGTCCCCGCTCATTCTCCTCTGGTCCGCCTCCAGACGACATCCGGCTTCTCCTCCAGCGAACTAAACATGAGCGCAGATAGTGTTTTCTTGTGTAGATGTAGTGTATGTAATGTAGTGGTATATGCCTAAGCCTTCAAAACATATCTCACAGTAGGTAGGTAGGTTAGTATGGTCTCTGCAGTAACTTACCTTGAGAGTTCTCTCCATCTCTCTCTCTCTCCTGTTCTCTGTTTCTCTCCTCCCTTTCATAGTCTTCTCGTCGTTGGATTTCAAAGCGCCTCTCATAGCCATCCTTTGGCCGCCACATGTCCACAAGGAGCAAGGGACATTCCCAGGGGGCTACACCCCTCCGACACTCAGTCTCCCATTGGAAGGTTCCATCTGGCCGCAGGATGGGCTTTCCAATGACATCACACAACAGGAAGTCCTCAGGGGAATGTTTCTGGAGAGCTGAGCAGGTGTGAGAGGAAGCAAGACCATTCAGGCTTTCATAAAAGGGACTTTTCTTCTTGCCATTGTTCAATACTGTGTACAGTGTGTCAGCCAAGGACAACAACAACCTCATGTCATAAATACCCATTGAAAACAACAATGATGATGTTAATAGCTCAATACTAGAAAAGCACTCAGAGAGCGCAGACCTCCACCAAGGCAATATAGGGTCACTGACCCAATTCAAATGGTGTTCCGGATCACCATGAAAATTGAATAAGGTACCTTGGCCTAATACCCACTTTGTGCGAATATTTTATCCAAATCTGTGCAGTACTTTTTGAGTTATCATGCTCACAGACAGACAAACAGACAGACAGAAACGCACAAAAACATAACCTTCTTTGTGAAGGTAAATATTGCTAACCAATATGGAGTCCCACATTAAAGCTGAGTGTAAAGTGTGTATTATGTATACAACGGTGAGCAAAATGATGTGTAGCCTAAGGTGAACTACTCGCTCACTCACACTCACTAAGACGAACTACTCAATCACTCAACCTCCAGGGCATAATGTTGTAGAGAGATGAGGCCTGTTCCCCTTACCTGAGTCATCAATGTCAGTGTCCCTCTCTCTCTCTGTGTAGCGGGTGATGACCTGAGCAATAAGCTGTCTGGCAGTGGAGTGGACATTGGCCAGGAGGCTGCGGTAGTTGGCACCGCTGGACAGAGCGTCCCCATAGATCTTAATGAGCCCAGGGGCAGTGGATGAGGCCGGGGGCAAGTAGTGATGAGTGGAGGGGGCGGCGGAATGTGCCCACAGCTCCCTCTCGCGGTCCCCTACAGCTCGGTCACGGTCACTGTTGGAGCGTCCCCTCAGGAAGAGGTGGGACAGGCGCTTGGTACGGGACTGTGGGGCAGCAGGACGAGGCCTGAGGAACGCAGGGGAGGGAGACGAGCAAGGCGAGGGGGCAGTCAGGGAGGGGGTGGAGGCAGACAGGGCAGAGGAAGCCTCATGGAGGGAGGCGGCATCGGAGCTAGTGTTGGATCTAGAGGGGCAAACACAAAGAGGATGACATGACCAAAAAGGATATGAGGAGAGAACAACAAACAACCAAACACACACACATACAAACCCCACCAATGAGCACACACATAAACACATACATACAAACATACACACACACACACACACACACACACACACACACACACACAAACATACATTGCATAAAAAACAGAAAGAAATCACTGCCTGTATAGATTGTTTACCTTAATGGAATCTACAGTATATACAGTATTATTTGTAATTATTTGTAATATACTTATACTTAAATAAAGTCAGGTGAAAGTGTTACATCTCCTGAGGCCTCTGATTTAGAGGCACACTAAGACGGTCACACAGAGTTCTCAACCCATTCCCATTCCAAATCCTTCATTTACTGGTATCTCTGTCAGAATCACTCTCAATAGGATGTGTCAGGTCTCTTTATTTGATTGTGAACCTCTCTAATCCAATTAAGGCACTACACTCTGACATAGGTACTTTGGCAGACGTAATTGCTAGATGCTCTCTACGAGCTAAATGAGTTGAAAAGAGATGAATGAGAGAAATTCTACAACCTCAGTTGACTTGTAAGTTTTAATGCACTTCATGAGCATTTTGCATGTCTTTTGCAGTGCTGCTCTGTAGAATACCCAGGCATTCTTATGGAAATGCTAGATATTTTTCAATGAAAACATACAGATGTGCGTGGGTGTGGTGTGTTAGGGAACAGAGGGGACATTGACAATACTGACTTGACTGACGCAGCACTAGGCCAGCGGGCTCCCAGTTTGGCAAAGTGTTTACGGGGAGAATTTATCCACAGGCCCACTGGGAAATGGAGCTTCCTGAAGCGCGGGCTGCCAGATTCTTCCATCTGAAAGAGAAGGAGGGGGCAGGGGTTGATGTGGAGAGAAGGAGGAGTGGAGGGGGTAGACACATAGCAACAGAAATGTCCTATTCAGTGTCCTAGATATTGTAGTTGTCTGGCTCCCCAAACCTAGAAGTTTATGAAGTTGTATTGCCCTTGCATCTGTCCTGAATCTCATTCAGTTCAATTCAATTATCTTTCTCTGTCCAATCAGTTTTCAAGAATTGAATCATGGTTATGATGTCAGTCAGGAAGACTGAGAGAAAATGCAATTTTGAGTCATCAGGACACCAGGGCAAGGTTGTGTTCTGCTTCCCTCAACGCAAGTCAGCTATGACTAACATCTCACAAGAGACAAATCTTTTGCATTTGCTCACAAACACACATTGCTAAAAGAATTGCAAAAATGTGTTTCTCCAGCAAATAATTAAAAACAGTTTCTCTGGCTGTGGAAAGGCTGGGCTAAGCAAAGTCTCCCTGCTCATACAGACGTCATGTGAGTTTACCCAGGGTGGATAAGAGGAATATCTATCAACTGATGGTGCAGTCCACAGGGCCGAAGTTTTGCTGATGTATTTGGTTTGTTTAAATGTGAGCACAAAACATGCCATTTCTACTTGCATATTGTAGTAATATTTCATGCTATTTTTCAATCCACACCCTCACACCGTCCCCCTCTGGCCCCATGTCTGAGGGGAAATCCCCACACAGAGCAAGCCACAGGTCATGCTGTCTCTCCCTGCTTCAGCCAAGAGAGCATCATATTTTTAACTCACTTAAAGTCTTATTCAGCACTTTGTACAAGAGATCTTAGCCTCTCACTCTTTTCACCCAGACTCTGTCATTATCAAGGTTCACTTGGTCAAGGTCAAAATCTAAAAGTTATATCAATACATATAAACCATAGGGCCTGCTGGTAATTGATATTGTTGCAGCAAATATGGCACAGAAGCCAGAATCAACAACATAAAACAGTTTTTAGAATACAGAGGGTAAAGCTTAACATATAAATATTAAAGCAGACTCTGATTTATTACTATGGCAAACCTTGTCAGACTCACTTACAATAACTTGTTGGTTTTTCAGGTACTGTTCTTCTGCGCAGATGTTTTTGCTTTTCCAGCTTTCTCAAGTTGCTAGACAGTCTACTGTATATTACTTTGTCTTTCTCCAGAAACAAGATTAGATTCCATTTTGAAAATGATCACTCGTCAATGGCTTTCCTTTCTTCATCTATACTTCAGTGCAATGTTCTCTTGATGTTTTCTTTTTCACAACTACGCTCATCCTCTGCTCCGTCCTTTCTTCATCGGCCTTTTCTAACAACTTAACTTTCTTTTGCCTTCTCCCACTTTTTCTTTCTCTCTCTCACTCTGTGTCTATAGATAGAGAAGCAAACCCATTGTTCTTAGTGACAGAATTTCCTTCCTTCTCACTGGACAACACCTATATCCTGAGAGAGAGAGAGGGGGAGAGAGAGAGGACTGGAGAGTTGACTAAAGTCAGAGAAGCTTATGTTGCCGTACACACTACAACCTGAAATCACTGTTGTACATTTACGCCTATATCTCCCTTGACAATAGGATTCTCTTTTCTGATTGGCTGATGACGTGGGAATTAACTTTGTATAACTGGCTATCTTTGAAGTAGATCTAAATCAATGCGCTTATTATTGGTAACTATAACAACCATAGCAAAATATTTCCCGCTTTACTTTCCACCCTTAACGATAGCTATAGTAGGTTATTTCTGTAGTTCATGCACTTGATTCCTACATATAAAGAAAGCTATAGATAAAATTATATCCTAAATACAAATGGGAGACAAGTGGGATAACGGCCTTTGAGGAGACCTGTTCGATAGAAATAATGATTTGGAGGAGGCAACTGTGCTCCACACCTTACGCGTCGCATAGATCTTTAGCGCCACCTCGCCATTATTTCTATCCCACTGGTCACCTACCTCGTTGTCCATTATACCTTACATATCAACACAAATAATGAGGGCTGAAGTTAATCTGTTGTGAACTGCTCAGAAGAGATAGTCAAATTGCCTAATGCTGGACTGCATAGGATATTTGGATACAAACGATAAGGAGACGAGGACTACTAAATGAAACAGACACTTGAGCAATGCATTTTAGATTCCTTGACCAAATCAGTTTCTAAGGCCATTACAATGAAAATAACTGGACAAAGGAATTTGGGGGAAGATAACACACTCCACCTTTTGTGATACAGAAGGACTGAGGACAGCTACAGTACACTAATGATGCAAAAAGAAAATGTTAACTAGTAAGTACCAGCAAGGAACAGGAAGACAACATGGCTGGACAGGAAGCTGCACTTGGAGGGACATCTGTGCCCTTTGACCCCATCTACAACAGGAAGATTGTAACAGGAAATAAGAAAGAGAAAGATGTAGAGGAACTTTCCTGTGAAAGACATAAAATGTGTCAGGGTGTACTCAACTTTATGACTAAACAAATCATAAAACATGTATTCCCTTGCTTGATGACTGGATATGATCGTTCTCTCCTTTAATTCCCTTTTTAATCAAGTTGTTTTGCCTTGCCCTTTTCACTGCAAAGGCACATTGCCTTGTGAGTTAGACTCAATTTTTCAACACTACTTTTGTTTAAATGAACAGTTCCAATGAAATTCAATACTTATTTTCACATCCAGACAATATTAAAAGTGAATAACAGACAAAGAAATGGTGCTATAAGGCTACTCCTTTACGTCACTTGTGTCAATTGTGTCTTATAACAGCTTTTTTCAATCTAAGGAAAGCACCACATGGCTCCAACTGTTTCAGGAGATTTTCACAGAGTTGAATGTCCAGTAGTTGGCTATTTGCTCCAGTAAATATGTGCGGAAGTTGTCCAGCTGGAGTTCGTACAGACATCCATGTGAGTCCCTCATTTCTTGGATCCAGCGCTTCAAAAGCAGGACATTTTTTAATTTTAATTAATTCATCCATTAATCATTCTAGTCAATCAATTTTATATATTTGGAGGACATTTACAGTTTAATTTATGGATATCCCTAAAATCAAATGCAAATAGAAACCTTACACATTCTTAGCCTCCTTCCTACCAGGAGTGTTGAGAGGAAGCAGTCCTCAGCTGAGAGAGAAAAATGGGTTCCTTTGGTGACAGAGTGGGACAAATATAGAACAAACTCAGTTCTGTTCATCCTGTTGATTTAACTGTAAAGGTGGAGCTGTGTGAGAGAAAACAATAACAGCCTAATATTCATTAAAGCTTCAAGCAAAGCTTTAATGTCCCACGTTATCTTTCGTTTTGAATATTATGCACTAAACAAAAATGTCTTTGGTTGACAACATTGTGCTTGTTTGTTTTCCTGAATAGCCTCTCTAAAGATATGACACCAAACATGTTACTACAAACATAGCTTGTACCCCTCCAGTTTAACCTTGGTATTCCAACTGTTTACCCCATACAGAACGGCCCCGCCCTACCCCGCATCAGCTTCTTTACGTAGACTGCTCTAGCATCCCATAACTCTTTGCGTTACATGACGCTATCTTCACGAGAGGACATCAAGAAAAGAGAGGACATATTCTCAAGGTAGGCCAAATCAACAAACATTGTTTGCATTCATACCATTTGCTGTGGTTTTTGAAAATACCTTGTCTTAATCTTTAACAGCAACCTATTCAAAATGTAGCAGATCTATAACGACTGTGTCAACTAAAACGATCTGAATTTGTAGCCACGATTTTCGGCGAGCCTAGCCAACCGGTTAGCTAGTGAGCTAAGCTAGTTCTCCAAGTAGATAAACTAGCGCAAGCTAGTGCCGGTTAGCTTGTGTGGGGCTAACAAGGTTATCGAAGGACTGTTAGATTTGAAGGATTGTTAAGTTTAGTCAGGATGATAACTACGTTAATGTATGTTAAGGAAGAATGAAGGTTATCAAACAGTTCACTCTTGTCTGTTGCGTTATTTGTTGATAATACATGTAAGTCGTATTCATTCGGCAAGTATTCAATGTAGCTTGCTAGCATTAGCTAGCCGACGTACTTTCAGTGATGCCGGGCACAGATTCAGGATGGCTGTAATGCCACCCAACTGTCTGGTATGTTAGTAACAAGCCATTAATAGCTGGCTCACTGCAGTACAATTCAATTTTTTTTTTTAATTAATTTAATTTAATTAATTTCACCTGCTTGTTTATGCTTGCAGTTTTTCAACAAATCATTAACTATGGCCGAGCACATCGAGGAGAAGATCAAGAGCTACAGGACGGCACCTTTTGACGCCCGCTTTCCCAACACTAACCAGACAAAAAATTGCTTCCAGAATTATCTTGGTAAATGAGTTTTCATCTTACAAAGCATATAGCCACAATCCTATTGTCCTTGTGGATTTCATGCATTTCGCAACAGGCCTTCATGGTGCAAGGTCCGTCAACCATTACAACAAAACTGACGGCCAGGTTAAATTTATTCTAAATCTAGATCAACTAGAGCAAAACTGAAAAAAAGGCAAATGTGTTTGACAGGACACCAAAAGACTGTCTTTATTCCCTTTACTTAGTGCCGTAAATTATGACCTACTCAAATTAAGTTTTATAAATCCAGACCAATTTCCTGTGGACCTTGTTTCCCTTTCATAGTCCATAATTGCAAGATGTAGCAGGACTAGGGAATGATGACTTAAAGATTGTAGTATGCTGATTTCGTCTCTCGCATGGTTCATTTGCTAGGCTGTTGCACACATCATCTGGTGAATTGAATGAGGTGTAAATCACAAAGTGTTTAGATATTCTCACTTAATGCACTATTCCCTGTGCTCCCTCACAGATTACCACAGGTGTAACAAGGCTCTGTCAGATAAAGGCCAGGATGTAGCCCCATGTGATTGGTACCAGAGGGTCTACAAGAGTCTGTGCCCCCTGAGCTGGGTAAGATTGCCTTATGAAAGCTGGAAGTATACTTGTGCGGATATGGTCTATATGTGGTGCACATAAGGCAAATGTCATATTTGTATGAGCTTTCAAAAAAAAAAAGCAAAGCGGCCTAGTGAGTTAATCTAGTCTGAGTCGACCAAGGGTTAAGAGGAATGCTTGACATGTTAAACTTAACGTTTCCTAAATATAACAAGTGGTGGTTTACCCACTGTTGTAACTGGAACTTTTGAGTTTCTGAGCTTGACTCTGCATACTCAGGACCCTTTCCCCCCCTCTCCATTCCACCCCATTCCATTTAATTAGTTTATAATAATTCAGCCAATGTCTTTGTTAAAGTCTGACGATCGGTTGGACTTCCAACCAGTAGGCTGTGTTGGATAGGTATGTCTTCTCTTGTTCATCTGAACAATTGCAAGTGAGACAAGAGACCCCACACTGATAGAATAAATCACTGATGATGACACAGTTCATTAATGCCAGTCACAGCTTGGCTACTAGTCATCTATGAAGTGTACTTGTAAAGCAGCCAAGAAGTGTGTACTGACAGGTTTTGATGGCTTGGGCTCACATGTGCCCACAGCACTGCATTCAATACAATGTTCCTTTGTTTGCCTGTGTTCCACCCGCTTGCTGCCTCATTTCAGCTATTGGCAATTAGCTCATCATCATCCCATCATGTAGCTGGCTGTCTTAAAAGAGCCTCCTGTTATTTTAAAGCTAGATTATGATTTGTGTTGGGGTATTTAGCTTAGGTTTAGTTATGTTTTGAGCCTTTAGCAACCTGTCTTTACTTTGTGATGGGACCCGTGGTGTACAGTGGTCAGCCTGTGTTTTTTTTTTTGTTTTTGTTTTTTTTTTGGCTTAGTTTGATCTTATTTGCTTAGCCATTCCATCATCATTTACACCAAATAAAACTCAGGCTGTAAAAGACAAAGCCTTGCTGTGTGGCACAAGGGTAGCGCACTAATTTGAGCTCTTGTAAGTTTACTTCTCAAAAGCTGCTGGAGAAGTTTTGAGAGCGAAAAAAAAATAAAACATTTTAATAGAGATTTGGGCTCTTTGATCACTTGTGCTGAATTGCAGTCTTTCATCAAAAGATCCACTCAAGAGCTCGTGGTCCCAGGGAGTAGAGTGTGGTTTGCAGTTTAAAGAGCCATCAACAAGCATCCACAGTGCAGCCTGAGGCTAGAGAAGCTGGTAGGCTGCACCACAGAACAACTCATTGTGTTCTTCCTTCTTTCAGCTGGAGAAGTGGGATGGCCAGATTGAAGACGGAAGCTTCCCTGGAAAGATCTAACCGGACCATTTTTCCTCCTCCCGTGCAGAGTACCTCATGATGTTTTAACCATGTGTCACTCTTAAGTTCTATCAAGTTGGTTACTAGTGGGAGCCCTTTTACACCATTGAGGGGCCTCACTGTGTTCTACATGTTTCCTCATTGACTTCCATGTCAGTTACTTAAATAAAGACGCACAATTAAATTATTCGTATAATGGCGTTTCCCTTTATTTGTACTGGTAAAACATATTGAATTAATCTGATGTTTCCCCCCGCTCACAATAATAACATTCTCATAAAAGGCAAATTGGACAATTGAATTCATACAACTGGTCTTCCATGGCCAGAAATGTGGATAACACTTGAGGTTTTTCGACAGGAGTGACATGAACCTGTCATAAACATGACAACAGGTGTCATGAACATGTAATGACACTGCAAAATTTCAGTGTAACTGAAATGTGGCATGTGACAGACATCTGCTGGTCACATCTATAACACAGGGTAACATGAAGGCCCTGCTGAATCATCCTTTTGATGTGTTTGGGCTTTGGTCCTGACTTTGTTGTGCTGACCTCTTGTACTTGATGCACTTGAATTAATTCTTAGACCTGAAACAGATTGTACAATATTTTAGCATGTCATGAAGGCATCCAAATAACATTTGCTAAAAGATTAGTGTAATATCCTTTTCTGAACAATATGGACCTCTGTGGTTAAACTGACAATATGAAATCTAGCATGCAACCTTTTCATTGTGGATTGAATAGTTTTGCTGAAATTAATTCTTGGTGGCACTGCAGTATCTAATCAATGCTGATGTTGCTACAACTAAGAAAGCTCTATGAAAATTTTATCTTGGATTACAGATTCAACAATATGCAGCTGAATAACCAAATTTTTACATTAGTACAAAAGTTTCTTAGAAACTGATGAACCACGTGCTTTACACACCAGCCCAGGGATCGTGTATTTTTAATTGCACTGTAATGCAACATCAGCAAAAGCTTTTCTAATGTTGTGCTTTTATGTCTACGTTGTTTTATATACAACGGTGAAAATGTGTTGAATGCCTCAACATATTTTCCAGTAAAGGTATTTCTGAGTGGACCACTTACATGACTGGTACTTACATACTGGTATTAACCCAAGAAATCCACACGTGAAGAAATCAGAACTTCAAAGCCCAAAAATAACTTTGTGTAATAAAGAAAATTGGAGAGGGGCTTGAGGCTTGAAGTTCTGAAAACTGCTTGAGCACACCAAGAAAAAGAGTTTCCATTCATTGCCCTCTGCGGTCTTAACCAGTGCATGAGCTGCAGTAACATACAACAAGGACTCATGAGGATGGCAGTTGTCAAAGCTGTCTAGAGTTGTATTTTGGTGAAATCTGTAAGCAACTTCAATATAAACAATAACTTTGAACTTTTAGACGATTCACATTATTTCTCCAGATTTTCAGGATATCTGAATGGCATCTTAAACAGTTTCGAGGAGGATGTTTTGCCCAACAGGAAAAGGAAATAGGTTGCTGTATCACTACTGTCACAGTATCATCACATCTGGTGGCAGTAAAAGTTCCTGTGTACTGTGAAAGGATGTGTGAGAGGCACACATAAGTAAGCAGTCTGGCACATGCATGTGAAAGGTCTATGTTTTATGTAGCTTCTTTACAGAAACGTACAGAAATCATAAATCAACACACTTGGACTCATATCAATGCTTTGTCATGAGTGGAATTAGCTGTTCCATCATAATGTTTTCATGTCATATGTGGTCTAAAAATTGCACCATAAAGCACATAGCTAGATACAGAATGGCAAGCATCACTCTCAACCATGCTCAACACATAGGTGATGGATAACAACAGAGTGCCACCCTGTGAACACAAGTGGTAATGTCTCAGCTGTGGCATGCCCTGCCTACTAGAAGAGCCACCTCATTTTAAGGGCCTGTGTTGTATGGTTGGTTGTTCACTCAGGGGCTGGATGAATACCAGAACAGAATTTTTGTTGTTAAAATGTGTCAAATCTTGTTGGTGCTATTCTGAAAGAAAATATTTTTTTCCCAGTGAGCATTCAGGCATATGCTGAACAGTCAACAATCAATCTGTCTATTTTAACACATGCACTTATTTACATGTTGCTCAGACACATGCTCCCTCTCTCTCACACACTCACACTCCGCACTTCACACTCACACTCCACACTTCACATATATTACTGCTGTTACTGTTTATTTTTGCAATATTGAGGATCTGACACCCAAGAACTGAAATGTTTTATATCAGTAGATAATGAGCTGTAGGCCTAGTAAAGAAAGCTTGAATCTTGAATACCGAGGAATATTTTTATGCTTTTAAAATCCACTGTAGGAACATGTAGCCAACATGTTCCAACATTCCAACGTGTGGGAACTGCAGCTTATTCGACCAACGATGTTAAATTAGCATTTCTGCTTTGGCTTTTTTGGATGTCTCGCTCTGTGCATGGTTATTATAGTGGTAGAGTGATGTAGAGAGATGTTGAAGTTTGGTGATATTAATGCTCAGCCATATTTATGAGCTAGCTTTTTCATTATTTTCTGGTCATTGCAGAGTACCATGTGCAAGAACATTTATAAATAGCAACAAACACAGAGAATTATTTTCAGCTTCAGTCGGTTCAACTTATACATCTATAAATACATCTAATGATTGCCCATTTTACTTACTGACCAATTGTTCAAGTTTTAAAACAACAGAAGTTCCCGATGCGCTTTGTTGATGCAATAGCCAATCAGACACATAAGGTAAGTAAATTAGCATGAAACAATGGGTATGGTCTATTTGGACTACGGTCTGATTATAGCAAGGTCCCGGAAAAGGTGATTGATCTGGGAATATTTCCTGTTTATATTTGTCAATTAACATTCTGAATAGCGTTTTGTCTTCCCATCACACCCGACTGTTTATGTCCAATGGTACCCTGCCTCAGCTGAACTGCTGAAGCTAAGCAGGTGCAGGCTTGGTTAGCACTTAGATGGGAGACCTCTTGGGAAAACTGAGCTGTTGCTAGAAGTGGTGTTTGTGAGTGCTCAGTAGGTGGCACTCTTACCTCTGGCCAATAAATCAGTCTTATTGTACCAGTGCAGTCACAGGGACACTGTGCTGTAGTATATTTTGCTCTTTGGGTGAGATGGTAAACCAAGTTCCTGACTCACTGTGGTCATAAAAGATTCCATGGTAGCTGTCGCAAGAGTAGGGCTTTCCAAGGTGGCCTGGCTAAAGTCCCAACCTGGCTCATTGAATCTGGTCCCCTAATCATCCCCCACTGAAATTGGCTCATCATTCATTCCCACAGTCTCCACCTCAAGCTGGTGTGGTGAGCGTTTTGGCACATAATGGCTGCCGTGCATTACCTAGGTGTGAGCTGCACATTGGTGGTTAGGGAGGTCCCCCTTCCAATGTAAACGCTTTGGACATGTTTGAAAAGAGCTATATAAATGCAACTAGTAGTAGCAGTAGTATTATAGACCTATGAAGGGTACAGGGCAAAAATCTTAACTAATAGATATCTACACAATTTTTTTTTCTCAGCTATTTACATTACGACTACATTTTGGCATTGCAAGTTTCTTATGAAATGTTGTGTGAATATGTAAATGAGACATCATATTCAAATGTAGCCCAAAGTAATTTTCCACAAAAAAATGCTCTGTGTTAATTTTCTATTTTAATTTCTGCTCATTCACTAGACTGTCTAGGCATGATATAACTTACTTGAGACGTCTCCACTCTTCCTCCATACCATTCACAGAGTACATAGTCCCACCTTCGTCCACACCATGGACAATGCATAGTCCTAGTATCTGCACTGTATTGAAATGCAGTGCATTTTCAATGTACACCTATGGGGTTGAAATAGACTGATGTTAACATTCAATTTCATATTTACCATAGGCAGACTTTTTACAAAATGTTTGTAATACAAAAAGGCCTTGTCTTGTTAGTTACGTTTTCTTACCCTATTTATCTATAAAACTTTAGGCCTATATCCCTCCATAGGCTTATAAAAAGGGTGATAAAAGCTGCCACAAATGCAATGCAATCATTTATTTTTTAATATAAGTTTTGGGTGGTATACCATTCCAAAAATCACTATTACTACTAGTCTGAGATACCAACCAGCCCCTCTAAAGTGCCAACCAGTCTCTCTGGGTTGAGGACTCCAAAACTATATTCAAAAGCCTTGTTCAGACTGCCAGTCCAAATTCCATTTTTTGCACATTCAGATTGTATCTAGCTTGGATTTCGGATAGTCTGGACAACAGCAAACCACAATGAAATGCGATTGCGAATGCGATTCCAAATCCGATTCAACCCAAATACGGCGTTGGTTTCAATTGCGATTGCATCTGCAATGCGACACAAACACGAGGGAAGTAGAAAGACGGAAGTAATTGATTTAGGGTAAAACTGCTTTTTTTTGTAATGCTTTTTTTTATTTCATTGCTTGCTGTAATAACGTATCAGTGTGCGATATGGTGTGACCATAAATTGCAATTTATCTGGAATGTTAAAACGCACATGGAGAGCAACATCAGAGTTTTCACGCACAAAAATCTAGAAGCCTATTGGCTACACTGCAATGATGTACAGAAATACAAATGAGTATTCCCCCATCTCTGATACTTTCTTGTTATTTGAAGCTTTGTCCTACGGGGCCACTTCACCAAATGAGAAAGAAACAACCCTAGTTCTACCCTCCGCAGGTTGTTTATCATTTCTAGGCATGATGCGTTATAGTAGATGATCAGATTTTGATGAGATATGCAAAAAAATTGGATATGGACTGCAATCTAAACATAGCCAAAGAGAGGTGTGTGATGCATAGGTCTGCACTTCCTTATGAGAACCTCAAGGGGGAGCTGCAAGTTAACATTGTTTCCAGGCTTGAACGAGGTCATGCCAGGATTTGTACCAATTCTTAGTACACAGTCTACTGTTGCTGTAACTACATTTAACTGACACTTTTTTTCCCAGAATGACTTACAAAGCAATTACAGGAACAGTTCCCCAGAGACAACTCTGGATAGTGATTTTCACAGGATAATGAAAAGGAATTTAACCCTCCATGTTCTACACCATAATCAAAATTAGTTAACCAATTGCCTGAAACTTGTTTTTTTGTGTTGATGTGTGTGAATATTTTGTTATGACTAAAATCTGTTGCAAGTAACATTTTGTGGAAGCAGCCTGCCTTCTGCTGATGGGAAAGGGAGTGAAATAAAATCTGTCTTCCATGTATTTTCAGTTTGAATTTGAACATCGCTGCTTGACAGTTTCAAGTTACCCTTCGCATTTAGAATAATCATTCCACATCACTTCAAACAGCCCTCAGTGGTCTCAGAGTTTTGTAAATTGGCCACCGACTCAGCCCTAAAAAAAAAATTCCATGAGATGTTTATTTTATTTTTAAGATATTTCTCGTCAATCATGAAGAGACAGTTTCAACCAAAACATAGGAATGGTAATTTTCTTTAAATAGTAAGGTAGATTTGTATTAATATTGCTAAAGCTACTGTACTAGCCATCACGTTTGTCTTATTAATGGAAACAAACTGTTTCAGTCACAGAAAAATGAAAAATGTCGTTCTGAAATAATTTTGACTACAGCATGAATCATTTATTAACTTTGGCCGCCCATAAGATGAGCACTCTTTGTGCCATCCATTATGAGTGATACACTTGTGCATATAACTAAGATATCAGACAGAGACCCAAATGCAGATCGATCCAGGAAATTTTTTTTTTCAGGCATTTTTGTGCAGGCTCAAGAGTCAGATACAGTTCAGGCAAAAAAGGAGGAAACACAAAAGAGATCTCACAATCTGAGGCAGTAGGCAATACAACACAAGAAGTCCAATAAAAAATTCCAAACACACAGTTCAGGGAAAAAAAACCCCAAAAATATCCGTTGAACAAAAAACACAGAAGTCAGGCACCGCACAGGTAAAAAGGAGAAAGCACAGGAGATCTTACAGTCCAAGTCAGTAAGCAAAACACAAGAAGTCCAATAAAAATTTCCAAAGCACAGTTCAGGGGAAAAAACACCAAAATATCCATGGAACCAAAAGAACAAGGACAAAGACAGAGCAAGGAGAAACTAAACTCACGAAGCAGGCAATACTAGGTTGAATCCTTTCTAACACGAGGAACTGGTCAGACAATCAGACAATGAACAAACAGAATAGGGCTTAAATAAGAGACAGGAACACCGGGACAAAACAGGAGCCTGCTGACACTCATTACGAGGTAACAGGATCATGGGGCACAGGTGTGGAGCAAGGGAGGGGAAAGGGGCAGGGCAGGCAAACAAAACAGAAGCACATGGACAGGAACACAAACAGACCAAGAAACAGCAATACTGTGCCTGCCCAGTAGGGCGGCCAAGGTCCAAGAGAGCAAAACCCTAACAAAAACACCAATTGTTTGATTCCTTGGAGGAGACTCATTTTTTTATTTGTTGCAGTAAAATACACCACCCTGTAGATGGCTTAAGTTACATCCAACTCTTCACTCCCCATCTAGCCTAGAGTTTCCGCTCAATATCACATTTTGCTACAGCACAGTCAGGGATCTCTCCATTAGCTTTTGTTTCTTCCAACAAATTTTTGGCTGGGCAATCAGCGAGCAGCGGACTTTAGCATGCTGAATATTTTTAGCTTTCACAGAGAGTAGCTCACGAGGAAGGAAATGTACGCCAATTGAGGGATTCCAGAAGCAATGTGAAAGTGTTCAGTACACCAGGCAAGGCATGCCCATGTTTAAATGTAAAAAAAAAGTGAAAGCTACAAAAAGCCAATTTTTTCCTTGTTTCCAATTGTATGCCAGTCAGTCAACAGTCTGTTTCTATATCTTTTAGCCACACCAAATTAATAGATAATTAGGGCCTGCAAGTGATTCTTGATGACATTGCATTTCTTGATGTTTTGTTTCTAAGGCATCATGTTAGAATCGCTAATACTCAAAACAGGGACCCAAATGCAGATCAACACGATTTAATATGTGAAGAGCAGGGAAACTTCACAAAAGCAGTACGCGGGGAAAAAACTCAGGAGGTTTTGGTAAATATCACAATGGGTAAAAAAACGATGCAAAAACAGCATGCAGTAGGAGAAAGCTCAGGAGATCTAGGTTATTTCAAAAAAGAACAGAAATATACAAAAAGTACAAAGTGGGAAAACTCAGGAGATATCGCACAAGTGATACAACAAAAGATTTCCAAAAACAGATCTCAAAAAGCAGGGGTTCAGGAAAAGAAAAACCAAAATTTCCACGAGACAGACACGAGAAACGAGAGCAGGCAAAACAACACAGAAACAGATCTCACGGGTAGGGGAACAGACTAGAAAGGAAAGACTGGGGTATTATATAGGGAGAGGAGCAATCTAACAAACAAGAGACAGGTGAGGCTCATTACGGAAATCAAAGACATGAGGAGCGGGTGCAAAGCAGGGGAGGAGAAAGGGGCAGGGCAGACAACCAAAACAAGAACACATGGGTAAGGTAAACAAGGCACAGAGGTAGCAATACATAGAAAGTCCAGTGGGTGGCCGGAGTAGCAGGGAGCAGGATCATTGATAGTCCAGTATCAGGTATCAGGAAGCAGGACCATGACACATCAGTGTTTGTGACAGTCATGGGGTTATGACCACACTTTGTCATGTTGCAATTTTGCCTCATTCTTTTTCTTGGAAGTTGTACTCAGTGAAATAGAGTTGAAACCAGATATTTATATACACTTCGGAAAAAGATACTTTACCGTTGAACGTTAATTTAAGTAATTTTTGTCTGTTTATTATCAGATTTTTTGTATTTGTTGAATGCCAAAATAAAGAGAGAATTTCATTTCAATTATATTATATTTCTACAGCGCCAATTACGATAGAATTGTCTTGTGGCACATTACAGACCTTAGCAAGGAGCACCCAATAGCAACTGGGGCAAGGAAAAACTCCCTTGTGGCAGCTGGTCAAGGAAGAAACCATGGGCAGATCCACGGCTCAAGGGGCCAACCCAACTGCCTGGGGTCATGCAGGAAAAGTACAATCAGTAGTTACCATGATAGACTACAATTTGTCTATGGTTTTAGCTGAGCATCATAAAATTCCAAAATATTGTCCCACAACATCATATTGTCCCACAACATCATAAAGCCAAAGAGGAAGATCAATCATGGATGTCCATTAGGTGGTTCCATTTGGACAGTGCCATCAAGAGAAGGGGAAGGGGTCTCGAGGAAGGAGAATTGGTCCTGGCATGGGCCTCCTGTGAAGTTGGTTGGTCAGTGGGAGGCAGAGATAGCTATTATTATTTTCTGTTCCTAATATTAATTTAATCTAAAACTAAACCTCATTAGTTTTTCACTGAAATAGTTTTATTCAATATTTCTTCCACTTGTCAGGCATTAACTAACTATTTTTTTCTTTGCATTCTTACAATTTGCATTACGGTAAAATTACTACAGTAGTATCATTATTAATATAATTATAAGATTTATTTTTTTTCTTTATGTAAGCCATATGCAAGAAGCATCACTTTAAACACTGTCAGATTTGGATATACTAGAATGTCCAGAAAAACAAACAAACAACAAAAAACAAGACTAACATAGTATGTGTAGAGAGCCCTTAGCTTAAAAGTAAACTTATCTATCCACCATGACAGAACTCTCTAAGAGGAACAGTGCAACATTGCACAATATTAGGCAGTATCTCCATTTCAGTGTCTCCACTGACTGACTGTCTTAACAACTCTCCATATTTATTCTTCATTTTTTCCTTTCAATTGTCAATTTATAAGTGCACTGTATAATCTCTGGGAATTGCAAATCTAGTTCCAAAATATTGTCCTACTTTATATGGTAGTGAAGCCTAGGTGATTATCAAAAGTTCTGGCAGCCAGACATAATGTTAAAGTCAGGGAGTGAGATCAGTCATGGAGGTGACATTTGGTTAAGTCCATTTTGACAGGTGGCATCCTGAGGAGGTCGGTTACAGGGTCTCTAGGAAGGGGAGTCAGTTCTGACATGGGCCTCCCATGAAGTTGGTCACAGTCTACTCAGGAGGAGTTGGTGACAGGGAGTCAACCAGTGAGAGGCAGGATGACACTCAGCAGAGATGACTGTGGAATATGCAGGCAGAGGAAGCAAATGAGTTAGGGCAGTCTAGGTGATGCACACTTCACAGATTAGATCATTATTAAAGTTTCTATCTATCATATGGGTCCTATGTGCATATAAGAGAGAGAGAGAGAGAGAGAGAGAGAGAGAGAGAGAGTTGTACGACATGACACATGAGAGGTCTGTGGCCGCACTAGGCTACAGCAGCATAACTAAGGTATGGTGCATGGCAACTCAACGCCACTGCATGGTCAGTGGCCACCATGCCCCATAATTGGAGGCAAAAACAGAGGCAATCCTTCGCAATAAGACCCATAAAGAGTAAAGAATTCTATACAGACTTTTTTGTATTACTTTCACATCTAGGATGATGTTCTACTAAGGCAGTGAATGCAAATGTTTGACTGATGACTGAAAGCAATTGCAAAAAATTCTCTAGGCCTATAAAATTATTCTATTCCTCTATGTATTCTGATGATTAAAAAAAAAAACTATGGTAATATTTACAGACCAAAAAACAGGAAAACTCCAACTCAATATTTAACAGTAAAGAAAAAAAGTGATGGTGTCTTTTTCTGAAGTGTATATCTGGTTTCAGCTGTAGCTGCACCAGCGGTATAACATCAAGATTGCCAGGCTACCTTCTATCCCTCTGCCCCTGAGTGAGGTACTAACCCCTGACTGTTTCCAGGGCACCACAGCAGTGGCTATCCTCTCATCCAGGTAAGTGTGTGTTGACTACTCCTGACATAAAGACAGCCATATTTTCAGTATTGGAGTATTTCAATGAGTTCATAAAGCCATGCATCACAGAACCTCCAATATACGTCTCACTGGCGAAGGTTTTTTTTTAGATTTGTCAACCCTCTCTCTATATTTGCCAATTCTTAGATGGTCTAGAGTGTTTGTTGCCAGAAAGCGCAAATTTCATTTTAAAGGGTGCCAGTGTCTAAGGCACTGAACAAATATCCAAGGCCATCATAATACAGATGTTGTATATATATATCATTGGGGACTGAAGTGTCAAATATGTTTTTTTTGCTCGCATAGGATCTCAGACTTCAGAGTTATTCACGCAAACATATCTCATGGTATTGGTCAAACAAAGCATATTGTCTCATCAATTCTGTTCCACCATAACATCTAGTTCTGTGTGTTTTCACATAGGCCACTGTACCCCAGAATTGAGAGTGAGACTTGAAACCGTCCCTTCTTCCCCCTTGCAATCATGAAGCAGTAGGCATGAGCCGTCTCAGTTTCTATCAGACTGCTGCCCTTCAAGTGACTTCTTTTTTATACAGTCAATCTGGGTGTTCATATCTGAAAACAGTGACTAAGATCAATTCTAACAGAAAATGTGGAGGAAGAGGAACATAGAGAGAGAGAGAGCTGTGTGTGTCACACAGCACGTACTCCTCATGGCGGTGTCCCCTCCCCCCTTTTCCATCTCTCTGTAAGCCACAACTCCCAATTTATTTATTTATTTCACACAGAACCACCTTATTAGTACATGCTGACCACATGGCCACCAGGATGTCTTCTGATTGGGCACAGTAGGCAGGAGAGATCATAGACCAGAGGACAGTAATGTGATCTTGGGTCCATCACATCCAGCTTCACTTCTGTTCTCCACACAATCACATCATCAGGAATCCATAAGGTCATCACGCATTGATAATCCTATAGCACAGGCTACGTCACACTGAGATTTATAGTGTCACATGCCCTACTGGGAGAAATAAGGACTTTATGTTTGGATGATTTGTTTACATTAATGCACACAATAGAGGTAAACATGACAAATCACCTCTAAAATGTAATGGTGTAGGCATACAAGACATCATTACTACCAGCTATCAACAGCAGGCTCTGTTTTGGTTTAACCACAAGGGTCTATTGGGCAGAAAGTGGTTATCATGCAGAATGGGGTGGACATCACTGGGCCCAGGGCACACCAGTTAACTATGAAAGGGCAGAAAGCTTTTTGCGTTACCATTCCATACATTTTGCATTAGCCTTTCAAACTTGCCACCTCTCTGTACATTTCTGTAGCTATGTTTGATAATACCTTCAGCATCCTCTTAACACTCCAGATTTAAGCTTTAAGAGTTAATCTTTCTGTATGTAAGTTGATACATCTGCTTCATGCATTTTCAACATGGAGCATAAATGAAGTAGCCTGGGAACCTGATCCACATCTAGGAAGATGTAGGGTCTGATGATGAACAATAGACCTCCCATGGCCCCAGTGGATACATATGCCTCTATATGCAATTGTACCCTTCCAGAGACTCTTTACATGGCTCTGAGCCTGTGTTGGAGCCTGGGACTAAGGGACATAACTAATGAGTTGCAATGGCTTGTGGCCAGACGGATCTACAGAGCAAATTCAAATTGCCCTGCGGTGTGTCTGGATTTCTAGGCACTGAATTAGGACTGCCATCCATAATACTCGACCAGTCATCCAGGTTGGTTCTTTATTCATTTTTACCCTTTTATTTTCCAGCTTTCGGTTACAGTTTCAGCTGTTTTGCATATGGGTCCCAGATGACACAGCTTCTTAATGCTAAAGGTTAAGGAAGCAAACTTTTAAATTGACATATCTCTTGATCATTTGTACTGTTTTGATACTTAGACTCCTTTTTCCACCCTTAGTTAGTTTGCCCCTTCTCTAACAGCTGGAGACCATAGAATAGTCTGAATACCAGGAAAGCACTTAATTTCTTACTCTCCATACTGCACTTTTATTACACTATTGCATTTTCATCTTTAAAATTGTGCACATTTTATGTCAGCAATATGCACTCTTTTTTAGTTTTTCATTGCGCTGTAGCTTGAATGTTATCCTCTTTTGTAAGTCGTTTAGGATATAAGTATCTGCTAAATGCATAAATGTAAATGTACAATAACAGTTTTGTTGATTTTTTTCAAACCAACTGTTAACCAAAGAATGGCTTTCAAGAATAGCAATGTATATTTCTTGTGTATTTATTGTTAGTAGTGAAGGCTTCCTCACTTCTAAGATCTGCATCTAAAAAAGGTGGTAAGAAGTACTTCCTGTTGACACTGTGATTCAGCTTCCTATTTCTGAGGAACTGAGGATGTTGTAAGCATGCGTCAGAGGCAAATAATGCAATGGGTGGGAGGTTTTCCCTCCCTCTTTAATCCATGGATGAGATTTTGGTGCAGTTATGAGATTGTAGTGTGGTACATCATCCTCATTACCATCATCATCCTTCTCTCATCTTCTTCCTCTTTCTCCTCCTCTTCATTAGTTCTTTATTCAAGCCTTGGGAAACTCAGTAGCAGTGCTGACTTCTAAAAGGAATAAATGCAACACAGTTGTGAAGGTTTACAAACATGAAATAAAAGTCAATATTCTAAACAATAAACAACAAATTGTGATGATTAACAATAAAAAGAATAACAAAAAAAGAAGTTATAAACAATTCTGACTCATTGAAGCAGGCATGAAAGAAACAAATATTTTTGTCTCAAACGAATCTAAGGTCTTAGGGCCTCACAAGGGATTCCATGTGAGGTCATCAGTTTTCCATCACAAGTTATGTAATTTACATTTGCAACATTTGCAACATTCTCTTCCTCACAGCATCACAGTTCAGACAGGGTAATGCAAGGCTCACTTGTAGAAGTTTAGTTGGACTGAATGAGGTCAGCCTTTGTTATAGTAATTGTATTAACTTGGCATTTTAAGTTCAACATAAACTGTAAATTTGACCATAATTTACAAATAGCAGGGGATTAATAGTCTAAAACCATATCAATTAAATTATATTTTGATTTGACCGTCCCACTCAAATTGAGGTGTGCTGAAGTTTATTTTTTTTCAGGACAGGCTATATTAACATTTGTATTTATGCATTTAGCAGACCCTTTTATCCAAAGCAACCAACAAGAGAGGATTAACAATCAAACTTCATAGAAGAGATCTTAGATAAAATGCCACTATGGGGGTTTCCAGAAGGTGCAAGTGCAGAAGTGGAGTCAAGGCTGGGTTTGAATTTGATGCAGGCAGCCAGGGGTAGCTATCCAGGCTAGCCCTGCCTAGTGATTGTGCTCAATTTCATTTAACTCCGCAGCAGTGTCAAGGAGCCAGCCGTAGGCTTCGCTTCGCTCTGTCTCTGCTGGGACAGGCCAATCAGCAAACAAAGGGAAAACTGAAACATAGACAATAAAATAAGTAGACAGAGGGATCATGTTGAGCTCAGTGGCAGGCTTTGAGGCTGAATTTTCAATTTTCAGTTAGGTCCAGTGTCTACTGTGCATACCCCTAGCTGACGTAGTCACGTTGATCTGACGAAACCAAACACTGTAACTTGGCTTGTAAGTAGATTTTTATTTGCAGACAAGTAGAAAGTTACAGGGACAAAATGCAACAAAACAACACATATGCATGACACAGAACATAATATGCATGACATTTGAACCTGTGGAACCCTTTTGAAGGGTTCTTTTTAAGGCCACCCTGTGTCTCTGCAGCTATGCTGAGTTAATTTTTCCGTGTAAATTCACGGAAGAATTAAGAAAGATATTGATGTGTTTTCATGTTTCCCATGAGTGCCTGGCATGTAAAGTAGGCACTTGAGTGTCTGTAGCAAATGAAGGTGCCAACGACCTACAAGCACACATAAATTAAACCAAGGATAAAACAGCGACAAGGGGCGAGAGCTCGTCATCTAATCACAGAGTTTTTTTGTAAGTAAACCCAATAGGGCAGCTGTCACAGGCCTAGTGTACAACTTTTTTAAAATGTCTAATTTTGTGGCTATACAAACAATTATGTTTTATTTATATTTTTTAGACTTCCATGCATTCTTGTTTTATAGGGAGAAACATTGAATGAAAAGAAACATCCAAGAGTTCAAATAGCCTTTTGAGGCAGTGTTTTTTTTCTGCATGTTAGTGTTGTGGCCAAGCTAATTTTCACATACTCACCATGTCTGTGGACACATTTGTATTTGCACATGCAATACGTTAAAGGAGAAATCCGATGTGAATCAGTCAATAGCCCTACCTCTGTTGTTCAAGGTCATTGAATGCTGTCTGTAGGAAGAACCAGAAAGCTAGATAGACCCAATAACGAACCAATAATGAATGGGACATAGCGAAATATACTGAAAGTAAGTTACTGTGCTCTGATACTGTGTATCACTTAGTGTTAGTTGCCGGTTTACCTTTTCGGTCTCTTGTATCAAACTTTTTCATCCTTTTTTCCTGCTGACAGCAGTTAGTGACCCCGGACAACAGGGCTATGTTACTACCGCTAAGCTTTCCTCTTTTTCACTTTTTCGAGTTTCATGGGAAACATGAAAATATGTGAATTTCTTTCTTAATTCTTCCGTGAATTTACATTTACTTTTCAGCATAGCTGCGGAAATGACGGTCACCCTACATATATGAAGCATGTGACAGAACCTATTTTGGTTCTGTATATAGAACCTTTTCTTCTGAGAGTGTGGGCGTCAGGACAGAGATTACTTCTGGGAGACACACCCTGAACTGAATGAAATAGTGGTCAGAGAGGTGTAAAGGTCAAAGGTGTAAAGGTGTAAAGGTCAGGGTGCTTGTGCCACATTTTCAGGTGAGGATAAGAGCAAGGATTGTCTACGTGTATGTTCATATCGCCAAAGGCAAGCATGACTACTGCTTTAAACAGCAAAAATTTAGTCATAGTTATACACACCCCTTTGTTAAAAACGAGGATTTCGTTGAGGTGCGAGAGCTGAATGAGGGTCATTAGCTATAGCTTTCAGCCTGCACGTTTACATGCGTACGTGCGCACGAGCCTTCAACAAGTATTGATGCAGAGGTGACCGCAGTGATGCTCCGAATGCAGTGGCAACTGATGTTTTATCAAGATGCTTGCTTATTAATATAACTACCCTACGCAATAAAACCTTAATAAAGCAATTTGCCAAGTTTGGTTTTGTTTAGCGCCTTGCCATTCTCTTCAGCTCGCAATTCTTTGAGAAGGCGTCGCTGGCATGAAATACAGAAGTAATCTGTAGTAGTTTATTGGAGCGCTATGCCACCCACCAAACATCCTCATGATTTGTGTGTGACGATATTTTTGTTCTAAAGGCTGGCATTCTTCGTTGATTGTTCTTCGTGTGAGAGTGGGAAGCGCTGTGGGAGACTCAGAAGATCTATTCATTTCTGCGCCTGGTTACATATATAACCTATAACCTAATCTAACAGATGTAAGATGAGAACCAAATAGAACTAGCGAAAGGCATTGGTAAAGTTGTTCTTAGCCATAATGTAAAAAGACCATGCAGTGCGTGCAATCTAACTCAACTCGTCACTGAGAAAAAAGACGATTTCGCATTGATTCATCATGCTCGGAAATGCTAGAAGTGGGTGTCACCCGCTCCAGATGAAACGTGCAGGTCGACAAGTACCACCATTCTATAAAAGTCCACCGATGTGGGAGAGATACAGACAAGAGATTCGTCAGAAACTACAACATCAACACGGTAACTTATCATTTATGCTTTAATTACATAATAATTTGAATGCGTTTTATTCAAATGTTAACCATTAAAAGTTGAAGAATGTAAAAAGCCTTTATAAAAACATTAGCAATTGTAGACCATTTGGAACATCTACTTAATGTCGTGTATGTGAGAGTACTGTTACATTTGGGAAAGCCTGTTTATACTGCAATTGTTGATATAAAAACAAAACATATTTTGTTTTTGTAGTTTTACAACTGTTGTAATAATGCCTTATTGTGTTCATCTCAGATGTGTTTAAGGTTTTGTAACGGTTTGATAAGCGGAAGAAAATGACAGGGAGGAGCTATAGGAGGGGCATGTGAGCACTTGACTTAAATTTCTTGTGCTGATATTAAGCAGCACATCTTTGAGATGCCTCACTCTATCTTCTTTTGTTTTTGAACACTGTATTACAAACTCATTCGCTTGGAGTGTTTATTGACACCATTGCCATCTGTTGTCATCACAGGAACTTTTCCCACCACTGTATTTTTCTGAGAAATTAAACTGAGGACAAGACGTGCATCAACAAGTTGAAAATTAGGAGTCATAGTGCAGATAATTCCCAGTGAAAAGGCCTCTGAGACAACACACCGCTGCCAAGATGGAGAAGATGGAGGAGGATAAGGTAAGATAACATCTCTTCCCTTGCAATGTGGGTGCATCCTGCTTGGGCACATCCTGTGCGTTCCGTCCACAAATTTCCTTAATGCAGCTACATCTTATAAAACTGAAAATGATAGCACTGTTGTAACATCATCATAAATGGTGTCCATCACACAGATGAACATCTAGATGCATGGATTCTGTGACAGCCTTGATGTGTTCTGTAACCAGTGAGGTCATTGATGCTATGAAATGTTACATTTCTTACACAATCAGCGGGGCTTCCTGTGTAATTACACTTAGTCTTTCCTCCACCCCTTTGTCTGGGCAACATAAGTGAGACAATCTGGAAATTATGAAAAATGCATCCAGTACTTTTCCTTTTCGGCAAGCAGAAAGATGGGGGCTGCATTGAGGAAATGAGAAGCTGAGAAAAGAGAGAGAGCGAGAGGGCTGAGCTTTCTATCCATGCCTAGGTTTGATGGCATGTCCCAACCTGAATATGAATGTTTTGAGCATTGGCCAGTTTGGGCTTGTTAGTAGTTCATGAGGATACAGAATTCTGGTGAACATTAGACAAGAAAATTCACTCACAAAAATTATGCAAAGAGTCTGTGACGTTATTTGTAGTATTGAGTAGGTGCACGTGTGTGTATGTGTTTGCATGTGTATGTGCAGTAGGTGCGCGTGTGTGTATGTGTGTGCGTGAGTGTGTTTATATATATATATATATATATATATATATATATATATATATATATGTGTGTGTGTGTGTGTGTGTGTGTGTGTGTCATACATATGACATAGGAAGGAAAAATGGATGAAGTCTCATGCACACATAAATCAACAGTCACTCACTCCCACAAGTGTGCTATTTTCTCTGCGTCCAACCACCTGTGCTCCATGCTTGTGAGTGTGGCTGATATGACAAGCATGGTATAGTCTATGGTATATCAGAGAATGTCCAGCACTGTCTTCATGTCTCTCTGGGTTTTTCCATAATTACACCCATGGTTGTAACTGAACTCTATCTTATGAAAACATGTTGAATCATGCAGCATGCCTTAAAATCATCTAAGCTATGCTTGTGACAGTTTGGTCTGCTGCAACATTTATCTGTTATTGCAAACATCCTGTGACTTTGGCACTGAGGAAGGACAGTGAGATCTACACTTGCAGATAAACTACAAAATAAGCTACTGGTTTGGTGTCACAGATGTTTTTTTTACTGTATTAATTGCTTTTTTGAGCATTTGATTGTCCTCCATAAGCAACATTTACAGTGCTGTTAGTTTGTGGTGCAATATAGGGTTGCTTTGTTGTAAGTCTATGTTATCAAACTTGAAAAGCAGTAGAAATGTGAAGCAGGACCGAGATGCAACATAACCACGGGGGAAATAGCTTCTCTTCCTTCCGTACCTTTGAGTCTATGAGCCTCTGCAAGAAGTGAATCCATTCACAATGGCTGGTGGTTTAATATCAAGAGTACTCCTGACCTTCAGTGATGCTATAAGCCCAAAGGGTTTTGTCAGTGTTCTTATCTTAGTTGTACAACTAATGTTTGAAAAGACATGGCATTTTCAGTTCTGCTAGACAGGACTTTAGACTACTTTATATTTAAAACACTTCTCCAGAATGAAAGTTTCTTGTTTTAGTGTCTCTCCATTACTAAGTGCAATGTAGGCCCTACTAATATGACTAACATAATATTGATACCTGGTACATTAATATATTTAGGGATTAGGATCAGGATTGATTTAGGACATTGTAAATATGTGTTATCACAAAGATGTTAATGTAACCCTGTTAATGTACAGTTTACAGGATAAATATGCTGTTGTAAGCATTTATTTATACCTATATTTATTATGTGTTGCTCTTTAATCTTTACAAGACCAACACACATCAGCTCACTTCAGCATATTGTAATCTTTATCTGTCGTGTGTGTCATGGTATGCTAAAGAAACAGGAACGTTACAAAATTATGTGTAGACCAAGAATATCAAACAATTATGAGTGACAGAGTGTGTCAAGCAAAGGCAGATCATCATGCACAGGCAGTCAGGTACAACCCAGGAAGAGTGAGTCAGTGAGTAAGAACACTGTCATACAGTATAGCAACAGTACATCCTCAACATGTGGGGCAGCAAGTTTAACACTTCTCACATGTCAAATTGACAAATCACTTTTCAAGATTCCTTCTTTTAATGCTGCCAGAAGTCTGGTGTGAATAGCTACACAAACCCCCTGAGGGGTAGTCTCTCAAGCTGTGCGGCAACAGGCATCAGAGAATATCTACAATTTCACAACACCACTGAGGCACGTGGTGGCTTTGAGTGCAGGCAAGCAAGGGAAAGGAGAAGAGGGTCAGCAAGAGCAGAAATAGAATAGTTTCTTTGTGCGTTTGCCAACAACAAAACACACTTTGTGACAAGCTCACACAGTTCTTGGAGACTGACAACAAGGCATGTGAGACTTTGTTCATTGTGTACCAACACAACCCACATGCATCCATACATTAAAGCTTTCACTGATGCTGTTTGTCTTTCCTCATAACCGCCCATGACTAATCATAAATCAGCCCTAGAGTTTGTTGTTGCTTTTCAGAAAAAATGGGGTTCATACTGTTTAACTTCATATGATGGTAGGATTAGAGAGTGACTCAGATTTGGTTGCTGTTAGTCAATATAGAATTCCCCTCCACCACTGGAGAGACTGACATTATCATCATACAATCTGTAGGCGTGAAGTTTTTATAATTCTACAGCATTGTAGAAATGACAAAAGCTCCTTGTTCACTGTTGTAATTTACACAATCTGGGGTTGAGGTGCGCTCAAGTAGAGTTCTGGAGATGCCCTCTCATGTCTGTGTCTCCCTGCCTGTTTGCCTTTTCCAGAAAAAGAAGCAGGTGACATGCTACCTGCTCTTCTGTGTGTCCACTGCAGTCATTGGATCCCTGCAGTTTGGCTACAACACTGGAGTCATCAATGCACCTGAGAAGGTGGGTACATTCACCAAAAAAAAGTTTTTTGTGGTCTGTTTTTCTTCTTAACAGATAATGACTCTGAAAGTGTATTGGGTTCTATAAGCCTCCAGTCGAGGCTACAGTATGACCATTACACTAATGGCCATTGTTCAGTTATCATTTGGAAGTTAGAAATGTTTGAACTCTTAAGCTCTCTGTCACTTATCATTAAGCAAAGAATGGCTTGTGGTTTGTTGTTTGTGGATTGCATATACTGTATATAGGACTCCTGCTACTTCAAATGTTCAAACATTCTGTGGCATTTTATGATGTTGATGGCATGATCTGATTGTGTGTGTGTGTGTGTGTGTATGTGTGTGTGTGTGTGTGTGTGTGTGTGTGTGTGTGTGTGTGTGTGTGTGTGTGTGTGTGTTGTGCTCCCATAATAATATGCATGTATTGTGTCTTTGGATACATTCAGAAACTGACAAGCTTCATCAAGAATGTATCGCTTGAGCGTAATGGAGAAATTATGGAGGAAGGCACAGTCACCATTGTGTGGAGCATTGCCGTGTCCATGTTCAGCGTCGGAGGCATGATTGGCTCTTTCTTTGTAGGGTCTGTGGTCAACAAGTTTGGGAGGTGATTAAAGAAGATTGAGATTGAGAAAGAGATTTTGACATTGTGTCCTTGTGTGAGAGATTCTCTTGCTAATGTTTGTTTGTGCTTGTGTTTTCATCTGTTCTAACCCCCCCCCCCCAAAAAAAGGCGCAAGTCCATGCTTATTACCAACATCCTGGCCTTGATTGGTGGAAGTCTTATGGGATTCTCCAGCTTGTGTCGGTCGTTTGAGATGGTGATCTTTGGGCGTCTGGTTATCGGGCTGTTCTGTGGTCTGTGTACTGGCCTGAGCCCTATGTATATAGGAGAGCTGGCCCCCACTGCCCTGCGAGGCGCCTTCGGCACACTGCACCAGCTGGGCGTTGTCATTGGCATCCTAGTGGCTCAGGTGAGATCTCTTTATGCACCTTTTCCATCATCCCATAATCCCCCTCATCCCCCTTTTCCATCATCCCATAATTATGCATTTAAATCATGGCTTTTCAACTTACCGTGGTCCCAGGACCACCACTCTGACTAAAAAATCAATCTGAGTGGCACTGTTGTGGGTTGTGAGGTTAAAAGAATCCTTCCCACAGTGAAATGATATCTGCTATCTGAAATGATATCTGTTTCCACCCTAACCCAAAGCCCTTAAATCTAGAAGGCTTAACTTGCATGAATCAGCCAATCAACCAGCGGATTCATGCCCATTAAGTCTTTAAGGATGCAGGGCTAAGGGGGAACATTGGAATTTAGCCATTGAATTCATTGTCAGGGACCACTTGGAATACCTCCACAGACCAGCAGTGGTCCATGGTTAACTGGTTGGAAATGTCCAATAACAATAGATGACCTTTTCTGTACTTTTTTGTCATCTTTTTCCCTAATGTTTTTGTCTCCCCTCTTGCGTCCAGATCTTTGGTCTGGAGTCCCTGCTGGGGTCAGACTCCCTGTGGCCACTGCTACTGGCACTGACAGTTCTGCCGGCCATCTTGCAGACCATAATGTTGTTCCTGTGCCCTGAGAGTCCCCGCTATCTCCTCATCAACCTCAACCAGGAGGAGGAGGCACGTCAGGGTGAGAGAGAGAGAGAGAGAGAGAGGGCAACAATAAGTTTCTTAAAAAGTCTGATAGTGTTTTCTATCTGTATTCAAAAGATATTGATATCAGGTGGTCATACTGCATCAACCTACAATAGCAGCCATATACTGTATAATGGACCAATTGAAGAGTTTACTTTTGTGCCTCCAGCACTGGTGCGTCTGCGTGGGTATGAGGATGTGAGTGATGACATCAATGAGATGAAGGAAGAGAGCAGGAAGATGGCAATGGCCAAGAAGGTCACCATCCCTGAGCTCTTCCGCAGCCCTGCCTATCGGCAGCCCATCATCATTGCCATTGTGCTCCAGCTCTCCCAGCAGCTGTCTGGAATCAACGCTGTACGTGAACTACATCTCCCAGAGTTCTGCTGATCAATGTCTATCTTCATCAAATATGTTGTGTTGGTGTTTTATCTAATACCAGTTTATCTTTCTTTTGTAGGTGTTTTACTACTCCACCGGTATATTTGAGAAGGCTGGTGTGGCTGAGCCCATCTATGCTACGATAGGAGCTGGAGTTGTCAACACTGTTTTCACTGTGGTGTCTGTAAGTACTAGTATCCCAGTCATTTTTGTACACAGTTTTTTGTTCCTCCTGCTGTTTTCAAGTAAGCAGGACTTTCTTCCTGCTTCCATTCTTTTTACAATGTATGCTACATAATGATTCATTTGATTATTTCTTGTCTTGATTTCTTGATTATGTCTTGTGAGCACAGTGTTTGGAGGTGGTCTGCTATAACCAATGTTTGAGTCATATTGTGCATTTAGCAACTACATGAGTGTATGCTCTCTCATTCTCTTTAGCTGTTCTTGGTGGACAGGGCAGGACGTAGGACACTCCACCTCATTGGATTAACTGGAATGGCTATTAGTGCTCTTATAATGACCATCTCTCTAGCACTGATTGTGAGTATGAAGCTTTTTGACTATTTTTTCTTATAGATGTATGTGAACTTAAAATTGTTAGTGACACAGTTGTGTTTATCAGTGGTGCTCAACATGTCCTAAACCTGTCTTAAATTCCCATCCCATTTCAGGAGGGTACTCCAAACCTCAGCTATCTGGCTATTGTGGCGGTGTTTGCATTTGTGGCGAGCTTCGAGATGGGACCTGGCCCCATCCCATGGTTCATCGTGGCCGAGCTCTTTGAGCAGGGCCCCCGCCCCGCAGCTATTGCTGTGGCAGGATGCTCCAACTGGACCTCCAACTTCTTGGTTGGATTCAGCTTCCTCAAACTTAGGGTAAAATGCAGCTTCATCAAGCCCAGATGCACACTGTGTGTCTGTCACCCACATCAGATTGCGAAACTGCAGTGAGTTCTTCTGGTTGTTTTTGCCACAATGCCCTCTGATTCATCTCCATTTGCTGTGTTCTTTAGGAGCTGTGTGGACCCTATGTTTTCATCATCTTTGTCGTCTGCCTCATCTTCTTCATCATCTTCACCTACTTCAAAGTGCCTGAGACCAAGGGAAGGACTTTTGAGGACATCGCTCGTGGCTTTGCAGATGCTGCCTCCAGTCAGCCTCCTATCCAGGGGGGCAAGGTCACGTTCCCCGTCTCCCCCACTGGGGAAAAGGTGCCCATGGTGGAATTCCCCCCTGTGGACAAGAGCCAGAATGGCCTCCCTACTGTCTAGGGGCATGCCACATAACAGCTAAATGCACCCTACAGACAACCACAGCCAACCAGGTGCATTTGGCAGTAGCCACAGGAAATACTGAAGTTCCCTTAATAGGCCTAGATAGTGTACAATGGCAGTGTCTCCAGCAAGCTTCTCTCTGTTCAGCTATTGTGCTTTTATAATCAGGTACTTTCAGGTCCCAGTTGTTACAGCTTGTTGTTAAACACTGTGAGACCCTTGTGAAGTGTATTTGGTAGAGGTTAGTAGTACTAATCAGAATAAGTGATCAGCATATTGTAAAAGTACTGTGAAACACTGCCTTACTGCCTTAGAGCAGTAGAGAGACTGAGAGACTGCCTGCAGCTGAGACACTGCCATTGTGTGGATGCAGGGGCTTGGTCTATGATGGTACATGGTGACACTACCTCTGGTGGTTAATGTGCTGCCCTTCATTAAGTCTGCACAGTTTCTCAAATAGTGCCCCTCACAGTTCAAAAACAACCTTTAAACCACTTGTGTTCAAAAAATGAGAACTAGGTGGTTTTTAATGGTCTGGGTTTAAGGAAAAGTGTTTCAATGGGTACACATTGCGGAAGTTGGGGAGTCATTACCACTACAATCAAAGTATATATGACAGTTTCCAAAGTATTTTATGGAATCTGTACATTTGAGAATTGGCCTGTAAGGTATGCTAAAGGCAGCTTGTGTGAGATGTGAAAGGACATTTCTGTGTGGGATATGTATGCCAAACCCTTCCTGACTGATTAGGATGTGATTGTTCAAAGGGGACTTCATTAAGTTCTGTTTTAACTTATTGTGTTTTGATGTCTTTTATGAATTGTGTTTAATGTGTAAATCACTGAAACAGACCTAATAACCTAATGGTGGCAAGGCTGCACTGATACTCATTTAGATGGTGACTGTACTCAGTCACCATCTGTTACTGTTTTGAATGTGTACGAGTGTCAAACATTCATCATTCATCTTCAAGACACTGGTGTGAAACACAAAATACTCTTGTGAGAGTCTTAAACACATCAAATGTCAGTTTAAATTTAAATTCTTTAAATTTAAATTTAAATTCTTTAAATTTAAAAACTTTAAAAAATTTTTAATTTAAAAACTTTAAATTCGTCCTCATATTTGTTTTTGGAAGTGGATGTTGTAAGTGATCTAGAAAAACAGTTCTGAAAAATGCAAATGCCCTGAGGCTCTGGGTTGCTGGGTTGACCTTGCTGGAGAGGAGGTGAAACTCTGGTCTTCTCCTTTTAGACCCTCAACTCAACCATGCACTGCTCACTGCCCATTTCCTCTTGGGCTGATGCTTCATACTGATGCAATCTCAATGAAGAAGTTGTTCCTTTAATGTTTCTGAGAGAACTGCCATTGTAGCACTAGCTGCTGTTGTACTTTTCGCCAACTACAGTTGTTGTACAACTGTAAGAACACCTTTCTAAATTATATTTTGGACTATTTCCCTCAAAGTATTTAACAAGACTCTTTGCATTTCATATTGCATATTTTACACAATTGCGCACAATGTATCAGTCAGACAGACTATTGAATGAGTTGTTCTTTAATCAGCCTGACAACTTGAAACCCCTAACAGCCAAGACTCTTTTTTATTTCAGAGTTTGGGCAGTCAGATAGTCACAAGCACAGAAAACAGTAGCTGTTACATACATCATAATCCAGACATTGACAAATGAAAAATTATAGTAATTTAGAGGTCTTAGATCTTAATGGTTTTAATGAGGGAAAGGGACTATCTGAGGTCAAAGTGCCTACTTTTAGGCCAGTTAACAAACATTTGACAAAGAATTTTAGAAGCATTCTCAGCCATTATAGTACCATATTACTGTGTGTCTTGTTGCACTAGTGGTGATGTAACATTGTGGGATTTGGGAATGTAGTTGTAGGCCTTCCCTTATTGTTTATTTATTGTATTGCGTTAAGTATGTTTTGCAGATGTACTGTATTCCTTTATTCTCCATTGTGTGTGTGTGTGTGTGTGTGTGTGTGTGTGTGCATGTTTATAGTGTACATAGCTCTCTCATAGAAGGGATTCCATTAGTGATGTGGTGTGGTAAATAATTTGTCCTTGTTGCCAATTGCCTAAAGTATTTTACCTGTTCGTACATTTGCTGCTGTGAATGTTTGCTAACTTCACTTTACTGCCAATGTCCATTCTATGGTGAGAATTTATACTGTTCTTAAACTATTCATATTTTTGTGTTGAACGATCCATTCCCACATGTATTAATGAATGTTGCTACACTATTCTGAAAGCCATGAACATGTCTGTGTGCACACCTGCTTTACCTGCCAAATTTCACTGAGCATGTATTTAATTTTTATTTAATTTTAAATTGAATGACAGAGATAATACATATTATTGGTTAAATGTGTAAATGTTTATGTTTGCACTCAAAATAACTCCCATCATTCTCTAAACTACACAATACATTTCAGAAACATTGGACCTGTATTATTTTGTAATGAACACCACCTACCTGCTTGTAAGTGAGTGAGAATTTCACATTTCACCCATGATTCCATTAATTGCATTTCAAACGTAGTAGCTCTACCTGTCTGTCTGTTGTACACTTCTCTTTTATTTGGATTGCAATAGTGCTGCGTCCTGGATATTTTTATGTGAAAGAAAAGTGAATGAAAAATTAAAACCACTCCTGAAGAACTCTTGTGCAAAATGTGATTTTTTTTACATTGTGGTTCTTGTGGTGCTTCCATTTCAGTAGTTCGAATACACTGATACTCTTTAGCACGCCACATGTCTGAGCCATGACTCCACTGGATCAATTATGCAGTGACATTTGCATGGGCTGCCCTTGATCAGTGTAAATAAACACAGAGCCCTATGGTTAATGAAATGACCTTCACTTCACATCCCACCACAAACAGGAATAATAGAGATAGATATCTTTCTCCCCAAACCACACTTTTACACACTAAGGTAGATATTCTGCTATGTGTCCTCTTTTGCCATCTGTGACTGCTATGCTGTGCCCTATTACAGGAAGTGGTATATTCAGCTTAGCCTGAGACTGCTTGTCATATGTGCTTATATTGGAGCCTTTGTGCCTTTTCTTCCTCTCTTCCCTATTCTTCTTCTATCTCAGCTTTTTCTCAGTGCTACCACTGTATTTTGTTGTCTTTACTTTCTGGTTGAGTTGGAGTTTCTGTGCAAGTCTATGGATGTGTATTTATGTGAGTGTTTTTGTGTGTAGGTGTATATGCCTGAACACCATTATATTTGTCAGGAACACCAGCTTGCTATGTTGAGGTGTATTCTGTACATTGCTGTCCAATTAGCAGGACATTTTTGGAGACAAAATATAAGAGCCATTTTGAGAGGAACCCAATGAGAGAAGCCCAAGAAAAAGAGAAACACAAAATTTAGAGTTGTAAGATCAGCACATGACTTAGACACACTCACACTCACTGTGAAAATGTCTCTTGTTACAGATTTGTTTTCTTTGATGATCCTCTGATGGATGTAATCCGCTCATCTGACCAGTAGAGGGAGATGTCCCTGCATGCACCACTTTCCTGAGTTGGATCTCAGCTTGCCTGTGGATATGAATGAGGCGACTGCATGTTATCTGAGGGAACAAGTTGCAGGATATTACATTTACAACAACATAAATGTCATTTAAAATGGCTCTGTCTGTTTGAATTGGGGAGTGATGGATGGGAAGCATAACAGCATTTCAGAGGGTTGTTGTGTTTGCTGCCAATCTCTCAGCAGTGCCACTGACACATATTTAACTTCTGAGTCGGCTCGGTACCGTGAGCCAAGAAGTGGCTTAGTTTGACATGGAAAAAGGGGGCAGAAGGGAGAATGGGAAAGCACAGAAAATGAGATAGAGTAAAGAGATTTTTACATTTGTCTGTTAAACGAGTCAAATTCACCCGGTACTTACTCCATGCTACAATTTCTGCAGTTATGATTGTATTATTCAATTCTTTGTTTTCCATTATATATCTTACTAAGTATTTTATTGTTTACTCTTTCTCTCTCACTCTTTCTCTCTTTCTGTCCCTCTCTCATTCGCTCTCTCTAATCTGAAATGAAACGAGCAGACAGACTCCTCCCCCAGTCCCCCAATCCCCCTCCCCTTCTCCCTCCCTCTGTCTCTCACTCCCTCTCTCCCTATGGGTATCTCTCCCATTCACTCTCTCTCTCTCAAACTCTACCTCACTGTGTGCCAGTAGTATCCGTCTGTAGTGGAAATGTGGAGTGTCTTTCTGTCCCTCTCTCTGTTTCTCCAGCCTAATTCAGCAGAGGAAGGTAAGGAGCTTTTTTCCCTGCCTGTGGCCTTTGGTGCCATTGGTAGCACTGCACGTGTCTGTGTGTGTGTGCGTGTTTGTGTGTGTCGAGGGATGCTTGCTTGTCTGTCAAGCTGCTGCTCCAGCACTGAGCATCTGCTTGTAGTCATGTACATTAATCTAGGGTATGGCATCCCCTCTCCCTCTTTCTCTCTCTTTCTCTCTCTCAGTCACTGTTTATGTGTGTTAGTGTGACAGAGAGATAGGAGTGTTGTGAAGAGAGCTTCTTTTGTTTCAGTTTAATATCCAAATATCGATTTATGTCTAGGTAGTCATTAAGTACATGTATTGTTATATATGATGGCCATCATAAGTATATATATATATATATATATATATATTGTGACAGTTGTGTGGGACTTTTTGCATTTCATATGTTTGCATATATTTTGCATGTTTTTATGTCACTGAGTGCGAAAGCGAAAAGCAAAAGCTTGGGTAACAAAAGAATACAAAATGGAGCCTTGGTAGCGATGAATAATAAGTTGCATAACCTTTGTCTCCCCCTAACCCCAAAGCCCCCTCCTTTTCAGATGATATTATGATGATGACAGTGGAGACCCCCCTCCCTTCTCAATTCAGAATTCAGGCCCACAGGAGAATCTGTCTCTCTTCCTTTCTTCTTCTTCCCTCCCCAGGCTCCTCTATTCACCATACAGTAGAGTGGAGTGAAAGTTGGGTGACCAGAAGAAGCTGTTCCTAAAATTAGACATTATACTTCAATAAAGAGACAGATATATAGATAAACAGACTGAAGGATGGATGCTGTATTTGACATTTTGGTTGGACACTGTTGAGCCTGACTAATAGCCTTGTGAATCACTGCACGTTAGAGAGTGAAGAGAGAGCGAGAGATTTTCAGCTTAATGCGTTTTGCTGTATTCCACAGTTACATTCCCTCTCCGATGACCATGCACAACTCGGACTGCTGACTTTGACAGCTGGGATTTACCAGGGAGAGAGGAGAGAGGCAGAGAGAGGAGGGTGCATGTGAACAAGGCTGAGAGAGAGAGAGAGAGAATAGGTGGGGGTGGAGGGGTCAATGGCCCAGTGACTCCCTGCCTATTGACTTATTGGGAGTTTGTCACTAATACAGTATTAACCCACTAGCACACATCCCACCGGAGCCACAAACAGCACTCTTCTAAAACACGCTGCTCTGCCTCTGTGACGGCTCTGGAGTCTTGGGTGGGGCCGGGGCGAATCCTTTCAGGGGATCCAGGGCTGCCTTCCCTCTGTCTCTGTGTGATGTTGATGTGCTGGCATGCGTGCTGCCTCTGATTGAGGGGCTGCATGACTCATGCTGTGATCTGGTTAGCCTTCGGATGATGTGCGTGGGTGAGTGGGTTTGTGAATACATTTTCATCAGAGTGTGTTTGTGTGTGTGTGTGTGTGTATGTGTGTGTATGTGTATGTATGTGTGTGCGTGTGTGTGGCAGCACTGTGCCAGCCTTTCTGCAGTTGATGAAATCCCCTTACCATCTTTTTGAAAGCCCGTTTTCAGCATAACTGGTGACATATATGTGGGTCTAATGTTTTGTGTATGTACATATTTTACAGATTAACATAATAATATGACTGTAACACTGCCATCAATGAGATCACTGACACCAACTCCAGTTGTTCAGAGACACAGACTATAAGTCTGTTAGCAGTGTTGGCCTCAGTTGGGTCTGCCTCTATGCTGCTGAGCATGTCCACCTGCTGGGGCTGGGCCAGAGCCTCTCAGGCTCCTGTGCACTCCAGCAGGATTCTCTAAACAGGCTACAATGTCACCTTCTTCTCCTCACACTGCAGGTCTCTCCACAGGCCTCCCGTCAAGACAGGAGAGGCAGGGTGAGTGGAGGAGAGAGAGAGAGAGAGAGAAGGAGAGAGAGGGAAAAGATCACATACACCCTTTTTTTCTCTTCTTTGAGGCTGATTCCCACAGTCTGCAGCACACAGTGTATCCATATATTTAGTTTTTTCTCCCAACGTGCCTCTCTGGCTTTGTGTCACAACTGCACTGACTTCTCGTAGTCCGTAGATGTTTATCTGTTTATTCATTTATTTATTTATTTCTGAGATGATCCTCTTAGCTGAGCCTTCATCTGTTTCATGCAGCTCCCTCTGGGCAATTTGGGGGGTTACCTATGTTGTGCTGATTTAGACTTAAACAGCATTAGATTTAGGCCATGGTGCTAAAAGCTTTAAAAAGCATTTAAAGCACAGCACTCTCTCTCTCCCTGAGTTCATCCCCGCAATCTGTGGCAGGGGCTTGTGAGGTATTTACTGCATTCTCTGTGTCTGGCTCTCTGGCGTTTGGCTTTGGTCCCCAAAGTGCTCTGTGTTGTTTCATCAGGCTCTCCCCAGGAAAAGAGCTTATCTCTGCTTTAGTCCAATTGTCTGTGGTTCAACACCCTAAGGGCAATTTCACAAGATTTCAGCTCCGACACGCTTAACCTGCAATCGTATTAATTAGACGCCCACTTGACCTTTTTGTCCAAAAATGCCCTGATGTGTGCGTGCGTGATACCTCACTACCTCACTACCGACACCAGAGCCTGCCTCAGAAACTCCACCCCCACCCCTCCCCCCCTCCCTTGGCACTAAGGGGTAGGTGATGGTGGGCCGAAAGCCTGGAACTGTGTGTCAGGGAGAGAAAGAGAGAGAGTGAGAGAGAAAGAGGCGCTGGCACAGCAGGTGTTGCCCCCGGGCCCTTGGCCCCTCATTCTGCACTCCTCCGTCCTCCCTTCATCCCTTCTTCTTCCTCCTCTTCCTCCTCCTTGTGCCACTCTGCTGTGCCATTTCCAGATTAAAGAAAGGCTCCTTGCGTGAGATGGCCCTGTGCAGGCTTGGATACTGTGCTATGAGTCACCCTGAGCCAATATCCTTGCACCCTCTGGCCCCCTGGAGTGGCCCTCTAATGGTCACGCGAGGAAAAAAACACAAGGAAAAAACTCTTGTGCATTTTATAGCTATTTTTAAAAAACTCCCAATCAGCATTATTTCCTGTAAACCATTCTTCAACCAGTCAGCCCAAAGGAATCAGTTAAATTGTGAGAATCTGTTACAAACGTGCACCCGTGAGCAGACACTGAAAGGGTTAAGATAGACAGCGCAGAAAGGAGACAAGCTGACCTGGAAAGCCGAAGCCCCCCCGTCAAACAGAGCAGCAAGAACAAGGGGCTCGACACGCAAAGTCACCAGCACCAGCCGCAGCCAAGCGATGTGAGCACGAAATGGCCACGATGACCCCAGAGGCCAAGTTTCATTAAAACCTGGCGTCTGGGCCCTCCGATCTCACGCCAACTAAAGCACAATGCAACACAATAGATTGAGAGGGCCAAAAAGCTTTTAAGCCAATTACACACAATCCAGACACAGTGGACTTGATTTTTGGTTTGATGCACAGCACGGTTCACAGAGCTCAACTCAATGGGCCTGTTGTGGTCCGAGAGCTTGAGATTAACCGGCAGCATTGGGTTAAATACTTTTCTTTCAACAGTTTAAGTTCAGCCAAACCAGAGAGAAAGAGAGAGAGGTTTTCATAACTTCGTCTGACATGTTCATGCTTATTTCTGGAATTGCGTTAATCCACCCTTCTCTGTATTTTATCCTCTCTCATTCTGTCTCTCCTCCTATTTCCCTCTCTGTCCCTCTGACTCTCTCACTATCCTTCTGCTTCCATCTCCTTCTCTCTCTGTCCCTCTCTCTATCCCTTTGTTTCCCTCTCTCTCTCTCTGTCCCTCTGTCTCCCTCTCGATCCCTCTGTTTCCCTCTCCCTCTCTCTCTCTTTTTCACTGTCCCTCTGTCTCGCTCTCTCCCTGCTCCTGTGGTTGGGTGTAATGATGGAGAGCAGTGGGCTCTGTCCTGGAGTGACTGTCTGTGGAGGGAGACATCTGGAGCATATTATAGTATGCGGTGCAGGGACCTGGACATGGGCTAGACCACAGCCAGAAGCATGCTTATCACACAGAGCCATCTAAACACATCAGCCACTGTGGGCTTTTTTTTCGCTTTATGGGGTCTTGGCTTGTTTGTGCAGGTATACTATTGAGTGTGTGTGTGTGTGTGTGTGTGTGTGTGTGTGTGTGTGTGTGCGTATTTATGTGTGCTTGTTTGTGTGCGTATTGTTCATCTTGTGAGAGGGATGTGTGCATGTCTGTGTGTCTGTGTTTGCATCGATGCCCTCTCGGGCCGCGTCACAAGGAGACCCAGCCCAAAACCCTTGCGTGTCTCTCCAGATGGCGACTCCTTTCTTTTGCCCGCGGTCCCAACTCTTTATCAGGATCAGTGGCAGGCACAGAATCAACAGCCTTCAGAGCAGAGAGAGAGAGAGCTTTTGTCAGACAGTAACAGCCGGCCTCTTGTTTTTGGCCTTGTGTGCAGTGTTGGACATGGCAGGAGAGTGAGGCTGTGCTGGAGGAATGAAAACTGTGGAAATGCACAGCTATCCTGGCACTGGTGTCCTCTGGTTGCAAGATAAAGTTCAGTTTGAAAATGGCTGTAGGCTGTGTGAGGGATTTGTGTAGACTTGGTTGACTACTTTTTGTCTTGATTTCACTTTCTATGTTGCTAATGTTACTTCTTTCTTATTCTATCTCTCTCTGTGTGTGTGTGTGTGTGTGTGTGTGTGTGTGTGTGTGTGTTTGTGTGTGTGTGTGTGTGTGTGTGTTTGCATGTCTGCTTGCCAGAGTGATGTGCATATGTAGTATACAGTATATGTATAGCATATGTATGTGTGTTTGTACTCTTCCTGTGTGTATGTGCGTGTGTGTGTGCGCACACATGCATCTGTGTGAGTGTATCTGCTTGCCAGAGTGATATATAGTATACTGTATTTGTATGTGTGTGTGTGTTGCCTAAGGTGTCAATGGAAGCTGGTGGAGACCTGGTGGAGACCTGGTAGAGAGAATGCCTGTGTGAGTGAAGCAGGGAGCCCTCAGGATCTTGTCGTGTGTGTGTTTCTTTTGACACTAGGTGCTAAAGTGCAGCCTGCTCACCTCAAGTGTACAGCAGGATTAACATTGTAAGTCTTTGTCGTGGCTGCTGCTCTGATCAGGGAGAAACTGTGGAGAAGAGCATTAACGCTTTGGAGGCATGACTACGACACAACACCTACTCTCCATTAGTCTCTCTCGTTCACACACACACACACTGACACACACACACACACGCACACACACACACACACACAGTGTGCATAAGGTTATTACACATTCATAGCCAAGGCTCTACTTAAGGACCACACCGAGTCAGACCACTCAAGTGAACACACTTGAAAAGAGAAGCTAATGCAACACCCCCATACACTATCAACACCAGAGAGAGAGAGAGAGGGAGAGAGAGAGAGAGAGAGGGAGGGAGAGAGAGAGAGAGAGAGGGAGGGAGAGAGGAAGAGGGAGAGGGGGTATAGAGAGAGAAAGAAGGAGACCAAAACAACTCTTACACTTTACTTTCTGACAAACTGTATGGAAGAGGAGGAGGGGGCGGTGAGGTGTAGACAAGAAGAGGCTCTGGAAGTACACACTCAGAGGCTGAAACGAGCATTAATATTCAGACACAAAAACTAAAATCACTGCCTCCCCTCCTCTTTCCTTCCTCCCTCGCTCACTTTTTTCCCTCTCCCCCTGTCTCCGTGTCATAGTCCTCCTCAAAGTCACTCTCCCTCTTTCTTTCATCAATAATACAAGACAATGTATCTCCTTGTTAAAGGTCTGTCCAAAAGCCCTCTGTCACTTCCCAGATGAATAATGGAGTCACAATGGCTCAGATAAAGAGAGGGAGAGAGAGAGAGAGAGAGGAGGAAGTGTGTGTGTGTGTTTATAAACCTGGAAAGGAGAATGACCAGATAGCACAATGCATTACTGCTGCACTTAGAGGGGGGCAGTTGCCAATACAGCAGTTTTTACTCTCCATCAGGCCCAAGTCCCCTCACTCTCCCACGGCTCCGTTCAAGTTGACGACGAGTGTCCATTTTTAACCTGAGAGGAGAGAAAGCATGCTCTGTCATCTCCTCTGGTGCGCCCTACTCTGAGCTGCGCTGAGCACAAACGCCTTGGTGGGCCACATCTCAAAGAGGCCCCTGCGCAAAAAGCTTGCGTCTCTCTCCAGATGGCAACTCCTCATTTTCGCCTGTGATCTCAACTCTTTATCAGGGTCAGTTGTGGCCGCAAAACCAACAGCCTTCAGAGCTGAGAGTGAGGGTGTGAATGCAGTATTGTGTGTCTTGACTTTACTTGATGCTTCTTTTGGAGCGCAAGTTGTTTGAGATCCTGCATTCGTCCTAAATATCTCACTCTGAGATATGTTAAGTTTTATTTATATAATGGAGCAATGCCAAACTTCCAGAAAGGGGGCAAAACACATTTTCCCTTTCACTGATGCCTGACAGCAGAAAAAGTGTCTGTGTGCTTAATTTACATAAGTGAACAATTTTGTCATTGATAATCTATGATAATTATGCTGACATTCCAAGCCAAATCCTACTTACTGTTTCATGAGTTAGATTGTTGCATAACCTAAATCATGTCCAGTATCTATCTGCAGAAGAGAGGCTGTGTGATTTTGTTTTTTTCACATAATTCTCTGATCCCAAACTAAATAATGTTCTCAAGACAGTGACACGAATGGATGTCTTGGACAGGTCAAGTCTAATATGTGTCTGTGTTCCTATGGTATAAAAGTTCCATAAAAATGTTGGCCTGAATGTGTTTAAATGGATGTCTCGGGGACTGATTAAAATTAATGTTAAAATTTGGTTAATGTTAAGTTGCACAAAGCCTACTTAAAAATATGTCCCCTTCATAATCTATGTGTCTTTTGGATTCTCACACACACCCTGAGGTAAGGTCCTCCGTCTCTTGGCACTATTGGCACAGAGTGCTTCTCTCAGTGATCACACAAAATTCTCTGCAACAGCTTTGAAATAACAGTATTTCATCCCCAACTACTTACAGTACAAGGGCTTTCACAATTTAATTAGAATATATGGCATTTTCCCCAGTGCTCATCTCTGTGTAATCAAACATCTACTTTTGGAGGAGTTAAATATACAAGTTTTTTCAGGCGTATGACTTCAGGACCATGAGTCGGAAGGTTGGGCTGTGTGGCAATTTTTAGCGCCGAGTTTCATTATTTATGCAGTCGTTCATCCATGGCTCATAGCAGAGACTTAATTACATGTGCAGAGCCATATACATCAGGGGTGAATATGAATGCCTTATTGAGCAAAAAAGACTACGAGATTGTGAATGTATGTGTCGTGGGAAATTTACTCTCCCTCTAGTTGTGTGTGCGTGCGTGCGTGTGCATGTGAGTGTGTGTGTTTGTTTGTGTGTGTGTGTATGTGTGGGCATGGGCATATTTCCCAAACAACCTAACTTTTATATAGAGTTTTCCAAGAATGATTAGTGTAAAATGGTTGTTCGAGTTCATACCATCAGTAGTTGGAGTCTGGAAAATAATAACATATTTATGACACGACTGTGTTTCTGATCAGTGAAAAACTGTTCCTCAGACAGGCAGTTATTTTATCATTTTTGATAATACTTTAAGATGTTACTTTTACGTTAAGATATTATTTTTCTTATGCACTGCCATTTACAAATTTCAAGCTTTTCAGTTCTTCAATCGGTTCAGTTCTTTAGATTTCTGCAGAGGGCATACAAAGCATTGGGCTCTGCAGAGAAGCAGCCTTGAACACTGCGCTCGGCAGTTTGAAGGGCTAGCTGTTTTATAGCTAACCTCTTACCTTGAGGTAACCCGATAGGTTCTCAATAAATAGGCAGATCAGACCCATGCACATATGTTCCTCCAGATGAGACCCAGAGGTGCATACTGATCCCACATAGGTTCGCTACATTGTGTTTACATCATCAAATGCACATCTATTACCTGTACATGCAGTGCAAGGTATCAAAGCATGGAACAGGAGGGCTGGACACATGGGGCGACCGTGGCGCAGGTGCGAGGCCTTGCAAGTTCGAGCTCCACTCTGCCTGACCCCATCAAAGTGTCCTTGAACAAGATACTGAACCCCAAAAAGCTCCTGGTAGCAGGTTAGCACCTTTCATGGCAGCCTTTGCCACCGGTGTGTGAATGGCTGAATGTGAGGCATAGACTGCAAAGCACTTTGAGTGCTCGTAGGAGTATAAAAGTGCTGTATATGCTGCATGTCCATTTACCATTTACACTGCATTACTGAATTGCTGCTGCTGAAGTTAAAGGCATAAACATTGAAGTAGAACATGGAATGTAGTGAGAAATAGGATGAGCGTGGAAGAGTGGGAGAGCATTTGGCCACTGGCAGCCCAGAGGCCACCTGCTGCCCTTTAGCCATGTGATGGTCATGTGACAAAATAGTCATGTGGCAAAAATCAGCATTGCTTTTTGCCTTAGTGTTATTCTATTTGCATTATTATTTTATTTTATTCTCTCTCTCTCTCTCTCTTTCTCTCCCTCTCTCACTCACACACACACACACATGCGTACACATGTACATGCACTCACTTGAAGAAACAAATGCACACAAACAGAAAGAGAGAAACAGAGCTGAGACAGACGGGGGTGGGGGTGGGGGGAGTCAAGGAGAGATTTACAGGGTCTCCATCTGTGTGCATAATCTAAAAAAAATCTCTTTACGATTCAAGGGAGGGGGAGTGAGGCAGAGAGAGAAAGAAAGAAAGAATGAGAGAGATAGAGAGATGGGGTTGAGAGTGATTCACAAGAGTGACACACAAATGATTTTATGTCTCTACTTTTCTATCTCTATCTTCCAATTCTGTAATCTGTATGTGTGTGTGTGTGTGTGTGTGTATGGGTTTGTGTGTGTGTGGGCATGTGACTGAACCACTATTTGTTTGGATTGCATGAGACACTTTTTAGGGCGACATGGATGTTCCTGTGACACAGCTCACCGCCCTGATAGAGAGCTCAGCCTGTCATGTGGAAAAATATGTAGCATTAAATAAATATGATATATTAAAATTTCATGATAGAAATTTCAGAAATTATTCATTTGTAAACAGTGTGATGGGGTCGCTAAATATAATTTCTCTCTTTTTCTTCTGTAATTGTACATTTGCCAACTGTCTTGCAAACTGTGTGCAGTCACGACAAATGGTCTAATTACATGAATGTCACAGGTGGCACATTTGTTATGCATATGTGTTTGTGTGTGTGTGTTTGTGTGAGTGCAACCACTGTACAACCATTGTATTTGCTGATATGTTCTAGACCATTTCCCAAAGAGAATTCAGGCGCTCATTGCCTTTTGATGTGCTTTTCTCATGCAACTGCATGAGGCTGCTCCTCCATGTGATAAATCAACTGTCTGAGATAAAATTACTCACTAACTTCACTAACATATATCACTATATGTCATTCCTAGTGATGCTGCTGGACACCACTGAATCCACCAGTGAGCTGGGCTGGACCACCTATCCTGACACAGGGGTGAGGCTATTATCCAGGTCCATGGACCCAACCTGGGCACTGTTGACCATTTCTGTCTGAAAAAAATGTCTTGTAACTGTCTGAATATATGGATCACAATGACTGTGCAAGACAGAATAAATATATAAATGATTATAGTAAAATAACATTTTCTTAATGATTGGCCATGTTGTTAATGGCGAGGCATGATGAAAATAACCACATACTAAGCATTTGAAACTAACATTAGCCATACCTGCTTAGGAAAAAGAAATCATTTAATAATAATGTTGTTCAGAGTGATCTGCTCATTAGCATGTTATTTTTTAGCTCTGGGTCAGTAAGCACACTATAACTGTAATGGTAATGGAATCCAATTAATTTCACTTGTAATGCTACTAGAGTCCATGTATAGTTGAGCATTGCAGAGTGGCCAGAGAGTGGTGGCTGCTTTGCATGAGTGTGTTTTTTCATGAAGTCAAAGATATGAAGAAGGATGCCAGCTTGGAAGATATGCTCATTTGACCTGGGGCACCACACAGTGAAGAGAAAAAAGGAGGAGAGGAGAAAAAGAGGCTTTCCCATTAACTCTTTCCCTTCACTCTTTCTCTCTGCTCTCTCTCTCTCCTCTTTCCCTCTGATCTTCTCTTTGAGATGGAGCTTCTATTCTTGGTCGTGTTTTAAGTGCAGCTGCTGATGAGGCAGTGGATGTTGGCAGACCAATGAAATCTGCATCCAATCTGCCCTCAGGGATAACCCACCCCTGATATCCACTAGAGAGAAGCAGCTGTCACTTCCCACTCTTTTATTTACTCTATCTATCTATCTATCTATCTATCTATCCCTTTACATATGTGTCTTTATCCCCTTTTTCATTGTCTGGTTAGTATCACATCTTTATTTAGGTCTTTCTGTATCTTCATCTCCCATTGACTCACTTCTCTGTCATCCTCTCTCTCTCTTTCTCTTTCTCTCCCTCCATCTCTGTCCTATGACGTGTCTATGTCCCCTCAGTCGCTGCTGTCCTCCTTCCTCATCTTCACTCTGGCCACTTGTTCACCACCCCTCCCCATGATCTGTCGTTCTGGAGCAATTTGGTGCTTTTGCGTAGATCAGCTTAAATCACACTGATGATGACTTGCAGAGTGTTGGATGGTGTTTCTCCTCCTCTCAAGCTGTTTACCGTGTTTTGCTCCTCTTAGCTCAAAGACATGAACAGACAGAAAAGACAGGAAAAATAGAGGAGTAAACAAGGCTCTGTGAACAAGAATAAATGTGACCAATTTCATATTTCATAGACCTGTAGAACTGTCAGTGCTCAGATGTCCCCTACAAACACATTCACACACAATATGCTCTGGCGGGGGCTGACAAGTCTACCGTTATAATTTACACAATTGCACATTACTTCTATCACGTGTTCCTCCGGTCTCTTGTATTTACTTTAAGAGGAAGGAGACAACTGTAAAAAAAAAATCTTTTCCATCTCAGCCTCCCCATCAGTATGAAGTTTGAAATGCCTCAAAAAGTATTGAGTTCATGGTGCCCTGAAGCAGATGTGCTGCGTTTAAGATCTGGCATTTCACCATGTACTTATGAGATGGCTGTGAAATTCAACGTGACTATGAAGGATTACTGGGGTTGTGCAGCACTTCAGAAGTGGGGCTGTATGGGGTATTAGTCCACTAAGACACTCAAAGAAAGCTGCTGACTAAAGTACTGTGATGTGCCGCCAGCTTGGAGCTCTCCTAGTCAGTCACAGGCCTCTGCAATGGCCAATGCCTGTTAGGCCTCTTCTTGGGCTGCTCTGACATGTTATATTCTCTCTGCTGATATTCCCCAGTGGGATGAGGTGAGCGTTCTAGATGATAAGGGCAAACTCATCCGTACCTTCGAAGTCTGCAATGTCAACCAGCATCCTCGCGTCCAGGACAACTGGCTGGCGACGCCCTTTCTCTATCGGCAGTCCGCCCCAAGGATTTTCGTGACGCTCCGGTTCTCCGTCCGGGACTGTACCAGCCTGCGCACGCCGTCTCCGTCCTGTCGCGAGACGCTCACGCTCTACTACAGACAAGCCGATTCCCAGCGAGAGCTTGAAAGAACCTGGGGTTCAGACGTGAGTGTTTTTTTCCCAGTGAATCCAGACCATTGTATATAAGAAATGTTCACTCACTTATTAACTGCATGCACGCCAGTTAACAGGCTAGGCTTAGATAGAGCATTCCCCAGATGACATATGCAGCCAATGAAACACTCGCAACAATTATGGATTAGCCTGGAATCAGGTATGCATTCCGTTATCCGCTGGAATGAGTGCTCTGACATTTACATACGAGTCTCCAGACGAGCCATTTTGTATTCTCTTCTCCCAAACAAACAAAATGTTAATTATGCATACCAGATCAGGATTTAATCCATGAAGCCGTCTAAATCTTTGAGAACGCACGTCCGTCATGACATCTCAAGAAAAGTGGATGTACAAAGCAGATCAGACCTTTTAAAGAAAAACCTAGAATACTTTCCCCTTTTGACAATGCCACTTCAAATACCTCTTCACAACTTATAACATGCTGACTGGCTGTATCAGTCTTAGACTGATTTAGTGTCAGTCCCTGGATTGAGACCCTAGTTTAGGAAGGAAGAGTACAATGTCCTAACTGCATGGACAAAGTGATTTTTAATAGCTGACTTCGATTCAGTTCCTGGTCTGTGTAGTAGTTTGTTCTAACATCACCAGCCATTCATTTCATAATCAGTTTTGTTCCATGCAAAGTAAATTTCTCATTTTGCTCTCTCCTGATGTATATGTGTGGATGTCAGTAAACAGGACTTTTTCCCATCCAATGGGGTCTAACTGAATATATTTGTGGACTACATTTCTTGTGGATTAAAGAACAACCTTCATTTCTCCTCAGGGGGACGTTAAAGCCGCCCAGGCAAGTAGAATGCACAGAGCCAGCATCTGCGCTCTACCATGGCCCACTAACAGGAGTGGCTAATAGTACAGCAGACCCACTGCAGTAGGGGGTCTTCCTGTAGCTAGCAGTCCTCCTCTACACCCCCCCCACCCCACCCCATGCAGGGCTCACATTAGCACTGACATGATACTTCCATCTTTCACTGGAGCTCCTACAAGAGTGACCTTCTGTTGGCCTAAACAACTTTTTTTCAGTGATGTCTGTCTCACTGTGTGGTCAGACTACATTCTTTCTTTCTTTCTTTCTTTCTTTCTTTCTTTCTCATTCTGTCTGTCTCTATCTTTTTCTGTGTCTCTCTCCAGCAGTCCAGCGGTGAGACGCGAGAGGGCTGGGTCAAGATTGATACCATCGCAGCGGACAAGAGCTTCAGCAAGGTGGAGCCCAGCATGCCGCATCAGTACAAGCCGGACCGCACACGCCGCATCAACATCAAAACCCGCAGCTTCGCGCCCCTCACACGCAATGGGTACCATGGCAACTGCCCTCTGACCCTCTTGTCACGTTGTCCTGGAAACCCCCTAAGCTTGTTGACGGATAATGTGCCGCCGTCTCCTCTCTGATGGAGGGGAGAGATTAAAGTGTGTGGCGCACAAGACCCCCCAGCCCACCTAGCGGCACTTACACATAATCACTGCTTGAATGTTGGCTGACATGATAAACTCTGGTGCTGTGTGGCACAGCAGCTGCTGTTGAGGCATACAGAACACTTGTTCCTGGTAGCCTCCATCAGTACTCTCAGCTTCTTTGCTAATATACAGACCATTTGTTTTTGTTTTTTTGTTTTTTTTCCCTACCTCCCTTCTTTTTTTGAACCTCTTTTTTAGTTACCACCATTCCCCACCCCACACCCAGTTTCATATTTTTTTGGTACTTGGTAGTACCACTGGGATGGCTGATTGGTATTTCTAATGGTATTTCCTGGTATTGTGTTTGTGGCTCAGGTTTGTCTTGGCGATAGTGGACAGTGGGGCCTGTGTCTCCCTAATGGGCGTGACAATTTTCTACCGCCGCTGCCCTGCCACCAGCCGCTACCTGGCCTCCTACGCAGCCACGCCATCGGGGGCCGAGCCCACCTCCCTGGTGCCCGTGGATGGGACCTGCGTCCCCCACAGCCAGTCCCAGGGTGGTGCTGGGCCACGTCTTCACTGCAACGCCGAGGGGGAGTGGATGGTGCCTGTGGGAGGGTGCATGTGTGACGCTGGCTATGACCAAAACCAGAATGGCTCAGCCTGCGTCGGTAAGTCCCTTTCTCCCGACAGTCAGCTTTGATTTCACTACACAGCATGTGTTTTGCTGCCAGAGAGCAATCTGGGAGTCCTCTCTTGTGTCAGAATGTTTTGACTGAAAGCATAATATTGTAACTGTAGAAGGTCTGTCTGTGTGCAAATATTTAAAAATGAGGCCAAACAAATCGAGCCGTGGTTTGTTTTGCTGCCTTTGCTTCTGTTTCTGCTCTCTAGTCCTTCTTACTTCATTAACACTCACGGGAAAGACACAAACAACACAACACAAATACAAACACTTGACAGACCACACACAACAACCACACAGACACACACAAACATATCCATTTGATCACAACTGCACAAAAACTGCACAGTTTTTACTTTGTATTTGGACTTGTTTGTTTCAGTAACTGATAGGATCAAGAGACGGGGACCCCATGTCACTTCAATCAGTCTCTTAGTTTGACAAGGGACATGTGGGGGAGGGGAGCGTGTGTGAGAACAGACCAAGGCAGGTCTGTAATGCTGATTATGAGGACGAGACAAAAGCATTCAGTGAACTGCTGAAATGCTCTGCAGTAATTAAAAGCTTGCGTGTATACATGTTGCATGGCTACGATAAGAACAGTATGTTACTGGTAGTTTGTGTGTGTGTCTCTGTGTGTGTGTGTTTGTGTACATATGTTTGCTTGAACATGAATATTTGTGTTTGTATGTGTGTGTGTGTGTTTGTGTATGTGCATGTGTGTAAGAGAGAAAAATCTGAAAGGACAGCCTGTGGTCCAGTTTTGTTTGAAAATCATCATGCATTTAGTCTGAGCTGAGAGGACTGGGCAGGGACTTTTTTGGGAATTGGAATCAACACGTTTGTGTGGTGGACAGTGTCCAGGAGACTGGCAGAGGGATAAGACAACTTAATGAGAGAGATTATTGGAAAAGTAAGGGACAGGGCAAGATCAATATGATGGAATTTCAGGGGTTAAACGTCAGAGGGGATGTCGGGAAGACAACCAGTTTGGGCAAATCTTGAGGGAAAGAATGCAAAGAAAAACGAAAGAGGCAAAGAGAGAGCCTGCAAGGGAAAGAGAGATGTGACACATTTAGGTCATAGTGATGTAATGGCCACTCATCTGTGAACAAGTGACAGAAACCGCAGGGGAGAGAGAAAGAGAGAGGGAGTAATAAAGGTGGAGAGAGAGGGAGAGGAAAAGAGATGGAGAGAAAGAGATACAGTAAGTGAACACAAGTTAAGGGCTCAGGGAAGCACCATCATCAGAGGAGAAAGGTGGAGCCCATGGGAATGAGGGTGGAAGGCTGGGAAATAACGACCGGAAGAGAAGAGAGATTGATATGGGATTGAGGGAAGAGGGGAGGGATGGTGACACCGCGGGGGATGGGAGTGGGTGGGGGTGGCTTTTCATGACATTGTATAACGTCAGATGATTTGAGGTGAAGGTTCATTTTTTGGGGGGGTGGGGGGGTTCACGCACTTGTGTACATGTGTTCCAGTCGGTTGGTGTTGCGTTGTGCTTAATTAATCCTGCTTGGCTGCACGCTCCAGCAGGCTGCACTCAGACTCCCCTGGCCTACATCTTATCCCCCATTAGCAGTCTACTGCCACTACTGCTACTGCTGCTGCCTAGTCACAGTTGTCTGTAACAAGCACGGCAGCTCCTGGCCCTCCCAAGCCACTCTGACAACCACGAGGCTGGACGTGTATAAATACATATGTTCTGGAGGTGGCGGTAGATGAGTATAAGGTCACTAACAAAGCTGACGTTGCGTGCAGATGATCAGATGATGGGTGTGACTCACCGTATGAGTATATATATATATATATATATATATGTTTCTGTGTGTGTGAGTGTGTGGGGCACTGCTGAGGTGACACAACATGGCAGGCTGCTGTGTCCTGCTCTACCTTTGAAGAATCCAGTCCTCGTGTCCTTCTGACACGTGAGTCTGGGTGCCCAGTCTGAGTGCGTCCATCTAGATGAACACAGCCTCACGGGGTCACGGGGGCTGGCAGGAGAAGACGGCCGTTCTACAGGATTGCCTCAAGTTACTGTACAATATTTACAGACTACCATATGATATGCAGTATAATTTACTTTTTCATGCAGTCCCAAGCCAGTTTTGCGGGTGATAAATTCATTACACATTACATATTGTGGATTTGTGTTATATTTATGTTTACTAATATTATTTATTGTAAATTACGGCAGCTGGTGTCAGCTGGGACAATCTTTGATCTAATCTTGCAAACTGGGGAAATCCAAGTGCCAGAGGCGTTTATATAATACTGATAGATGGGAGAACATTAATGGACATAAGAAGAGATTAAAGCATATACCGTAATTATGGAGATTAAAATGTGCTTCCTGTGGTGAACTTAACATGGGATTCAGAGAGATGTCAAAGAGACTTTATTTATTTATTTTTTTATTTTTTTAGAAAAGCCACAGTCAGTGTTCACATGTGCCAGTGTGTGCAACTTCAATTTGTGTTTGCTTTTCCCTGCGCAGACCTGCATCTGTGCCCTCATTTTACAATGTGTGTGTGTGTTTGTGTGTCTGTGAGTGTGTGTGTTTATGTATGTGAGAGCACCGATGTTTTTGTGTATGTATGTGTGTGTTTGTTTGTTTGAGTGTGTGCATGTTTATGTATGTGAGAGCACAGATGTGTGTGTGTATGTATGTATTATGTGTATGTTCATGTGTGTTTGTATGTGTGTGTGGTCAGAATATAATGCTGTAAGCAAAAGAATAGAATGAGCACAGCAGAGAGATGCAGCGAGGGAAGGGGTGGAAACAGAGAGAGAGAGAGAGAGAAATTAGGTCAGCGATCTAAATACCAAGCACTATGCCTATGCCAAATTATACACGTCAGTGAAATCTCTCTCTCTCTTTCTATCTCAGTCTTTTTGTTTTTCTAAGCTCATCCACATGCACTGTCTCATTCTGCTCCTCCGTCCTCCTTTTCTCTCTCTCGCGCTCCAACTGCCTTCCTTCTTTCTTATCATCTGACTCGTGTTCATGACTCCCTTGTTTTCCCCTCCCTCTATAACCATTCCGTCCCCCTTTCCTCTCTCTCTCTCTCTCACACACACACACACACACACACATCCATGCACGCACACACAGATGCAAGCACAAATGCAAGGTCACATCTGTCTGACATACACACACACACACACACACACACACTCTCTCAACAATCCCTTTTTTCTTGACTTTCTCTGTCTCTCACTTTCTCTCTCTCTATCTGTCTCCCTCCCTATCTCTCTCTGCCCTCTCTCTCTCTCTCTCTACCTTTCTCTCCCTGTCCTGTCGTGGCTGGCTTTCTACTGTAAGAGAATGTGCAGGCAGCTCCTTAATGGCCATAAGCTGTATTAAAGTCTCTGTGTGGAAACAGAGGAATGTCAGGAGTAGGCAGGGAATCGACTGGGACAGAGAAGGAGGTCAGAGGCAATGGGGAGAAAGCAGGAGTCGCAGTGCCGTGATTGGCTGCACTGCCGAGCGAGAGAGGGAGAGAGGGAGTGAGTGAATGGCGTGGCGCGTTCAAGATGGAGCGTGATTGTCAGGAACGCTGAAGCCAACTCCTGCTCTCTGTACCCAGCGTGAGCCGAACATGACTGTTAATGTGATTCATCGTCCTGAAAAATAGATGGGAAACAGTTTTCGACTGATCCCTCTCACTCTTTCAGTCTCTCTCTCACTCTCTCTCTGTCTGCACATCCACATTTCCTTTCATTCTGCCTACCTACACCTGATTTTCTGTCTCCCTCTGTGTCATTTTGCTCCACTATTTCTTTACCTGCTCCACCTCTCTTTTCATCAGCCCATCTCATCTGTTTTTGTCCTCCTCTCTTTTCCTCACTTTGCACTAATGCGTTAGGAATCACAAACTTGACAGAAAAGTGAGAACACGGAAAACCTTTTACCCATTTAAAGGATCCCCAGCGGCCAATCCCCACCTTTGATACTCTTCTGACAGTCTCTCACTGTCTCCACTGCCATCACCACCTCCCAGCATGCACTACACACGCACACACACACACACACACACACTGACACGCAGACTTTCAGACTGAAGAGCTGCAACTCTAGTATAAGGAGGATATGTGAGCGGGGTCAGGGGACACGCTCTGAGGTCATCTGGCCGTGGTGCAGTGGGCTTCATGTCCTGAGGTGTGTTAATGTGGTTCAGCTGTACACCTCTCTCTCGCTCTCTCTCTCTCTCTTTCGCGCTCTCTCTCTCTCCCTCTCCCTTTACGCTCGGCCGCAGGGCAGCAGCACTGCAGTGACTGATTAGAGAGATGCCATATGTGGTGGATACAAAAATATGCGGCAGAAAGACTACTTTCAAGTGTCCTCACTAGACAGTGCCATGTTGCTTTTCTCCTCTCAAATCTTAATCTCTCTCTCTCTCTCTATACATATGTATATATTTGTGTTTACTTCTCTTATGTAACTGATTTACAATAACATACTGGGGAAACATTAAGAAGCACATGAAATGCTCTGTTATGGTGGTTTGATGTCTTGACTTTGCTCATTTTTGCTGAGAGCTTCACTGTGGCCTTTCAGTGGAGCAGTGGGTTGGTTTGTCATGCAAATTGAACAAATGGCTGCACAAAGGAAAACGGCATGTCCCCTAACAGTTGCACGGGCCTCATTAAGAGTCCTCTTCAACATCAGAGAGAGAGAGAGAGAAAGAGAGAGACATCTTGCCTTGGCCAGGCGCTGAGGCTTAGTTTTGAGACGGCGAGCTGTTCCTCCGTGCACCTGCCAATACGTTTCCCCGAGTGTCGGGAGTTCTGTCTGTATTTGATGCTGTGCCTCTGCCAATGACTCATCATCAGTCATCACACACACAGTCTGAAATCAGAGAGAACTGAAAAGACTCCGGTTCAGCCCCCTCCATGTTCAATATCGCATTCTCTGGTGGAACATTCCGGTAATAGAATTCCTTGATAAGAGCAAGCGTCTAACAAGGCCAGCCTTGCAGTTTGCCACATCTTGTATTGGCTTCTGAGGACCATGTGACAGAATGGTGGCAATGTATCAAACTCCATAAAATCAGATTAGCAAACACTCATGTATGAATCCTAATGGAATGCACAGGCTGAGAGGCCAGAAATTCTGCTGGTAAATGAGATTTGATTTGTCTTATTGCTTATTTTCCTCACAAAGAGGAGAATGAACGCCTCGGGGTAAACACTCGTCACAATTGAATCGATTGTTGGTGAAGCAGACAGTGTGGCAATGTTGACCAAGTGAACTGAGCCAGGCTCGAAGATAGACACCCTGTTGATGTTGTTAATTTGTGTTTTGTTGGTCTTGGCCTGGGTATCATTAACATCACAGATTTGATTTAGTGCTGGGAGACGTGTGAGGGATGCCCTGGAAAAGAGCACACAGTGCTGTGATGGTGACGCCCGCCCACATACACACACACACACACACTCATATATGCACGCACACAGGCACACACACACAGACACACACACACACACACACACACACACTATAGCTAAGGCTTTTGCGGGTGCCAGGGTGTCAATTGAGCTGACCTTGGAATTGCGTGCAGAGATCTGAAGAATGAGACATAACTATGAGCACTGAGGTTTTCAAACCTCGTAAATCTTTCGTTGGGCAAGTTTTGAGGTTGTGTCTTTTTTAGTTGTGTTTTAGATTTAGTTTGTGGGGTTTTAACGCTGCACGAATATGGTAGGAAGTAGCCTATGTCTTTTTTTCAGATGTGAACATCCTCTAAAATCCACATCCCTTGGGTCTTATACAATAATTTGGCTCAATTACTGATGTTTTGAAGAGAAAATAACCCCCCCCCCCCGTCTTTCTCTTCTCTTTTCTCTTCCTGTCCCCTTCTCCCTCTCTCCCTCAGCCTGTCCTGTGGGATTCTTCAAGGTCATGGCGGGGTCGGCTTCGTGCACTGTTTGTCCAGCCAACAGCAGGACCAGCACGGAAGCCTCCACCATCTGTGAGTGCCGTAGTGGATTCTACCGAGCGCCCACTGACATCAACACCACAGCTTGCACAGGTAAGCGCAGCAGACGGGGGATTACAGGCCATCCATTCCCACTGGGATAATACGCTGCATTTGTGGGATTATGGACTGCATTATAGAATGTTTTCATTCCGTCTGATTGTATGTGAATGAGCTGATGGGCATTAAGCAGCGAAGTGCTCATGCTATGAGCTATATTTTTATAGTCACCATCTCCTCTCCTTTCTACATTGTATCCCCAAACAGAGTCCTAGAAATGTCAGACCAGTGAAAAAGCAAGACCTGGCCAACAGCCCTCTTGTATTGAGTTCTCTGTCTTTTCTGTAAATTTCTCCCTCAGCTCCCCCCTCTGCCCCTGTGTCTCTGTCCTGGGAGTATGAGAGTTCAGAGGGTGGTGTGTCACTCCGCTGGCGCCCCCCACAGGACATGGGTGGCCGCAGTGAGGTGTGGTATGGGGTGGTTTGCCGAATCTGCCCCTCCGCCTCACAGTCGCCCCCCTCCATGTGCTCCTGGTGTGGCGAGACTGTCACCTATGCCCCTGCCCAGACAGGACTTCGCCAGACCAAGGTCACCCTTAACAACCTGCTCACTAGAGTCACCTACCTTATACAGGTACAACAACTACATTTCCCATGAGTCATCAGTGTATGTCAGTTTTGTGCAGTCAGCTTTGGTGTGCATACATGGCAAACAGGCAGGTAGATGGACAAACAACCAGACAGACAAACCACAATGCACTTTGCCCTCTAGTATAAGAATTTGATTTGCAGCAGTATACACAGAAAACCGTCAGACTAGTGTGAGTTTTGAGAGTGTACTGTATAAAATTGTTCTAACCTTTAAATAGAGGTAACTTAATAGAGGGTGCTTGTTCTGGTATGTGCAGAGCTGAGAGGCTCTGTGTCGACCAAAAGCACTTCTATCAATAATTAAAAATGTACAGCTTGTTTGTGCAAGCATAATTTCTGTCTTTCACTGCTGCTGCCAGATATTCACCCTCACTCCCAGAATATAACCATCCGTCATTTCTTCCCCCTCACGCACATGCAGGTGCAAGCTTTCAACGACGTGTCGTCTCTGAGCCCTTTCCCGCCGCAGTTCTCCAGCATCAACTTTACCACCAGCCAGTCAGGTGAGCTGCTGGGGCTGACACCCTAAAGGCTGTGTGGGCCTGTGGCCCTGCCCTCCTCCCCCTCTCCTCTGGTCCTCTGCCAAGCCTGTCCATATGGGTTTGACTTGTTCTGCTTGGCAGCACTCTTTGTCTCTCTCTGTCAAGTAACATCAGTCCCTTAGTTTGCCCCCCCCCCTCTTTTTCTGTCTCTCTCACTCATTCTCTCTCTCTCCTTCACTGTGTTGGTCTTTCTCTATCTTTTTTTCTTTCTCTCTCTCTCTTTCTCCATCCTCCCACTCTACTGCTCCCTGGGCTCAGGTGGCTTTGGGTCACCATAATCTGTCACCTCCCATAACAGTCATGGAGGCACAGAATGACAGAGACGGCGGGAGGAAGGGAAAGGAACTTGGGTACAACTAGATCGTTTTCACCAACTGCAGAAAAGGCCAAAGTGCAGACTTAATGTGAATGTTAACGTAGGAGAGGCACGCCACTAATAGAGATGGCTTACTGTCTCTTCACACAAAAATCCCCTGGTGTATCTAACTCTCGCTGACGTGTAATGTGTCCAGCATGGCTTGGATTGTGGCATGTGGGAATGCTACTATTTTTGTGAGGTAGTGTGCAGTTTAAACCACTGTAGTTAGGCAATGCTGCACTTCGAGCTCCCTCTGTGTTTAGCTTTTACCTACAGAAGTCCCAAGCAAAGTCTATTGCTCCTGTGGTAAAGCATTGGAAGGAGAAGAAAAAGAACTATTATGACTAATTTTCTACTATTTCTGACTAATTTGTAATTTGCTGAGAACTGAATCATGATGATGATGATCTTTTAATGACCTTTGTGACACTGTGTCTCTCCCAGGTGGTTAACTATTAAAATTCCACTGTTCTGTGTGGAGCCACGCCGCTGGATGAGCCCCCTTCCTCTCTTCCCTCTCCCTGATTTTATTGTCTGCACATTCATCAGTTAAAATGTCAGACAGTTGAATACGAGTGCAGAATATGTGAATTTATAGGGAGTACCAGTATTTTAAGTTATTCAGCTATAGTGTTGCTGATTTGCAGAATAAGATCTGTAGATGACCAAAAGATTTTCAGTTCTGGTTTCTCTAACCACAATATTCTGTTTGCTTGGTTTATTTAAGGCAATGCCATTTTTTGTTGTTGTTTTTTTCGGGGTTTTTTTCTTCACTTCTTTTGGTGTCCTTGATTACATGTTCTGAGAGGCTACACATTCACAGAGTGCATTTCCCTTTAAATCCCTTGTTCCCCATCTGTTGACCTCTTTGCCAATCAAAATCTCATCTCAATCTTCCCTCTGTGTCCCCAGTGCCCTCCATGGTTCCCATGCTGCACCAGTTGAGCCGCGCCGCCGACTCTATCACTCTGTCCTGGCCGCAGCCCGACCGACCCAATGGCGACATAGTGGAGTACCAGCTCCGATATTACGACAGGGTACAGACCCACATCCCCTACCCATAATGCTCTGAATATTTGCAAAGAAATCGGAATGTGTCTGCAGTAAACTGTGCTGGTAGCTTTTCTGAGCTTGTCTGAGCTCTATTAAGCAGCATTGCTGCTCCCTCCACGATTCACATAAGCCCTGCCACGGGTCTATATGAGACACAGCACAGTCCACTGAGTGTCACATTGAAATTCTGGAACTGGACTCCTGCATTGCCAGCTACTCTGACCCCTTTGACCACTCTGTCTTTCTCTCTCTCTGTCTCTCACTTTCTGTTTTTTATTCAGAGCTCAGACGAGGACTCTGCTGTGAGCGTGTTCAGTGAGACTAACACAGTGACAGTGGCCTCCCTGAACCCTGGCTCCATCTATGCCTTCCAGATACGGGCCCGAAATGAGCGAGGCTATGGGCCATATAGCCAGACCATCTACTTCAGCACTCTTGCACTGGGTAGGAGCACAACTCATCTATTCCTGCCTAAACACATTAACTCATTAATGCACACCCAATCTGGTGGGCAAACACGGGGTTAATCAAGCATCTGCTTTGGCAGCTGTCAAACTAATGATTAAGAAATGAGTGTCACAGGACAAAAATTTGTAGATTTCAATCAATTGTTTACTTGCGCGTGTCTCCTCTTGTGTGTTACACAGAGGAACGGTCAAAGCAAATCCAGAATCGCCTACCCCTGCTGGTTGGATCGGTGATGGGTGGTGCAGCGTTCCTCCTGGTGGTTGCTGCGATCGTTATCGTGTTTGTATTCAAGAGGTAACAGTGCCGTGACTCATATTATAATCAACTGTTGACAACACAGCATGTGTTTCATAATATTTCCTAAATTATTTCATTTCCATATTTCAGTAAAAGAAGAGAGAGTCCATACAGTGATAGGCTGCAGCGGTATATCAGCAACAGGGGTGAGTGTGGGCGTATCTAAATAGCATTCATATACAGACTCTTTTTCATTTCTGCACATAGAATATTTATTCGGTCTCATTGCATTACCCTCTGCATGGAACATATTCACATTGTTTAGAGGATGCAGCAGTCAGTCCTTAACGTGGAGCACAGAGCACATTCCCAGGTCATATATAATGCAACGTTGCCTCCAGGGCACAGTTGCATTGAGAAATATAAAAGCATGTGCATCAGCTCCTGGTGCGTCCCTGGGCACCTCTTTAGGTCACATCACACAGCTGCATCCCTGACTCTGCACAGGGTTGACTCAGGCTCCAGTGAAACATGATGAGCTCATCCACATATGCGGACACTTTTCAGGGGGAGTGAAGTATTATGTGGACCCGTCAACCTACGAGGACCCCAGTGAGGCAGTCAAAGAGTTTGCCAGAGAGATAGACCCAGCTCACCTCAAGATTGAGGAGGTCATTGGTGCCGGTAAGGGTCAAGTCTAATTCAATCTTATGGCTGAAACCACACACACACACACACACACACACACACACACAGGATGTTCAGTGTATTTGGCTGTGACCCAAACTGTACAAACATCCAAACAAGCAAGTAGAGGCAAACAGGGGACTCTTGACTGGCCCTGACAGTTGTTTTTTTGTCTGGATAGTGGACCACTATGTGCAGCTGTGTAAACACTTTTGGATTTGTGCTCCATCCTCCTCCTCCTCCTCCTACTCCTACTCCTCCTCTTCCTCCCCCTCCCCCTCCCCCTCCCCATCCTCCACCACAGCCCAGTTTGGAGAGGTGTCCCGGGGGAGGTACCGTCCGCTGGGCAGGAGGGAGGTCCTGGTGGCCGTGAAGACACTCCGCTGGGGGGTGACTGACCGTGAGAGGGCCATGTTCCTGAGTGAGGCTGGGGTGCTGGGACAGTTTGATCATCCTAATGTGCTGAAGCTGGAGGGAGTGGTGACGCGCTCCCCTCCTGAGCGAATCATCACCGAGTTCATGGAGAACGGCCCACTGGATGCTTTCCTCAGGGTGAGGGGACAGGACAGCATTGTGTACAGTACTTAGCACAAGATTATGTTCACTTTTCCATTGCAATGGATGTGTATGTTGACATCATCTCTTTAATTTCTTACGTTTCTCCCCAATTATTGTCTATCTTCCCTTTCTTTTTCCCTCTCTCTGTCTTTCTCTTTCTCTCTTTGTCACTCTATCTCTTTCTCTCTCTCTCTCTCGCTGTCTGTCAATTTGTCACACAGGAGAATGAAGATCAGTTCAGTGTGCTTCAGCTGGTTGGGATGTTGAGAGGGGTTGGTGCAGGGATGCGTTACCTGTCCGAGAGAAACTTTGTACACCGTGACCTTGCGGCACGCAACGTGCTGGTTAATTCCAACCTAGTGTGCAAGGTGTCTGACTTTGGTCTGTCTCGTCTGATGAGGGGCCTGGACCACAACATGCCCACATACACTGCTTCCCTGGTGAGTTTTGGAAAAAATCTGGCTGTGAAAACCAGCCCACAAAACATACCGACATTGTATAATTGCTTGGTGTGTAAGACCTTATCTCTGTTAATAGTTTCTTCTAAAATGCCCTCCCACAAGGACTTATATATGCATCTATCATTTGAATCCAACCAATTGAAAGCATATTGGATTGTCAACTGAGAGTGCTGTCCTAGCTTCCGTAAACCATTTCACTGTGGGATTGTGGTATTCAGCACCCAGTTAAGATAATGGTGTGAACGTGTTTTATCACAAAATAAAATTTTTATTTGATTATTACCAGTGGACATTATCTTATCTTTGCTGTTAACCATTGCAAATGATATAACTAATATTTATTTTTCTCATCCCAGGGAAGCAAAATTCCAGTTAGGTGGACAGCTCCAGAGGCATTCCAGCATCGGAAGTTCAGCTCAGCCAGTGACGTGTGGAGCTTTGGCATCCTGATGTGGGAGGTGATGTCCTATGGCGAGAGGCCCTATTGGGACATGAGCAACCAGGAGGTGAGAGTCCGTAGTAAAATTGACACATTGATCAGCAGTTAGACTGACAACATAAGCCTTTGACCATATCAGTTCCAATACTCACCTAAATATTAAAGTGTAGGTTTTACCTGAATCCTACAGCCATCATTAGTATCATTAGTATTTGATGATCTAAAGATAGGTAACAATGTGTGAAGTGTTCCAGGAAGAGAGCAGTGATTTTATTATGGAATCTTTCTGGCTAATGCAATTGCCCCTTGGAAAATCCACTAAGCTGTGATTACACAGCTGTATACTTCACCAAATGCTTGAGATTTCACATGACAAAACTTATCAGCAAAGCAATGATTAAGCCAAGAGATTTCTATCCTTTGTTGCATTTCTTAGAAACTGCCATTTCCCACCATTCAGGGTGAGAAACTCCTTGTCAAAAAGATTACAAAGCATTTTTCTATCTCAAAGGTGAAAACTTGTTTCCATTTTATATTGTGACGTTATGTGACACTCCCACTTATGCAGAACGGAACTTTTCACATTTGATCCCATGGTAGCGTATTATGTTGCTCTATCTTGGTCAGTATTCAGTGATTTTTGCTTGTGGTTTCCAAAACTTAACCAGTCACCTAAGGTCTGTTGTCTTCTTTTTCGAACAAAAGACACACTTTAGATACATTGCTTGTAGAACAATGAGTCCAAAAGAATTGGGTGTCACAATGGTAAACAATTAGCAAGAAATCTGAGTAAGGAACACAGCACAATACACAGCAACAATACCCAAATAAAGAAAGCAAATTTCTTCCTCATGCCATGTCTGATAGAAATTTCAAGACATTGCAGCTCACTTCATCTGAATAATTCTTGCAACCTCTGAACCTCAGCATGCTTAAATCTTCATATTTTAAGAAGATATTAGAAGATGAAAGAGAATCAGTAATGAAGAGTTGAATATTCTGAATGATGAAACTCCAGAGTCATCCTAATGAAATTTTGAAATCAAACATCCACTTCCAATTCACCATGCTCTCATTAAGCATGGGGTTTTTGCTTTAACCTGTGTTCTTGTCCTCACTGCTGTTGCTTTTCATTCCTTCTGTTGCTTTATTGACCTTTGCTCATCTCACTCTTTACTGACCTCTGCCCATCTCACGCCTGCCGCTCTTGACCTTTCACTCCCAGGTGATGAAGGCAGTTGTGGATCAGTACCGGCTTCCCGCCCCGCTCAACTGCCCCCCTGCCCTGCATGCCCTCATGCTGCAGTGTTGGCAAGCAGACAGACAGGACCGGCTGGGCTTCGACTCGCTCCTCTCCTCCCTAGACAGACTCATCCGGCACCCAGCCTCGCTCAAGGCTGAACACAGCCGGTAAGATCCCAGCACAGAACAGCACAGGCCTCCGCTCCCATGTTAACACAGTCTGAGGTCTGCGCTAGCCTGCTTAGTGTTCAGTCCACTGTCCATTCCTGTAAATGAACATAAAATATCTATTTGGTTATTTGTGTTTTTGTATATCTCTGAAGCCCCACCCAGCCCCTTCTGAGTCCTACACCCACAGACCTGTCATCGGTAGCGACGGTTGGGGACTGGTTAACAGCCCTCAGGATGGAGCGATACAAGGATGAGTTTGAGAGAGCACAACTCACAAGTCTGGAGAGAGTCAGCAGACTAACCATGGAGTAAGTTCCGTAAACACAACCAACAACCTACATCAAAACAATAAACAATAAACAACAACATGAAAATAATAAGCAGTAAAACATTATAATACTGTTATAATATTGTTTTCATACATCCATATTGTTATACCTTATACCTTGTTTTATTTCTGTAAGCGTTTATCTGCCATTGTGTCTCTTAGGGATGTGCAAGGTCTGGGTGTGAATCTTCTGGGTCATCAGAGGAAGATTGTTAAGGCTGCTCAGCAGCTAAGGACTCACCTCACACAGGGCCAGGTGGAGGTGTGAGGCACAACTGCTTTCTTTTGGAAGTATTATTGCATTATGGGAATTGCAGTCCTTGAAGTCCAACCCTGTCCAGGAGCAGGACGGTGCACAGAAGGAGGGGAGAGGGCAGTCTGCGAAGAAAAAAAAGTGTCATAGTGGGATGATATTTTTTCGTTCATCCTTCCTCGTCTCCCGTCCTCCCAAGTTGACTCCTCTCACCTCTGTCAAACACACACACACACACACACACACACCCTGCTACTGACTATCACTACCTCTCCCTTTCACTCGTTTGATATCGTTTGATATTTCATTCTCGTTGAATGAACATTACAAGTGATCATGGTGTTGTTCTCGTTGTTTTTGAAGACAAGGGATTTTGCATCACAAATAATTGCATAGACAATCAAAGACTGGCCATTCATGGTTCTGTCATTGTGGATATTGTTTCTAAAATATTGCTTCCTCTTGACAAAAAATGGCAAAAGTTATTTCCACTGAATTGCCACACACAGACACAGAGCACTCAGTGAGTTACCACCAGCATGTTTGTGAATTAAACTGTGATGAACTGGTGGTTGAGAACTTTGCAGACAAGTTTCTGGGGTTCGAGCCAGTGCTTCTTTAATTTCTAATCTAAGGCTGATGAAAGTAGTTTACCACCCTCTGCTGTAAATTAGATAATTGATAGATTCAAATTAAATCCTGGGAATACTGTTTTAAAAAGTACTAAAAAAAAGTACTAAAGTCATTAGATGCTTAGAATGCATTGGCATACTGAGAGACTTTGACCCTAATGTGCCTTTAGAATCATGGTTAGTGCTGGTTCCAATCACCTGTGGCACCCAAACTACACTCTCTCTTGTGTCCTTGAGTTGAAACTACATGTAAGACAATATTACTGGATTAGGTTATCCCTGACACATTGTCAGTGGCTTGATGTACTCCAAGCTTTATCCACAGTCCCTCAGCAGTGCAGTGCAGGTATGCAGAACACCTCCTCTGTTTGGAGCACCCCACTCACAGCCCAGTGTATAAATGTAGCACAGAGACCAAGTTAAACTTAAAGTTTGTGGAAATGAAACAAATCCCCGGGACATTATTTATGATTTCATTGCCAACTAATCTACGAAAGGGGAACTATTTCTTTGTGTGTATATATTGCGTGCGTGTGTTGCCTTGCACCCATGTAAAAAAGAAAAAAAACAATTAAAGAAGGTAAATGACAGTTGGTATGCGTGAATGTGTGCATGTGGTGTTTATGAATGAAAGCGTGAGTGTAATTGGTTTGCATCAAGTGTGAAATCACTTGAAATTATGTGCATATCTGTCTGAGTGTTCACCACTATCCACTATTGTGAAAATTTGTAAAATAAAACATGATTTTATTTAAACACATGGCTTCATACCAATTATAGTTATTATTATTGTGTTTGTTTCACTGTCAGTTAAAGTATGCACAAAGTGCACAAAGTATTCTTTCAGTCAGTCAACGATTTCTATTCCTCTTCTCTGCACATCCCTTTTTCACTTGTGTTCTGTGGATCTAAACCTGATTTCCTCCTTTCCCATACCAAAAAGGCATGGGTCAGCACTCTGCTGGAAAATAATCTGTCTCCGTGATCAGCTGTTGTCAGCAGTGCAACAGCAGCCATATAGAATGCAGAGGGCATTCGATTCTAATCTGGCATGTATGAGGGCTCACCAGCTTGGCATGTGAAGACACCAGGGCACCAATGTAGACTTCTCCCTGCAGGCCCCCAGCATGCTCTGACCCTACAGGTTATATAACCCTGTGGTTCAGCAACCTTTTGAGTATTGCATTGTGTCATTTGATAGCATTGTGGTTCATGCATAACCACCCCATGATGATTAAATTCAAGATCACTATCAAGGAGGACATTTTGTGTGTTTTACAAGTAGGTCAGACCAGCTACCAATGTGTGTAACCCTACTTGAAAAAGGGAGGGAGGATTCTTTCAGGCATAATATTACCCCCTGGCATAGAAGCTGTCAACAGGAGGCTTGTAATGTGTAACATGGAGGGATGGTGCAGATGTATACTCTTTCTTTCACTCTCTATCTATCTATCTATCTATCTATCTATCTATCTATCTATCTATCTATCTATCTATCTATCTCTCACATGCTCATCGCCTTACTACATCGTTGTATCCCTAAATTTTACAACAATATTCAACACCTCATTCTTATTCCAATATGGCATAAAAGCCATGACAACACAAAAAATTGGCAACAGAAGCTCTGACCTACCTATACAGTATCTATAAATCATCTGATAAACATATACAGCTCTGTATCTTGTGCGTGTAGTGCACCCAGTGCAAAAATTGTATATTTTTTCAAAAGTAGCCTTAAGCTACTTGCACTTATTTATTTATACAAACTAGGACAAGAATTGTCCTGTCTTGTTGTGCATCTGAACTTTACTGTTGTCCACGTACACGCTTTGGGACAGTGGGAAACGCAATTTTGATTCCTTTGCATGTCAAGTACACGTGAAGAAATTGACAATAAAAGCAACTTTGAACTTTGAACTTTATTTTTCATGACTTATTCATGCATTTCACAAATACTTTGAAAGGGGGACATCTTTTCAGTATATTACATTTACATACATATTTTAATATTTTTTTCTGTATATTACATTTATATACATATGTTAATAAAATTTTCAATATTATAATTTGTTAAATGTGTCATGTAAGAAATCATGGAAAACAACTGACAGATTTGATGTGTGGTTAAGAGAGCTGGATGAGAGGAAGAGGCTTTCTGGATGGCCAGACTAGCCATTATTTTCACATCAGATTTCTTCTAATTTGTGATAGTAGCTTAGGACTGATGTATGTTCTGAGACAGACAGTTATGTCAGAAATTGTTTGATGAACTATCAGAATAATATTGTACATATACAATATCCGCTATTTTTGTGGGATGTTCTGCTCAAAAAAATAGTCTAGATCATCTCTCTCTCTCTCTCTCTTCCCCTCTCTGTGCACCTGTGTTCAAGGGAGACAGAGAGAGAGAGAGAGAAAAAATATTACCACTCAAAGAAGGAAAATGACACTTATTGTTTCCATAATGATGACTTGTGTCACAATGCAGACCGCAAGCCTTTTTCATGGGGCCCCACACACCTCAGAACAAAAACAGGCCTGGTACCAGAGACATGGAAAACAGCTATTAAAACAAAAATACAATACATGGGCTCATCCAACCACTCAGCCTGGATCATCTTATGAAGCCCTCTCTAGACTATATTCTTATCCCCTAACAAGCTGTTGCTGTAGGCTACATCTTACTCATAACCATAAGTTCCCTTTTGCTATAGCAAACTACAGAAATTATAAACCAGAATTTGCCCCAGTTGCATTTGCAACATCAGTCACAAGTCACAAACATTTTATTCCTGGAATGACAGTGATTTAATGTCACCTGATGGGACGCTTCCATAGTCTTGCATAGTTAAAACACTGACAGGGAACGTGGAAAGGGGTGTGTTTCAGATGTGTTTGTTAAAAGCCTATTAGCAACCATGTAATTTAGCCATGTTTACTATGCTGAAAAGAGCTGTTGTCATTCCTTCAAATAAGTAGCCCCGTCTGTTTTCATCTATGCAATTAACGTGTAGCCCTAGGAGGTCTATCCGAAAGTTGTCAATAGACCATTGCTTTGTTTTCGTTTTTTCTTGAAACTGAATTGACATCTAAAAAGACGCGTCACTCACAGCCTGATTCTAACATTTTTGCATAATGTTGCCTATCATGGCTAATATCAGCCTGAAATGTTTGTTAAAGTACTCTTTATTAAAAATTACGTTAATCTTTCCCAACCAGTTTTGAGAATTTAGGCACCACCAGGTGACCAACCGGTTAGGCCAGCGGTTGTCAAATTGGGATACGATTCTAGGGGGTACACAAAATAAATTTGTGAATAGGTTCTGAGCTCTCACCAGCATAAAGACAACAAGGAAAAAGATCTTACACTCAAACTATCCCTGATACAACACAATTGCTTCTACTTTGTTGTGTACCATGTAATGTGTACTTCGTAGGACTGAGGGTGTCTCGAGGGTACGCAACAGTTGAAAGTTTGGAAACCACTGGATTAACCCTAGCTTTGTCCTTTTTTAGGAATCCGAGGTCAGCTACCTTTGGTCGGCTTGGTTACAATCAGGGCTTTTCCCATCTCATTAATGTTTTCATAGTAAATAATCCTCAGCATCTCGAGAAGGACATTTCAGTAAACGTTACTGTAACGCGTTGGAGAAACACGTCATTTAAAAACTACTGGTGCGCTACTGGCTAGTCTACACTAGGGAAGGACATCTGCCTCAGAACTACTTTATAGCTGAAGATAACGAAGTTCCTTCATCAGATCTGTTGACCCGTATCTGTGAAACATTTGTCAGCGATTCATAAACTGGTTCTCACTGATACTATCGGTGGCAATGTTTTAAAAATTGATGACACGATTACCGTTTTACACAGGTGTAAGATATAAACCATGAAGTCAACTTAGTCCTTGGACAGTCCCGAAATGCCACTTAGATAAGAAAAAGGACATTAGTCAGCGTGATTTCATTAGCCTAACTGTTTCTCGTTGTAAGCAGAATGCATTAGGCCACATTCACTTTACTTTATTAGTAATCACGGAAATTTCATTTCACTACAAGTTACTCTTTCCTTCTTGTACATTCTCTCTCTCTCTCTCGTCCCCCCTCTGCTCCATTACACCATGAATACACCCTCCTCCTCTCCTTTTCTCCACCCTGCTTCCTGTGGCACCTGAGCACCTGTATAAAAACTCACACCTGAGTCACTGCCTTGAATCACAATACTCAGTGATCTGTTAAAGTCTACCTTCGGCCCTGTTAATGGTGTACATGGTAATTCGGTGAGGACAATAGACACTTTAACGGTAAGTTAATGATGAATAATAAGACATTATTAAAAAAAATAAAGTTTTACATTATGCTAGTTTTGCTATTAAGCTGCTAGAGTGATATAAATATATTAGCACTTTTTAATGTAGAAAAAAGAAATCAAGCTAATTTTGGTTATGCACTTGGTTTTTGTGTTATTACTCTTTTACCTTCTTTCTCTCCCTCTCCATCCATCCATGTTTGCAGCCCTCAATCCAATCCTCCACCTGAGGCCATGGCACCGGCCCTTGCTCGCTCGGCTCCAGGGGAGATCAACCATTGGTGGAGCCATCTGCGGTTTCGCCTTGAGAATAAGAAGGGCTGGAATGAGATGCTTGATGAAACGTTTGTTCAGCAAACTCAACAGTGAGTCCCGCTGTGACTAATTACTCCAAAGTTTCAAATTACTTCATCAGATTAGTCCCTTAAGCAATGACTCTGCTGTGTCCTATTTTAAGATATTGATTATATAGATCATTATATAAATTTTCTTTTTTTGTTGTGTGCACTACATTAGGCCCTATGCAATGCAATTGTTTTGGCACTGACACTTTTGTATTCTGTCTGTATACATTTCAGGATAAATAACATCCCTCTTTTCTCGTCCACAAAGGAGAATAATGTGAGCTGCATCAAGAAACTCCTGAATTGTGCATCAACTAATATCTTTGAAAGAGGTGCTGTGTTAATCAGTTGATTTTGTTTATATTCTTTCTCCTGGAGCCCCATGTTGTGTGCCAGGAATTTGTATAATTTTATGGAATGGGGATTCCTGGTGATTTGTATTCTAATACAACACTGCATCAAAGCAGATAAACCTCTCTCATATGTGTGTGAGTTTTTTTAATGTGTGTGTGTGTGTATGTGTGTGTGAGAGAGAGAGAGAGGGGGGGGGGTGTAAATGTGCACCCAGAGAGACAGAGAGGGGCGGGGGTGTCATTGAAAAAGAAGGTAAGTGAATTATTGCATTGTGTGTATGTGTGCATCATAGGTGCTTTGGGTGAGACCGCTCTTCATGTTGCCGCTCTCAGTGATAACCTGGACGCAGCGGTAGCTCTGATGGATGAAGTACCAGAGCTCATCAATGAACCAATGAACTCTGATCTCTATCAAGGTACACACACACATACACACACACACACAAAACAACCCCTCTGCCTTGTTCACACATACATGCATTGCAAACAGACATACACACATCAAAGGATTATCATCAGTGTTGTAATCTTATACTATATGTGTTAGCAGGTGTACAATTCCATGCATCTTATAAGTACTTCAGATTAATCACAACACTGCATATTACCTCCATTCAAATGTGGCCAGGTATGACTGCTCTTCACATCGCTGTTTTGAATCAGAATGTGAATCTGGTCAGAGAGCTTATCAGGAGAGGGGGTGATGTGGCCACACCAAGGGTGACAGGAATGTACTTTCGAAAGAGGAGAGGAGGTCTTTTGTATTATGGTGAGTAGGAGTGTGTGTGTGTGTGTGTGTGTGTGTGTGTGTGTTTGTGTGAGCAAGTGCAGCATGTGGCTGCTGGTGGGTGGATGGGTGTGAGTGTATACGTGTGTTTGTGTGCGTTTGTTTGGGGGGGGGGGGGCGGGGACAGATGTCTGTTGATAGTGAATTTTTTCTTTTGACTGGTAAATACTTTGCATTTCACCCAAAACTCTGTTACGAGCTGAGCTGGCATTTCTACCTTAACAGGTTCTCAGTCAGACTCATGTTGATATATGTTCCACAGGGGAGCACATTCTGGCTTTTGCCAGTTGTGTGGGAAATGAAGACATCATCAATATGTTACTTAACAATGGTGCAAACATTCGTGCTCAGGATACTCTCGGTAATTCACCTACCCTCATTTTCTGGCAGTCCTCTGTTGTAGATCTCTCATTACTTGTCATTACTTATCATGTTAGCATTAAATTTAAATTAAAAAGTGCCATACAAACTATTAACCTGACACATAATTTTCAGGCAATACCGTACTGCACATTCTGGTCTTGCAGCCCAACAAGACAATTGCCTGTCAGGTGGTGGATCTGCTCTTGTCTCACGATGCAAAGTTGGGCCACACTATTCCCCTGGACATGGTTCCCAATTACAAAGGGATCACCCCCTTTAAACTGGCAGCCAAGGAAGGCAACACAGTGGTTAGTGGTTTTCTGTTAGTGTAAAGTATAAAGGCATAGGAAATACCATAGATTCACGCTCCATCCTGCAGTTATTTCTTTCATCTCTAAAGAATATCATCTATGTTCAGGAGTGATACCAAAGTTCCCAAATCAAATATGCATGCAGGGATGAATGTGAATTGTATACATTGAAATAGTTTTTTTTCCCTAAATCTGACTAAATAGCTTCCAACACAGAAATTGCAGAGATTGCATAGTAATTACTGTGAGGATAGCTGTTTAAATGTCTGTCTATCATGCCTATATCAAAAATCAATAAGTAAAAACATATGAAGTGTTTTTAAAACCCTTAGATCTTTTTAAGGGTACAATGTTGCCTTAACATGATTCTTTTTATGTCTGGTCAGGCATTTCAGCATTTTGTGAATCGCAGACGGATTGTGCAGTGGAACCTGGGACCACTGACGTCTAACCTGTATGACCTGACGGAGATTGACTCCTGGTCAGACGAGCTGTCAGTCCTGGAGCTAATTGTGGCCAGCCAGAAGAGAGAGGTGAGAGTGTCTAGCACCAGCCTGGCCCTGAGGGCTGCGATCACAGCCTGACATGTAGATGTGCTGTCGCTGAACTGAGCCTCTCCCCCTCTGTCTTTCCCAGGCCAGAAGAATTTTAGAGGTGACTCCAGTTTGGCAGCTGGTCAGTCTCAAATGGAATCTCTATGGGAAGCACTACTTCAGGTGAGCAGGAAAGCCTGGATAGAAATCATGTAACTCATAATCCTCTTAAGGAATGTCCTGTTTTTTTTCTTGTTTGTTTTTGCTTTAAAATTGGTGAATGCAGTGATATAACCATCACCCTTAACCCATGTTTTATTGGAAATGATCACATGGCCTAGTTGCACCTCTTTCTCATGTTATTTAGTGTTATTAAAACAATATACAATACCAGGTTCTTCAACTTTTGATGTCATCCTTTTTCAAGGCTTCTGCTGCTGTTTTATCTGCTCTACATAGCAATATTCACACTTTGTTGTGTGCATCGCCCTCTAAAGGACATTCCTGAGAATTACACCCTTGCAGAAAATGATAAAACTGTCAAAATATCAAAGACCCTTAAGGTAATATTATACTATTTCATATAAATGATAGAACTCTTTGTTTAACATTCTTTTATATTCATCCATGTAAACGCATCTTGACACATTAGGAGAGTTATGTAACCTATGGAGACCGCCTGCGTTTAGCTGGAGAGATCATCAGTGTTCTGGGAGCATTCTTCATTCTTCTTCTTGAGGTAGGCATGAATAACTCATGTTCATGTTGAATGAACCTCACAGCATACAACAGCATTTCACTGAGATTGTGATGTGACATGACACGAACCTGTCTGGTAGGCTACATATCAGGTGATATAACTGTCACATTTTGGGATACTCACAGATTCCAGATATCCTAAGAGTTGGAGCTAAGCGCTACTTCGGACAGACAGCACTCGGTGGTCCCTTTCACGTCATTCTGTAAGTTTCCACTGATTCAAATGTCAAAGACACAGTGAGCTTAATCTGTACTGTATGTTTCATTTCACACTATGTGAGTGGTGCAAATATAATTTAAAAAAAACTTTATTTTTTCAACATGAAAAAGAATGGAAATAATATGTCACTACTCTTTTAGTGCTAACCTTTATAGAGTTATCACCATTCTTTTAAATATTGGCCCTTATACGTTATAAAAGGGACAATATGGTGCTAGATGTGTGTGTGTGTGTGTGTGTGTGTGTGTGTGTGTGTGTGTGTGTGTGTGTGTGCATTAGAGTTGGCTACGCCAGCCTGGTGGTGATCCTGTGTGTGCTGAGGGCCACTGAGACGCAGGGCGAATCGGTGCTCATGGCCATCTGTCTGGTGCTGGGCTGGTCCAACGTCATGTACTTTGCCCGAGGCTTTCAGATGCTGGGACCCCACGTCATCATGATACAGAAGGTAGAGACACACGACACACTGCTAGCAGGGCCTATGACAAAGTTTTATCATCTATGTGTCCATGACCTCTACCTAACCTTTTCGTGGTGATATGTCCTAGAAAATTGTTTGTGTTTTGATGGGCGTTGTGTAAGGTACAGAATGTTCTGGAACTAAAAACATCTCAGAACTTCCTGTGGTTTTTGTGTTCTTTTTAGGTCATATTTGGGGACTTGACCAAGTTCATGTGGCTGACTGTTATTGTACTCATAGGATTTTCCACAGGTGAGTCATGTTGAATATTCCATACATTAACTATACATTAACCAACATTACTCACTTTTCAAACACATATCTGTTATTTATGCATGGCTTCCCGAATGGGCAAGGAATTTTCCTTAGTTACAAAAACAGTTATACAATCCTTCCCACCTCATCCACTTTCCACCTTAGCCCTCTGGATGGTGTACATGACCCAGCAGCCCCTCTCCCTGCCCGCATACACCACCTTCCCCATCACCCTTTTCTCCATTTTTGAGCTAAGCGTGGGCCTCATCGACCTACCCGTGGACCACGGGGTCTATACGCCTTCTATTGTGCACGTTCTGCATGTGTGCTTCTCTGTGGTCTCCTACCTCCTGCTGCTCAACCTGCTCATCGCCATGATGAGCGACACGCACTGGCGTGTGGCCCAAGAGAGGGACGAACTCTGGAGGACACAGGTGAGACGTGCAGGCCCCAACAGCGCTAGCTAAACTAGACTCTCTGCTAGCTATGCTATGCTATGTCATTTGCAAATAATTACAGGAAGTTCACCATTCAGAAGACATATAAGAACTTTGAGCAAAAAGCTCACAAGTGAATGTGATGTAGCTAAGATGGTGTATGTGTGACTCCTAACTAGGTGGTGGCTACCACACTGATGCTGGAGAGGAGGCTTCCTAGCTGGCTGTGGCCTCGGCTGGGAGTGAGTGGGCCCCAATATGGCCTGGGGGAGCGCTGGTATCTTAGGTAAGGACTGGGTTGAGTTGTTGCTCCAGGGTTTGCTGGCCCATACTTTTGATGCATCATGAAAAGGTGGAAAAATAACAAAATACAGAAGACTTCCAGACTTTTGCAGGAGTTCAGTATGTTTACTGTGCGGTTGATAAAAGTAAAGTCTTTATTTCCTATATTACTGTTTCAGGGTGGAAAGTCGCAATGACCCTTTAGTCCAAAAGATCCGTCGTTACATCAATGTCTTCTCAAAGGATGGAGATCAAGCGAAAGATAAAGAGGAGCCAGAGAAGACTGAGACCACATCAGATCCCGTGTCAGGAGAGATCCTTGCCAAACCCATACAAGGAGGCGGAGCAGATACAAACAGAAGATGGCGGAGGATTCGGCATTGCACTTTTTTTGACACAAAGAAGGAGGAGAGCAATTCTGAGGGACAGGACATTCAGTTTGTCTGACATCTGCTCAAGAACAGTAATCCTTTAGGTGAAAGCTAAGCTATTTCTGTGATATGGACAATGGAGAAATTATTCTATTCAGTGTTATGCAAATATTCCTGAGAAAATATCAGATTAAGTGATTTTAGGGCATTCTATAATCAGGGCATTCTTCTGTAGCATGTGGTGCTCAAGTTCTTTATTTAATATATTCAAATATACAGACTCAGGATACTGTCTAACAACTTTGTAACCTCACTAGTAATGATAATATGGTCTTGTAATAGCACAGAGAGTGGACTCTGTTGCACATGGTTAATACATCTATAAGGATTAACAATGTTGACAAGAACATGTAGATGATACAATAAAAATGTTATTAAAATTATTATTATGGTTTTCCAAATTCTGAACTTAAATAAAAGTAAAGCCTCTCACAATGTCACCACAGTTAAGAGTAGTTATCAAATAATTATTAGTGCAAAAAATGTTTTAAAGTGCAAGCTAAACAAAGCAACAGATTGAAGCTGCTTCTAATTCAAATAAGTACAGTATTTGTATGGATTACACAATTTTGCAGTAAATGTGATATGATTGTAAGCTGCTTCCCATCATGATTCTATAATGATTGTATGATTTACCAAAAGTAGACGATGAAAAGTTGTTTAGACTTCTGCTTGTGTGTAATGAGAAGTGCTGTCATCAGCGTTTTTTCTGGCAGATGTAGTAAGAAACAGCTGAGCATTTTGCAGTTGCCCAGTCTGCTCCATTCAGATACACACAGTCTGCATCGCCAGGCTGTTCAGACCAGTTTCTGTCACAGGGAGGGATACATTTCATTAAGCTCTCTAAAAAATCAACACCCTTTAGGAAGAAGGAGAGGATCTAGTCCTCCACATAACCAACCCTTTACTGACTTCCACTTCCAGCTCCTTCAGTGTACTCTCACATTGACATATTAAGAACTTCCTCTGCCAGTGATGCTCACCTCTTGCCCAGTGTAGAGTTGTCTACCCAGGCCCATACCCCAGAATGGGAGCGGCTAAGTCCAATCCAGTACAGGTCCTTGCTTTCTTAAGACAGGAAATTCTGAAATGGAAAGTATTTATATTTAGTCTAGTACAGGGGTGGCCAAACTTTTCTGTTTTCGGGCCACATACTGAAAAATCTAAGCTGCCAAAGGCCAATTCAAAATCAAGAGCACCAGTTTTTAACCAGTTTTAAGTGAAAGAGCGACTATCTTTGATCAGAAAACATGTAGGCCGTCGGTAATGCTACCATACCAGTGTTGGGCAGTAGCTTCACTACAAGTAGCAAAGCTACTAGTTTAACTACATTTCTGAGTAGTGTGACTGTAGCTCAGCTATTTTCTGAATCTGGCAGCTTTTCATGAGCTTAGTTATTTCTTTGGCCATGTAGTGTGATAGCTTTTCAATAAGCTATTTTCAGAGCATCTGCTCGCAGCAGCAAACTTAAATCTGGACCATGCATGGATGATCAGTTCTTTGCAATAATGTGATGCATTAGTTGCATGAAAGGTGTCATAATTTAAAAATAGTAGGCCTATACAAAAGTCAGTTCTGTGTCTATCACTTGTGTGCATATTACAGTCAATTTAAAAAAGTAAAATCATGCATTAGAAAAACTATAATGCAAAATGCAGTAAGCATCATAAGAAATGTATAACCATAAGGGACATTAGGTGTTTTTTCAGCAGACACATGTACATACTATTCACCCATTTTACCTCCTGGGTACAGAATGTGGAAATTATTGTTTTAAAAGCTTTTTACCTATATAAAACTACAATTACATACATGGACTGCAGATCTGTACATCTGTATATACTTAATACATCTGTACATAACTATCTCTATAGCACATCTGTATATACTTAATACTTCTGTACATAACTATCTCTATAGTACATCTGTATATTGCCCTTATATTGTATATATCTATATCTATACAGCACATCTGTATATTACCCTTACTATCTCTTCACCTTACATGTACATTGCTCTTCTGCCTATTTATTATTACTACTCTTATCTGTATATAATTTTCTCTTTAAATGTACATACTGCATACTGTATATACTGCACTTGCTGCTCTTTGCACTTCTGATTAGATGCCAAACTGCATTTTGTTACCTGTATTTATACATGTGTAATGACAATAAAGTTGAATCTAATCTAATCTAATTAGTTAGTTAGTTACTATTCTATCTCTACTGGAGAGACCTGTTAGTTTGGTCACTAATAACATTTTATCAGAAAGTTGGACCCTTTCATTTATTTATAGGCCTTTTTTGTCAATTATAAAGTAGCTTTGCATGTAGTAAACTACTTCTGCCAATTTTGTGCAACTTAGCTTGCTACATTTTGTCTTCAGGTAGCTTTAATGTAGTGAAGCTTCATCTGATTACATAACTACATTTTCTGAGTAGCTTGTACACTACACTGTAAATTGATGTATAATATTAAATTAATGTAGCAACAGGAAACATCACATTTTATTTTTGGACTTCATGGCGAGCCACATGGAAGAAAGCAGAGGGCCGCAATTGGCCCCCGGGGTGTAGTTTGACCACTCCTGGTCTAGTACATCACTACAAATCACAAACCTGGACTCTGTCTTGGTTCAGAACAGCCAGATCACCACCTCTGGCTTGGCATTCTGTCCTGCTGTCAGACCACGTGCGACGATCTCTGGAGTGCAGGAAACAGAAGCTCTCAAACTCAACCCAGCCTCTCCCACACTTAAGGCATTTAGTGGCTGAAATACAGAGACAGAGCGATTATAGGCCAGATTACAAAACATTATATATATTTTAAACACATTAGATTTATGTTTGAACATCTTTAAATATTTTACCTTCATGCTGTTAAAGAAAAAATAAGAGTGTCTATTTGCACCCTGGGGTGAATAGGATGAGAAAAGGCTATTACACCCACGACAACAAACGCATCTGTGCATGCACAAAAAATATTGCAAACGTTCATATTTCTGTTTGTGGAATAGGCTTTGCAAGAATATTCTTCATAACATTTGCCGTGGAGAAATCAGGTTATTAGCTTCTCCAATTGGAATCAGATTGAAGGTAGCCTAGTGGATAAGGATGCTGCTTGCACTACAGTGAGTTATGGGTTCAAACAAACATTTTTTATAGATTTTTTTAATAGTAAAGTTATGTTAACTTTGAAGATAATTGTAATTGTAAACAAATTACAATATCAAAAACAATAGGCAACAACTGGATTATATCGCTGTGGTGCCTGCTCAGTTGCAGACGCAGCTTGGCCTCATAAGGAAGGACCCCACTTTCCACTTCACAGAGCAGATTAAGACTGCTTCCACACACATAAGTATGCTCAGGTGTAAATTGTTTTGTTTGCTAGAGACACCATGGTGTTTTTCTCTGCAATTCCATGCTATGTACACCTGGGTGTAAATAGCCACAATTACTATGCCCACCAGGTACAAACAGCATTGTCGGATATCCACACCCAGGTGCAAATAGCATCTGCCAAAAGTAAAATGTTTATCATTTATTTAAAGTTGTATTTTTTTCATGGTGGAAGGTCAGATGGAATCATTTGGCAAATCACAGTTATGGTACCACTTAACTCAAAACTAATGAATAAGGAATAAGGAATGAGGTGAAAAAAATCCAGACCGCCCTTTTACACACATCCAGATTATCCAGAATAAATAACCACATACCATCTTCAAAACTCACCGTGAACTTGTCTTTGAGGGAACGTGGCCATGCATCGGTCTACAGTGCATACAGAAGACCAATCTGTATTCTCCCCCTCTTCCAACTTGTCTGGGGAGACAGACAGCGTCTGCACTGGAATCACAGACATATACAGAGTGATGGATCATAACTGTAACTTGTCACGTTCTGCGACATCATCTAATGTATCAGTAACATAATATCTACAAAAATGTCAACAACATGTCTAGCGTGTGTGTATGTGTGGGTGCGTGTCTACGTTTGTCTATCACTGCCAACTGCCTTACTGTTACGTTTAAACATTCATTATTAAAGCCATCGCCTGTGACTTACACTTCATTGCCAGTGCAATAATCACAACCAAGAGTATCAGACAGATGACAGTGAGAATCGCGGCCACGGCCCGGAACAGGCGAAATCTCGTGAAGTCTGTAAAGACAGAAAATATTGATGCGTAAGATGTTATTTGCTTCAGAAATTCATTCAAGACGCTGTGAGTGTGTATGATTAAATGACAAGGCCTACCATTCAGCTCTGTACCCGGCTGATCCTTAATTTTTTTTTCTTCAGCATAATTGTTAAAGTTGCAAAATTTTATATACATCGTCGAAATAGTTTTCTTCCGTCTATGAGATTCTGCGTGCGTTCTAATTTTTTGCGTCGTCTGGCTTGTTTTTCCGGTGGTAGGGTACCACACGCTATATTTAGATAAAAATGTGATGCGGAATTCTGGACTGTTTAATTCTTCAACTGCGGAGGACATGCATTACAGTCTCTATCTCTATAGTAACGCGTTTCTTTCCTTCCCATTTATAATTAATATGCGTATCACAATACTTCCTTTGTTTAACTTGATTCAGGAGCGTACCAAAAATTGGGATAACACGGACGAGGAAAGTACAACGTCAGATACGGCCAACCCCACTGTGTATTGGTTCAACCCGGCTGTTGTTATTCTCTCTCTCCTGTAAACAAAGCCTTCCTAGCCTCAGGTGGTCTTTGGCACTTTGGCACTTTCCCAGATATCCCTCCAAAGGCGGCAACTTGAGGCTTTTTGGATTGGAATTTGTAGAATTGCTATTTTTACACAGTATTACTACACGCAACGGCTATTTGGTTGTAAAATTATATGAATGCAATGGGAAAGCCAAAAGTGAAAAAATGTTGTGCTGCTTCTAAATAACCAGCATATAAAAACAGCATCAAGGTCAAAGTAATGTATTTTGTTGTGGTACACCCAAATTCATACCTGTAAATATGTAATGGATAGAGCAATATAAGTTTTAAATTATGCCTTTTCGAAATGTGGTAACATAATAGCCATTTTCACTTCACTTGATGTCTACACATTGACCATCTTCTGTCTATTTTATTCTTGTTGTGTCTTTCTATTCCTCTTTCTGTGTCTTTCATTTTCTCTGTTGTGGATGTTGTGGATTGTACTCACCATTCACTATTTTTGCCATAAGGTAAATCCACTACATGGCACAAACTATACTTCATTATACTCAAAATATTTAATATAGTGGTTGATTAAAATATATAAATTAAAAACAAGAATGCAAGGGAATGTCCCATTGGCTTATTGACTCCTTTCACTTGTTTCTGTACAAATGGCATTTTATTGCTTACTCATGCAGAGCTGAGTGTATTTAGACTGTAACCTCTCACTTTACACCAGACAAAGACTGTGATGACCAAAACAAAGAAAATCAGTGGAGCTCAAAACACGTACTTGTCCTACGTTTTTGCGGCTGCTTGACCGGGGGGTGGGGCAGGTGATAGACATCATCAGTTAGATCCTTAAGTTTGGAATAAACATTTTCTTCTTCCTTATCCGTCCCCTCGGCTGCTTCTATAACTGCAGAACATTTTTCATATAGTTAGAGTGTAAGCGACATGACAGAGAGGAAATGAGACAAAGTTTTTGGAAATTCCAAATATGACAGCAGCTATTATGTTGCAGGGTGTAAAATAGGTCTGTAGTCTAGCAGACTTGCATGGAACTGCAAGACCATGCCATAGGAAATTGCAAATAAAGTCATGCTGTTGGCCTACCTTCCATCTCCAGCAGCTCTGCACTTTCTCCCTCGTTTCTTTCATCTTTTTTGTCAGCACTGGTGATCTCCTCCATCTCCATGATTTGACTTTTGAAGATTTCGCTTTCTGTTTCCCAGTTAGTGCGTAGGACCAGGGCCCAGCCAAGTGTGCTACTTTTTATAATTGGCCACAACAGTTTCAAACCAAATCACAAAGAACGTCTGAAGCCTGTCTGGTGAACTAAAAACTTTACATTTCAGAGACACAGAAGCACAGATTTCAACACAAAACGCTCCCTTCAGCATCAAACTCAATACACAGCGCTCCATATGCTCATGCCTGGCAAACTGATCCAACTTCCTCAAAGTCTTAAGAAATATACTGTCTCCACTTCCCCCCATTTGCACACAGTCATGACTGCAACGTGTGATGAGAAATTGGTCATCAAAAATATCCATGCATCCATGCAAAGAACACCTGCAAAGAACTGAGCTACCATAACAAAATGACATTTAAAAAGTTCAATCTACCTTAATTGTTAAATGAATTACTACATATTTCATGGTTTTATTCAAAATACAAAATTCCACACAAACTTGTCCGAGCCTGTATTGTACCTTTCAGGCAGTGTTGTGCAGTTAATTTTTGTATGAACTTTCTATGAATTTAACACATTTATAACTAACTTGAAATTGAATTAGTCCAGTTTTTGTGAGATTCTGAATCACTGTTTATGCCTTACTGGTAATGAATGAAACAGGTATACAAACAATACAACAGTTGGAGATAGTGACTGGCAACTGGTTATGAAGGTTTACTTGAAAAGATAAGGATAAAAATACTATGTTTTTCTTCACTTAAAAGAAAAAGGTTAACAAGCTGAACATTTACTTATTCTCAATTGAAATGGTGAACTAAGAACATAGATTCATTCTAATTCCATTTGTGAATGAGAAGAGAATCAGTGTTGTATAAAGTACTGGAAAGCCCCACTTAAGTAAAAGTACAAATACCCTCCCAAAAAATGACCTTGGTAGTTCAAGTCACCCACTAGCATGTTACTCAATTAAAAGTCTGAAAGTATCTCATATTCACTATACGTAAGTATAAGAAGTAATCTATAATTAAATTTACTTTAGTAATGAAAATAAAAAAGTGGTAAGTAGGTTAAAAAGTCAGTTTGAAACATAGCTTACAATAAACTTCAGAAAATGTAAAAAAAGCCTTTAAAAAATCACACACACCCACACTGTTATCCCAGAAAAAAATGGTGCCTACATCACATCTTCCAGTTTAATGGAGCATTTGTTGTTTGCACTTGTCCAATGACAAGTCAGTTTCCAATTTCAATTTCATCTGATACTTGTAACTTGTAACTTGTACTATGCTGCCAATTGAAATTGTAGAGGAGTAAAAGTATGCAATTAACTAAGGACATGTAGTGAAGTAAAAGTAAAGGTTGATAGATTTTTAACAACCTACGTAAAGTATAGATACTCCCAAAACATACTTAAGTAATGTAGTGAAGTATTTTTACTTAGTCACTATATATCTCTGAAGAGAATACAAATGACTGTAGGCTCTAAGGGATACAATAATTAAGGTCAGAGGTGTTTATGTGTTTCCCCTAATCTTACTCAATGTTTAGATTAGGTGAGCCCATGAAGGTCATGCAGCCCTCTAGAGATATTCAAAAGATGTGCAGCTATCTAGTGGAATGTGCAATGTGCAGAACAACATGGTCGATTTGTTCTGCCTACAAGCAGGAACCAGATCCAGTCACTGTGAAATAAATTTCTGCTTAATTTTTGTAATATATTTAATGTAGTAACTGGTAAAGGAAAACTAGTTAAGATAGTTTCAGAGCCTGGAAATCCAGACATACCACAAACAAATTTGAATCTGTTCTTCAGGTCCATCTGACCATGAGCTCATTAGTTATGTCTCATATCAGTGTATTTGATAAAGGCAGGCTCAGTGCCATAAGAGGAAGACCTATTTGCTGTTTTGCTTTTTCATTGCTGGTTGATACGTTATCCAATTGCGTACAAAGGCCTTGTGATATGTGTAGATGTGGGTTTGGTTCCCAGACTCTCTGCTTTAGCAGTGTCTAAGGCCTTGCTCACAATCTTCTCCAGTTTCTTCCTGGTGTGACTGTCTACACTTCCATACCAGACAGTGATGGAAGAGGTGTTTACACTGTATGATGGCTTTATAGAAATGCACCAACAGATGTCTACACACAAGACTTACTCAGTTGCCGAAGAAGTATATTCTTTGTTGTGATTTTTTGATGATGAGTGCTGTTAACTTCCCATTTCAGAGTGTTGCTGATGTAAGAGTCAAGAAATTTAGGTAAGAGCCATTAAATTAAGTCAAAGTTATGGGCTGATCAAGTATATTAATAGTGGCACTGATGTTAGGTCTCTTCCTAAGGTCCACAACTATTTCCTTCATTTTTGATGTGTTGAGTTTGTTGTTGCTGCACTGTCTACAGCCTAACAGAATTCTACAGCCCAATTCACCTCTTTGCAGACTTATTGTCATTAATTAAACTGATGATGGTGGTGTCATCTGCATATTTGAAAAACTTGACAGAGTGGTGGTAAGTTGTCATTTGTGTAGTCTGAGAAGAGCAGAGGAGATAACACATAGCCTTGTGGAGATCCAGCCAGTGTTAAGGGTCAAAGGGCATGACATGGTATTGTTGACTGACAGTTTGAACTCTGTTTCTTAAAAAGTCCAGTAAACTGATGAGAATATTCAAAAAATGACCTGAACTGTGTGATACATTACATGACTTGCAAATGCAAGACAAGCTATCTTTCAGCCACCACTGTTGTTTATTTTGCACAAAAAAGTCTTTTGATATTACTTTACAAAAAATACTATTTGCATTAAATACAGATGATTCATTCACAAGAGATAAAGTTGAACTGGGAAACAGTTCACACACTCATCTCTTCAAACTTAATACATCATAATACACACTCTTGCTTTCAAACCCTTGATCGCTCAAAATTTGACTGCTCTGCTCTCCTCAAAATTCAAATTCTCAAATCATTATTCTGACATGGATCATGAATAGTACGTAACATGATATTACTCCAAAATACTGACTCAAATAAATGCCCACCAAGCCCTGACCCATTACCTATCCCCAACCCTTTTACTCATCATACAAATCTTATGTGGGATTATAGTGGTAAAACATTAGGATTTTTAGTCCATCTCCCTACTCTCATTCTTTACCATCCATTCTCAGTCCTTTTCCATCTTTCTGAATCAGATTCAGGCACCATACACACTTTCATTGCTGTATGTCATGTACAGGAACAGGTCCTCATCATGGTGCTCCTAAGGCCATAGAGAAAGAGGGTTTAGCTTTGGTTTTTACATCAAGCAAATATGTAAAGCATGCTGATGTTATTACCTCATAAACTGCAGACAAGGGCATGCTAGATGGAGGGAGTGAGTTCTTAACGAAAAAGAAGAGAGCCTCCTCAGGCCTCATGGACACTCGCTGTCTGATGAGGAAACACAGCTGACCAACTGGAAGACATTGAAATAAGAGGGTGTGTTAATAATAAGACAAAAATAAAACTGTTTTATAATTTTTATAAAAAGTAAATTGAAACATGATAAGTGCAGTATGTTGCATGACACTGTTAATACTTCTATTAAGGTCTTTAATACACATTTATAAGAAAAAAAGACATTTTGCCTGTTTGCAATTTTTGTTACTTGTTACCACCTACAGGCACTGTAATGTTACTGCACTGATGTAAGTGAAAACCCATGATAAAGTCATATAATACATGCTTACATAGGCATTCTGTGCATGAAATCATCACTTCACACCAAATTGACAGAAAACATAAAATCTCTCTACTGGACCAAATGCTCTCCAAGAATGAAACACTATTCAGTTGTAAGATAGATAGGCCAAGGGCTAGATAGGCCACCATCTTTTAAAAGTCACAGAAGGCAGTCACAGAATCGCCTCATCTACCATTAAATGATTAATGTTTGGACAGCTGACAGAAGATATGAGTAATGCAGCATACCTGTTAGATCTGAGGGAACAAGGTACTTCTTTTTGTCCAGCTCTGGAGCTCGAGACCTGGCAGCCCTCTCCACAATAATCTTTGGCAGAATAAAAAAGAACGTAGTTTGCAACATCTGTTGCATGCACAATATATTGGCAAATGACAAATTATGACTCCATCCTAATAACACTGTTAACTATGACATGAATCCTGAGTGTTCGCTTACAGGTATTTTGTCGGGATGTTTAGCTCGGACCCTTTCCCCCTCTGCTCTCCTCACTTCCAGAGGTACGGTGCGCTGATACTGGCTCGCCATCTGAAAGGGGAAAGTTAGGTAAATCATTATCTGCCACAAGCTTGACACCACTTAAATAAAATGTTACCACAATGTGGTCTTGAATGATTTCTTAGCCAAGAGCATGTTCAAGAAATATTCAGAAAAAATAAGTTAAGTAAATACAGATCTTGACAGTGCATCTTTACCACCAAATATAATTAGCCTATGGAGGTTTTTAAGCTGAATTTGAGACAGAATACTACCAGAACATAACCTGTGCAATGTATCTGTTATATAATATCAACAAAGCTCAGCAGGAAATGAGGACGTCAATGTCTGTTTACCTTTGACACCGCGCAGTCTAATATGCTACACAAATACACGATAGCACTGGACATGAACAATGGGAAGACTAGCCATCATAACAGTAAAACTATGGTTCTTATTGCTGCTACCAGCAAAATACACACGTTTGTGTTTTCCTAGGGTTGACGTCTAGCCTATCTTTACTTTTCTAGGACCGCAGAAAACAGACGGCAGCGCTACTTAGCTGATACAAACAGCAGGTTATCTTTCTAACATATTTAACACCACGTAACGAAATCTTAACCTCTTTAGTCGACAATGGATTGCAAGATAGGCCTACTACCATACAACGTCTGAAACAAGCGGTTAATACTGGCAAACCAAGTGATACACATACCTTAATTCCCTGCTTGTTAGCTAGGAGGCTAAACTCTAACTATCCTAGATACATCTCCTGCTAAGAGGGCTACGGCAATAACGACAACCCTTACCTTAAAACCACTGGCAGCTGAATATTGTCCCCTACAAACGGGACACAAATCAGTTCTTAATAAAGTTAAACAAGACACCACAAAAACGTGGAACAAATTGCAGATACAGCACGATTTTTCCTCAAATTTCCAGTGAGGAGATCTATTTTTAAAATGTCGACTGGCCCCCTTCTCTTGATGAAACAACAACAAACTTTAACCCGCCCATTTCATGGAAAATTGACCAATCAGAGGTGTTCACACAGACAGACCCCACTTCCATCCATTTAGTGACGGCGAAAGATTGGGCTCTCAGTCTGTTGACAATATTTCTATTGGATGGAACCAGTAACACACAACTAATTCTCTCCTTGATCCGCCTACAGTTGAAATGAATGACAACACAGGACACAAATCGCGTAAGACCAAACTGGGCCGAAACGAAAATAAATACGTGCCCTACGTGTCAATATAGGATAGAGGACAGAACTACGAATGCCGGTGCGGCCTGCTTAAAATGTTGTGAAATTGGTTCAGATTCTGCTCTTTCTAATGTAGAACATTGATGGAAAGCAGTGCAATCCACCCCGCTTGCTGTTGATTATACGGTAGTTTGTGGTGAATTGATTGTAATCAACAATGTTGTATTTATTTTTATGTATTTGGTTTTCCCAACTTACTAGACTGTCTGTCTGGGAACATTATGTATGAGCAGTGTAGAATGTAAGGATGCAGGGCGTTTGTATTTTTTGTTCTTGCAAAACAACAACGTGAGTAGGCTATTGCACAACTCTAAATAGCCTGTAAGTTTACACTGTTGTTAACTGTCAGAAGTAGGACATAGTAAAGTATAGTTCAAAATATACTTGACACGCCTTAAATCATTTAAGTTGAACAAATTTGGTGGCATAGACTAGGTGTGCAAACAAGTGCAATAAATAAACTGGGTTGCTCGAGAGTTGTTTGATTTAATGCAACAGGGACTATTTAACTTAAACAAGTGATGTTTTACACTTTGATATCGCAAACCTTAATCTCAACATAAATGTGCTATTGTTATTGTTGAATGTTGATCGCGAACTCTATAGGACTTTTGCTGTTGAAAATGTCACCCGGAAGTTGCTGTTTCAGCTACCAGGTCAAAGCGCAAAAGGACCGTGCAAGACCGTGATCTTCTTTCCAGGTGGAATTAAAATAAACCAAACAATATAGTTGTACTTTATCTGGTTCATAGTCTGTATACCAAACTTACTTGATTAAGAGATCACCATTCATTCCAGTTAACGGGAACTCATTACACCAACGGCAACACGTTTTCTAGCAAGCTCTTCATGTGGTAGTTAGCTAAGTTGCTAGCTAATTAGCCTATCAAGTCTTGAAGAGACAATTGATGGGTCAGTGCATGCAGTGACGCCGATTTCTTGCAACTAGGATAGTGGCTATTATTTATACAAGGATATTATAACGTACACCGTTAAGTTTGTTGTTCGCTGAAAGTGCGTGTAACAGTCTAAACAGTGCAACGTTATACCAGCTCACCACTCCCCCATCAGAGGTTAGCTAGCATCGTGGAGTACCACGAACATGTCGGATTTTGATGAATTCGAGAGGCAGCTGACAGAAAACAAACAAGGTGAGAGTTATTCCCTTCTCCCTCTACACTTCAGACTTACTTGCCATACAACATGAACTACACGGGCAGCGTATTAAGACAGGGGAATAATATATACGCTAGCGGTTTACAGACAATTTGCTAAGTTAACAGCTAGCTTATTGTCTTCCCAATTTAAGGACATACATTCAGAAGTGAAATTTAATTTTTTAGAGTTCCCTAGCAGATACATAAATGATGGTCACATTTATTGTGTCAGAAGGGCTCTCAAGGTAAAATTGGTATGTTTTCTGGGATTTGTTTGAAATGTGAAAGTTGTTTGCAAAGAGCTTTACTGCTACTCCTACTGTGAGTGTAGCTAAGATTTTGGTCATTACCTTTGTCACACGCGCGCCGTTCCAAGGTTTGTGAAAAGTCCCGTAAGCGACAAAATATTTTGCTCTGTATTTTCTTTGCAAATAGGTAAAGTCACACAGCGTTACATTTCAACCTCAAGTTATTAACGAACGGTATAGGTCACAGACATACCCTTTTTGTCTGTCCTATAAAACGTTTTAAACATTGTTGCCGTAACTACGTGATGATTGCCACATGATGGAAGGAAGCACTTTGATTATTTGTGTTCATGAATGTTCATCCAGCCAGTACCTTTAGCGATAAGATGACAGTTGGTTCAGTTTGGGATATTAACATTAGGTAACTTACCAGCTTCAACTGGCATACCATGTGTACACTACCGAAATTTTGTGGTTGAAGTCTGTGTATCTTTTAACACATTATACCCAACACTGATCAGCAGACAGGGACAAGGAAAATAAACACCATGGGCGCAGCCGCTCGCGAAGTCGGAGCCGGGAGAGGAAACGTAGAAGCAGAGATCGGGACAGAGAACGGAGGACTAGCAGAGACCGACCCGGAGACAGCAAAGATCGCAGACAAAGACGAAGGTACCTTTAAAGTTTTGACATTTTAACCTGATTTAAGAATAGGTACCCGTTAAAATGGCTCTCTATTATTAGGAATTCAGATGTGATACGTCCTCCTACCCTCTCTTCTGTCTGTCATAGCGCTTTAGGTCAGATACCTTTAATGATTAAGTTGTGATTGAAGTAACTTACTTGAACATAAAATTAATCTGAGATTTTAATGTAGTTCAGTAATAAAGCTATGAAATCAAAGTTGGTGTAAATTTTGTGTTCATATTTTTGTGTGACTGTCTCAAACTTTATTTAAGCCGTTCGCCACATCGTGAACCAAAGAAGAAGAAAATCAAGAAGTACTGGGATGTGCCACCGCCAGGTTTTGAACACATCACTCCCATGCAATACAAAGCCATGCAAGGTAAGTTCATCTCTTGTGTGTCTTTACTTTGATGAGTGGTGTTTTGGAAACATAAATTCAGGAGGAATGTGGTGAAATTTGCCACGCCCCCTTCTATTTTGTTAGAAACTCTTTCATGGTGCTAGCGAGGAGGAACCTGCTAGTAGCCTGGAAAGTTGTGGGTTCGAATCTCGGCTGCCACCATCTTGAGCAAGGCACTTAACTTTACGTTACTGTAGGAGAGACTGTCCCTGAACAATTGATAGTTGACAAAAATGTAAGTCGCTTTGGATAAAAGTATCACATTAATGATAGCTGCACTATACTATAGTTTTTGATGTGTATGTATGTCTTATGTTTGGTTAATTTATTGGATGCTACAGGATGCCTTAATTTCCTGTTGGATAATACAAGAACTATCTATCTATCTGTCTATCTATCTATCCTAATGCATACATGTAAATGTCATTGAGGTTTGATGGTAATTTATTTGGATCCAATTAAATTTATGTGCATCAAATTCATCAAAACAAATAATCTGATATAAAAAGATCCCTTAAATAGCAATTTATTATATATCTGTCACATTAAACATCATTGAAACTACTCATATAGTCCAGCAATTTATGTTTAGATATTGAATTTTCAATTTTATGAAAGTGTTTTTGTTTATGATAGATGTATCTATAATGAACTATAATGGGTTGTGTTGTATGTTGTTTTTGAGAAAAATGTCTGGCACGTAACTGCAAGACAAGAGGGGTGCTTAATACGATCCTGCTTGACTCCTGCACGATTCTGCTTGCCCTCTAGGACCTTGACTAGTGACTTTGCCCAATGCGCTCTCTGCTGCATTCACATGTAACTCCTTCAGACTGATCCTGCCCTTATGCTTTTTAAGATCCACTTGTTCCGGAGAACTTAAGCAGTTGACTTTGGTCTTGTGGGGTCAGGCCTGCGCAGTTAGATCAGCCCTGATCTCATATGCCTCTCGGGTGCTCACTGGGTTCTCGCCAGACCACTGCCACTGCAGCAAGTCCCACGGGATCCAGCGATACACCTTGTGATCCTGACGGTTATGCCGTGCAGAGCCATTTAGATCAAGAGAGGCTTGTCGGGACCACACCTACCTTTGTCTTATATGTACATTTTATTTCCTCATTAACTAGTGAAAGAAATTCTCAGGCCTTTTGCCAGGAAGTCTTCTGTCTATCTGCCAGTGCTTGCAACACTCTGACATCCAGATTGGCTTCTGTTGATTTACACTCAGCTGCTGGTCAGATTCCGGCCACTGCCCTGCTTCCCACTATGACCCCTGATGGCCTGGCAGTCACCCCCACCCCAGTGCCAGTGGTGGGTAGCCAGATGACGCGACAGGCTCGTCGCCTGTATGTTGGCAACATCCCATTTGGCATCACTGAGGTGAGTTTGGGAGGTATCTTAGTTGCGTTATGTAGAGGGATATTTGGACCTCATACTGTTCTGCAGTGATTTGATGCCCTTCATGAAGTTGTTGGTCCTCTGTCTGTGTACAGGAGTCCATGATGGATTTCTTCAATGCTCAGATGAGGCTTGGTGGACTGACTCAGGCACCAGGGAACCCTGTCCTTGCAGTGCAGATCAACCAGGATAAGAATTTTGCCTTTTTGGAGGTCAGTCCAAAAACGTCTCGTCCCTCTGTATCAAAGTTTTTAGGGGAAAAAATAAGATGATTAAAGCCACCACCTGCGTATTGGAATGTATGTGTTGATGTTTTGTAATACACTTTTGACTAATATTCTTCTTCCCTTGCACTTTGTGAAGTTTCGCTCTGTTGATGAGACGACTCAGGCCATGGCCTTTGACGGGATCATCTTCCAGGGCCAGAGCCTGAAGATCCGTCGGCCGCATGACTACCAGCCACTGCCGGGCATGAGCGAGAACCCCAGCGTTTATGTACCTGGTAGCTTACTCTCCGTTATAATTTTTTTTCACCATTTTGTTCATTCATGAGGGGATGGGGTGCTTGTGCCTTAATTAAAACTTTAATTTTTCTCAAGGAGTGGTGTCCACAGTCGTGCCAGACTCGGCTCACAAACTCTTTATCGGCGGCCTTCCTAATTATCTCAATGATGATCAGGTCAGTGTTAATTACTCTCTTCCATTTTACAAGGGTTTTGTTCCATGTTAACACTCAGACAATGCGTTGTTTGCTTGATCATGAGTGTATTGCTAATCCGTTTTTCAGGTGAAAGAGTTGTTGACCTCGTTTGGACCTTTGAAAGCCTTTAACCTGGTGAAGGACAGTGCCACTGGCCTCTCGAAAGGCTATGCCTTCTGTGAATATGTTGATGTCAACGTCAGTGATCAGGTGATTAGAGACACACACTGTAATAGGTGATAATATAAATGAATGAGCACTTGCTCTTCACACAAATCACATCAGTGTCTATAGCTGACATTGCTTACTGTTAGTGTTTGCCACCTTGAATGCTAAAAAGAAAAAAAAACAGTGTTACTTCCAGAACATAAAAATATGGTACAGATAAGTATGCAGGTACCTCACTGTTAAATGGACATCATCGGAGTTCCACTAGTCGCAATCAGAATATTCGTATGCAGTTTAGGGTGTTCCCAGAAAAAACTATTTCACAGAATTCACAGTCTGTTTCATGTCACCATACAGAACATACTGAATGCCACCCTTTTCAATAGTTTAATTGCACACTCTACATGTGCATTCAGAGAACAGCAAATATATTGGTCAGTAAATTGTGCTGTTTTTGAAAAAAGGGTTTTGAGTTATAATAGACGTTTAGATACTTCACTTCAAGTGAGTGAAATTTCCAATTATTTTAGCGACTCCCATATAAGATATGTAACCTGCATAGCTTGGTGTCCAGACCTGAAAATGTAAATCCAGTCAGTACACCATAATGTTAAGTCTATACTAAAGTGCAGTAATTCTAACACTAAGAAAAACATGTCATTTAGTTTCACTGGGTGTCTTCAAAGTTTCACTTCTCAAGCTGAGTTGTTTTGGTAGGATGCTAAAGGGCTCCCTGTTAGAGAGCTTGTGACAGTTTGTCAGGTCACTAATGAGATGAAGCTCTAGGCACAGCCAATCTGTTGATTGACACTTGCATTAACCCTCCAGTCTAACGCTGCTCACTTTCATAGGCCATCGCTGGGCTGAATGGCATGCAGCTGGGGGACAAGAAGCTCCTGGTGCAGAGAGCCAGCGTGGGCTCCAAGAATGCTACTCTGGTGAGTGTCCAAGGAAGGGACGGGCCAGAGATGCCTGTCTGAAGAAGTGAAGGATGCCTGTCTGTGTTTCCAAGTCTGGGATGAATGAATCTTACTTTGTGTCTGTCTGTCTGTCTGTCCTAGCTCTGTCAAGTCTAAACCCAAGTCCCCTCTCTGTGCTTTCTCTCCTTTCCTGACCCTTTTCTCCTCCCGCCCTAACCCCTCTACCGCACCCCTTTTGCTTTCCAGACGAGTATAAACCAGACGCCAGTCACGCTGCAGGTCCCTGGCCTGATGAACAGCTCCATGAACCAGATGGGTGGCATCCCCACGGAGGTCTTGTGCCTGATGAACATGGTGGTTCCCGAGGAGCTGCTGGATGACGACGAATACGAGGAGATTGTGGAGGACGTGCGAGAGGAGTGTGGCAAGTACGGCCAGGTGAAGAGCATCGAGATCCCCAGACCTGTGGATGGAGTGGAGGTGCCTGGCACCGGCAAGGTGAGCTGGGATGCTCCAACTTTAGTTAAAGACTCGGTCATGTTCAGGCAATGACTTCCCTGTTCTCCTGCCCCCAAAATCCTAAACCCAGAAGCATCAAACAATTGATTGTCTTCATGATTGACTCATTCATACCAGTCATGTCTGAGGGTTCAGGGTTTAGGATTAGGGACATTGGGATGCATTTGGATTGCATAACACCTCAGCCACATGGACACACATAGGCACACAAAGGCACACATAAGCCCATAAACACTTGTGTACCCACATCTTGATTATGTATATTCAAACAACATAGAATGCTACTGCATGGCTTGGCTTGAGAGTATGGCGATGTATAAAGTTTCGAACTGTTTCGGAAGATTATCTGTGTTTGGTTAGCTGTGATAATAATGCTTCCAAATTCAAATCTGCATCCTTTGTACACATGAATGGTTTTACTGATTAGATTATCTGATTTTTTTTTATGCCTCTCCAGATTTTTGTGGAGTTCATGTCTGTGTATGACTCCCAGAAGGCCATGCAGGGTCTCACAGGACGGAAGTTTGCCAACAGGGTTGTGGTGACCAAGTACTGCGATCCTGACGCCTATCATCGCCGTGACTTTTGGTAGGGGGTGGGGGAGGGGCAGGAGAGGGTTGTGATTGGAGCAATGGAGGTGAGAGTGGAGTGACCAGTACTTGTTGGCTTTGTCTATATGCAGAAATCTGTGAAGCAGGGGGCAGAAGAGAGCGTGAGGGAAGACCGGTTTTATTTTATCAGGAAAAAAAAAGTGACAGACAGAAAGAGCTGTCAGATAGGATGTAGATGGGAGGGTGTAGTGTGCTATGTGATGACCATCATCGAGAGAGAATGTGTAATCTGAATTACTGTGTTCTGTTCTGGCTCTTACTTGAGTCTTAGATGTTGCTAAACTATTGAAATGAGGTCATATGGGTACTGGGGGACCTTTTATATGAATTAAATTTAAAGATTTCATCACAATTCTTCCTTTTAGAGTCTTCTTTCTGTCTGTCTGTTCATTTTTTTATCCCTCCATCTTTACCTCCCACTCCTTCTAGTCCTCATGTTCAGTCTGTCTTTGAGTGTCCATGATTGGTGAAAATGCTTTTGCCCTTCATCTAATCAAATTTGTAAACAGCAAAACGAGTCAAACTGAAATCATCCTATTTTATACATACTGTATATCTAAATGTTAACTGCTGTTTTTTAAACTGTCACAAGCTGTATGTATCACAAGTAACATACTGCGTTGATGTTTGAGGACCAGTAGAAAAAAATTTAATTAATAAACTTGATGCATTTGAAATTTTCTGTTCACTCATTGTATCACATAATGATCCATAATGATCCATTGCTATTTTTCGTTAACCACTAGATAATTTCCCTGTCTCTGAATAGTCCCACGCTGTATCATGGCATGTTCATTGTGTTATTCCATCAGGCCAATTTGTTAGTCTTGTTGGCTGAAGCTGCGTAACATTCAGATGCTCTTTTTCCTTTTTATTGTCTTCCAGCTGTCCTCCATATTCATATTTATAGTTTTAAATAACCTACTCCTGGATAGCGTTAAAATAGCTTGTGCCCTTTGCAAGGTAATGGTTTGCATGTAAAACAGTACGTTCATGCAACAGTCTCTGCAAGACGTTGCATTTGAAAGAACCTTTAAGGTCCTTCCAAAGAAAAGGGGAGAGACTATCGAAAGTGTGCATCAGTGCTGCCCTGCAGAACAGTGATTTGGGTGTGTGGTTCTCAGTCAATCTTCACGAAGTCATTCTAAAATAATTCTAATGTGTTGGCGGGTACAGGTTGTCATTCATCCGTTTTCATCACCAAGGATTCAAAGAAATGCTCTGTATAGCATTGTTACTAGTACATACTGTCTGACTGCTTAACATCACATGGCCCAGCTATTTTGTCAGCTACCAACCCATGACCAGATGGAGCAGTAGTTGGCTCGGTTTAAGTAGCCTGATGTTGGCAGGCTCAGTTTGTGTCTGACCGCTTTACAGGGAACAATCTCTAACCCTAATGGGTTTTAAACTTTGTGTTAACTTGAAATCACTGGCCCAGCCTAATAACTAGTAACACTGATCAGGGATTCCTAACTTCTACTTTGCCTAAACATACATTTCAATGCCAGTTAGGAAGCAGTGTATACATTTAACACATTCCTCTAACTTTACTTTTTCATATTTGTAGGCATTGCTACCATCACTTACCACTTTGTCTTTTGATGACAAAACTGTCATCCCTTCTTGTGGCTGATTGATTCCACCCTTTTCGGGTTAAAATAGTAGTTGATTGAGAGTGGCCAGCTCGGTGTTTCACAGCCAGGCTTTTACATTTTAATAACAATCCCACAAACCTTTAGCTCTCTTAAAAAGATTCTGTTCTAGTCTTAGTCTGATAATAAGGATTATGATACCAGGGTTAAACCACCATGTGTACCCATAATACTTCATGACAGCAAAAGCCCAGTAGATGGCGCCTTTATTATCTTTCAGGTGAAAGTCAGAAGCAGATTTATAGGGTTAGGAGCCTGTCTGCTGAACTGTGAGCATGACCTGGGCAGTGTGACTCCCTTTCTCTACTCAGATCTTCAGCTCGATGAAAGCAGTCGGGGCACTATCACAGCTGAGTCTCCAGTTGGAACTCGAGCCCCATGCACTCTTCTGTCCTGAAGGGATCTTGCTTTTGCAAAGACATGTTATATTCACCCAATTGAGACACCACATAAGGATCCAGGCAGTGAAGTTCTGCTCAACAGGCCCCAGCTCTGAGTACTGAGTAGTGCCTATTACTGGTCTGAGGAGGCCATAATGCACATGGTTTGACAAGCCTGTGCTCAGGGCCCTCACCATGCTACTACTTTTGCCTCAGGGCTCTCACATCAGTGACCATGAAGCTTGACATCTAGCCAAAGACAAATCTACTCTAACCCTTTTGAAGAGTTCCCCTTCAAGTGCACAGTGGCAGTGGGGCCCTGCATGTTGGCCAGAGTTCACAACATTCATCACGGTGACGGCAAGGTTTTGTCGCTTCTTTCGTCATTTGCAGACTGTTGGTGGACTACTCCTACCCCCTACTACCCCCCCCCCCCCCCCCCCAATCCTGTTCCCATGGGTGTTCCCATCCTTGCAGTACTACAGTGTCCTAGATTGCCTACAGCTTTGCAGTGCAGTGTTTATGTGCTGGCACTAGGCCAACCCAGGCTGACCCAGGCTGTATTATTCTCTGGAAGGAGGGTATCCTCGGATTCCTCGGGTAAGAGGGCCTGGGGTGGGGAAGAGGGTGGGCCTGTTGATATACTGACTTGACTCGGTGGGGGTCTGTTTGTGCTGTATGGGGAGCCCTAGAAGTGACCAGAGGAGCATGTTGACATGAGGATTTGGGACTTGCCTGTGGCGCGATCTTGCATGCCTCATGTTTGGCTGCCAGACCTCTGTCTGGTCTGGGTTTACTCCAGGCCTTGGCATCAGGATCTCCCACCCAGTGTGGGGCCAAATCTAGAGCCATGGTTTCCGCCATTAAATCACTAGCAAACATAATGTAATGGATAGCATGCAGTCTTCTCAATAGGTGAATTGCAAGACAGAAGAGGAGGCCAGTCTCACCTGTGGCTTCCTCTAACTGATGCTCCACTCATGCTAGTTGTTTGTCAGCGAAGGTAAGTGTTCTCACATTCCTTTGTCTCCTTATGTGTGAGGTTCAAGATGGGTGTAAGTGATAAAAGAGTGATTTGTGATCACATTTTGTGATATTCAGCTAAAATGCTCTTGGCTAGCTCTGACTTCTTACACAGTCCTGGATCTATCTATTGTTTGAATTTACAAAAGATGGACTTGGATTTGAATAAATCCATGTGAAAACAGGATTGTCAGACATTAAATCATTTTCATGCTGTTCACTGTTAACAGTCCACTGGTAGCTAATTGCAATCAGACTCCTGACTGTAGACAAATTAAAATAGTTCAAACTTGCCAGTGGAAAACACCTGAGTGTTGCACAGTTGAACATCTGAGCGTTTGATACCTTCATTAACATGCGCTCTTCTGTCAGAAAACAAGCTGGGAAATGCTAAAACTGAAGAAAGAACAATGTATGTTTTAATAACAAGTTATACATATTTCATGACATGAAATGTTGTGGTAATTGAACTAGTTATGAGAGAATCTCATCAAAATGTGTTGCACTAGTAAGCTATTCACATTTTTTAGAGATGCATTTATTTATTTAACAAACCTGAAGTTAATTTAAATGCTTATGGTAATTAACACAGACCAATTTTTCTTATAATTGATATATAATTTCTAATAAAATTGCTCATATACTATTGTTTATATATATATATATTTATATATTTATTGAATATATATATATGGGTGACTTACTGAGAAACGAGAAACAGACACCACTATCAGAATGCAATCTGTACTGTTTACTGTTTATCATGGTAAAGCAGTAATGTTTGTTCAAAGTGTCTTCTATGGATATTTCCTCAAGTTGCATCCACACCAGTGCCTGCCTCACTGTTGTGCTGGTGCCCATTGAGCCTGGAGCCCTTCTGCTGAGCACACTTGAGCTCCTCATCTCCATCTTGCCCATAGGGGAGGCAGCGAAATGAGAGCAACATTTCATTAGCATGTCAAACCAGTGGCCATAAAATGGCCTGGTTCTCACCATGCAGGCAATGGTAAACCTTAACCACAGACTACTGAAGTACAGGTTCATTTTTCATGCCTTAAAACTTACAAAATAAAAAGACCAGAGCAAGCAGCCAATTGTATTCTATGAATACATTCTCTTCTTTTTCTGGTTTTATATCAAGCCATTGCTTTCCTAGTATTAACAGTCTACCATCTCGTCACCCTAACTCGCACTCGCATTTAATGTCATTAACAGGTGGTTGTCCAAAATAGCCTAGACACTCTCTCTCTCTCTATCTCTCTCTCTCTCTCTCTCTCACAGACACACATACACCAACCCCCTCTCTCTCTGAGTGTTTTTGGCCCCACATGTAGAGGTCCCTCACTCAAGGCCAAACACAAACAAACACATCTCTCGATCACAAGTCTTGCGGTCACAGGTGGGAGAAGTGTGTGGTTTCTGCAGGCTTATATATGTATAAATATGAAACCACTCCCTCTCCCCCTCTCTCCCTTTCTCTCTTTCTCTCTCACTCTCACTCTCTTTCACTCTGTTACACTTACAGTTAGTTTCCCGTGTCTCTTCCCCAGAGCTGAACAACACACACAGGTCAGAACAAATTTTCTCATTGTTGCTATGGCTATCCAGTGCATTTGATAGCTCTCGAGATGGCAGTAATATGTGTTTGAATGATAACAGGGATTTTGGAACTTTGATAAATTGAAGAGTTGCTATTATTGGACCTTTACTTGGCCAGTAAACCAGCGCTCGTCAGTAGCATTAAAACAGCCAGGGTAAGCAAATATGACGACTGTGGTATTTTTACATTCACCCTCTCCAAACGTTTAGCGTTTCTAAATAAATATAAAAAGAATGGATGAGTAGAGTTTTGTTACTGTTGAGGAAGTTTAAAGTCAAACTGGGTCGACATAAAAACATAAAAGCATCTATAACATGCGCTAAGCATACAATAAAAAGTTTTACACTGAAGTGGTAAATGTTATTGTAGCTATTGTTGACTGAGAATATATTAATTGATGTAATGCAGAACACATGCTTCTTACAGAACTTTCCTTTTTTGTGTGGACGCATGCCTGCAAGTTTGTTAGATTTTCGCTAAAGGATGATAATTGATCACTTCCATCATGGCAGCCAAATGAATCAAACAGACCCCCATTGCCAGCCGATTTGAGACAGGGCGGCTCAAAATTCCCTTCAGGCAGACCAGAGTGTCCTGAAAGTGCTAGTGTTACAGCGGTTGCTGTTGACTGTTGCATTGCTGGCTGAGCTACAGTTACCCAGCAGTCTGCTGACAGTTTTGTGAACTGTGAACTAGAGCTCTCACCCCCATTTTCCATCTCTGTAGATGCCAAGATTCCTCTGCTACCCTAAAATATAAATATTTCAGCAGTGAAATCAAACATGCCATATATCTTAATGCCTATATGTAAGCATGCACAGGCTTACATATGTGTAAGTGCTTGCTGTCTTGCAGCTCTTTATCGGCTCCCCTGAGGTTGCTGTTCCTTTTTTGTCACATTACCCCCAGTTTGTGTAGTATGGCCTCACAGTATAGGTGCTGCATTAGTGACCTCAGTCTCTCCCCCTTCAGTTTGTGTAGTATGGCCTCACAGTATAGGTGCTGCATTAGTGACCTCAGTCTCTCCCCCTTCAACCATTGGCACAGTATTAATGACTTTAGCGCCGTTTGTCTGCCAGGGAGACACCTCTTCCCCTCTGCCCATCTTCCCCTCTTCCTTTCTTCCTCTCTCCCTCCAAAAGTGACCCTGTTTATCTGACAGTTAAGGCCATTTCAGTTTAATTATAAAGTTTTCATATCAAATCCAAATCCAAAGTCTTGTAACATAAACGCCCATACTGTGAGGCCCTCACACATACACCCACATTACCCCTACCACAAAAGGACATATCGAAGGACATTGCCATTGGCCATCTCCTATCATCACATGTAATGCTGTGGTATTTATGGCATCTCAAAATGGCTTCTGATCAAATGTGGGGGGAGTTAGCTGAGCTCGACTGAGGCTGGGTTATAGCGTTTCTCCCGCTGATCATTACGGGTCAAAATGGAGCTACTGATGTGACCCAGATGAAGCCAAACTCCTGTGCTTTGCCAGCAGACTGGCAGCCAGCTTCCTGAAACGCTGCACTTGCTCAGTGCTTGTGGTACTTATTATGGTCTGGGAAAGCTGGCATTATTCTCAGGCCTGGAAAGACACTCTTGGCCGCCGTGTCAATCACGACCTGCATCTACGCCGCGACTCTCTGGGTATTACTTTCAGGAATAGCAGCTTAATAAACTTCGTGCTGTGGGAATGGATAGGACACCTCTAACAGCAATGCTCCGTGTATGATGACCTAAAAAATCATATGATGGTATAATTAGAGGCCTGAGAAGCAATGTTGAAGCTCAAAAGAAAAACCTTTATGCAAACATTGAAAACTGAATTGCTGCAGTGACTGTGATTTAGGAAGAAGAAGGTGTAATGACAATGGCTGAGTTTCTGCTCTGGTTCTTCCTGAACTCCTGTTAAACTGACCCAGAGTCAGATACTGTAACCCAGTTGCTCCCCAAAAACTGTCTGATGTCTTCCAGGGGCCCCTTCACAGTTGGAGAATGAGGGTGTGTGTAATCTTGTGCCACTTTTGGCTAAAGGCAGCTTACTTGGCTTATTTCATATCAGAAATCTGAATCACTGTACACGTACGTGTAAATTAGATTAGAAAAGATCATTTCTTACTGTATTATATAACCAAATTTAGTGAGCATTTGTGAGGTAGTGAGCATTTGTGCACAATCAATGTGCCATTGTACATGTTGTCAGAAGCCTAGCTCAGACAAATATCAGGTCAGAAGTGCAGTGCCTGCTGTATGCATGCAGGCTTCCGTCTGTTCTGGCCTTCTGGAGTTGGATTAAGGTATGAATAGTTAAAATGCTACCCATTAAAATGTGTTTTTTTAGGAGAAGAATTTCCTGGAGGCCTTGATAAATCCTTGCCATGTCGTATTATTTATTATGGGCTCTGATGACTTTATCTCGGAGATGTCTTGTCATGCCTTAGATGTTATCGACATGGCTGGCTGCATGCTTTTGTTTAAGTGCTCAGTCTGTCAGTCAGCCAGATGCTGCTGGGGTTATTTTGGTAAGCAAACTGCACCTTTGTGTCCTGTCTTCCAGGGCTGGTGAACAAAGGAGAGCTTTCAGCACTGGTCCAGGCCTCTCTACCTTCTTTCTCTCTCCTTTTCTACCCTTTCTCTTCTTCCCTCTCTCTTTTTGCAGACTCTGGTCTTCTGTGGTCTGTGACCCTCCTCCTGTCCTCCACTGCTTCCCCCTCTCCTTTCACTTCCTCCATTCCCCCACAGTCCTCTACCTTTCCACTGTGTCCCCCCCTTTTCTTTCCCAACTTAATCCAACTTGTCGTCTCATCTGCATCCTAAGGTCTTTCTCTCCCAACTCCTCCTTTGCTGGTAACATTTTTACTCATCTGCTTAACCTTTTTTCATCAGTCTATTTCATCTTTCACTCATTCAACTCCTCCCTCCCTCTCTGATCCATGTCCCACCTTCTTCCTCTTTGTCCCCCTAAGTGCCCTTGTATCCCCTCTGTCTTGATATTAGCACCTGCTAAACATTTGCTTTCTCCATCATCTTCACTTGGTAGAAGTCTTTCTCTCCCTAATTCTCTACAATTCTTACACATCTCTTCATTTCTTCCCTCTATTCCTCTGTCCTCTTCTCTTGTCCTGCTCTTCTCTCCCCATCTCTCCTTTTTTCATCCCCCTTTCTGCATCGTTCCCCATCTCCATCACGCTGGCGAACCTCACCGAAGTGGCCATGTGGTCCAACTTCTTCATGCAGCAGGAAGATGACGGGCGGATGGGCGTGGCATCAGCCGGCGTGGGCGGGCTATCGGGCGGTGGGGGAGGCGGCGGGGCCCGGAGCGGCAAGCGGCGCCACCCCAAGATGAGCGACAGCCAGGAGGGCAAGATCAAGTTGGCCTTCCTGGTGGCAGCGGTGGGCGTGACTTTGAGTGTGCTGGGTGTGGGCACCGAGTTCTGGGTGGAGCTGGCGCAGCCCAAGCATCTGGGCAACAACCGCACATGCGAGATGGCCCACTACGGCCTGTGGAAGGGCTGCATCCGCACCCTCTGGATCTCCGACATTGACCCCGAGAGGGAGTCCTGTGGCCCCGCAGAGCTGCCCGGAGGTGAGCCCTGTCAGACCTTGATGACTGCTGCTACTGCTGCAACTGCTGCTGCAGCTGGGCTCAGAGTGGTGCAGCTCTCAGCTTTATGCTACACTGAGGGCCAGTACAGCTCCCTCCAGCTGCAGCCTCATCCCTGCCTCCCTCCCACCCTCCCTGCCTGCCTGTCTGCATGAGCTGATGGATAGGAGCCGGTTGAAGCTGTGGCTGATGTTCAGCATGAACGCCTCCACTAATGTATTTACTTAATGTCTCCATTCAGAATGGAATGTCATATTTAACACAGGCAGGAATAAAATAGCAATTGGCTATTCAAGAGGTAGTGGAAGTAGATATAGCTGATACAAAACGCAGCTCCATAAAAATATGGAAATATATTATAATAGTGTGTGTGTAACACAGAGAGAGCAGAAGTAAAGAAACCTCTAGTTAAATGAATGATGAATGGGCTTAAATAAAGCATGTGAACACTACCTGGTAGTTGAGTCCCATCAAAGCATATATAATTACTGTAATTACCTGCTACTGAGGGGATGATTTCTCTCATAAGAACAGAGCGGCTTCATCCTGGCCCAGAGTGTTAGATTGTTGCCTCATCTTCTACTATTCTCAAGTGCTCCTCTCTCCCTCCCTCCCTTTCCCTGTCCCTCTCTCTCTCTCGCTCTCTCTTGATCACTGCGGTTTATCCGGCGGACGTGAATGAATTGGTGTGAAGTGATGCAGCAGGCAGTTGAACTCCGGCCTTTTGTGATTTGCTGCCGCTGAGCTGAAGAAGCTGTGTGGACTCCCGCCGAGCCACAGACAGACTCAGTCGAGAATGCTGAGAGAGAGAGATGGAGAGAAAAAGAGAAAAGGAAAGGGAAAGAGAGAGAGAGAGAGAGAGAGAGAGAGAGAAGCTGATTGGACTGTGTGTATAGCTATTTTTTTCTTGGCAGGGGCTCCTCTATAGGATGAGCAGAGTGCCCATGCTGCTTGTTGTGAAATGTATGTATATGTATGCATCTGGGTCAGCTGGCATTGAGAGCGTTCCGTCATTAAGGACAAAGGATTGTTTTATCTGCGGGAAAAGGGCAAATTACAAAAATATCCATGCACATGCTTATTCATGTGCTGAAAACATGCGCTTGCATCTCTGTCTCTCTCTCTCTCTCTCCCTCTCTCTCCCTCCCGTAGCATTTTGGCATTGTGGTGCATGTTCCCAAGGATAAGGAATGCTATGATTATTATCAGATGATCTGGGGCCACTGTGTGCACGCATGCCTGCTGTTGAATTGAGACTGTCATTTACGGCTAGACTCTTGTTTTATTCAGGGATTAAAATGATTACATGCTTATTTGATTCTTACTTACCACTAGTAGAGTAGAAAATAGCCTGATATTTCATTCTATACTATAGCAATTAAAACCCCATTGGCCTGGAAAAAATGTCCTGTTAAGTCCTCCTCTTGTGCCCTCCACAGTGGGTAGACTCATGCCCATATGATAAGAGTGTGCCCAGGCCAGGTCTATGGACATGATGGTGCCAGTGTCATTTGAGGCTCACTGACTGACTTTGTACTGTGCAATCCAAAGTGTAGTGATGTAGCTGTGAGTGGTGTCCTGAAATGTACACACACACACACACACACACACACACACACACACACACACACACACACACACATTGAGGCGTGACATCCTGCTTACCCAGCATGCCCTTTTCATGTACTCTCATGTGCTCTACAACTGCATCCCATGTGCCCTCCCATGTTCAGGGCACATCTGCAATAACCTACACTGCAATAACACACACCTAACATACACACACACACCTAAAAACACACATGCAAATCTGTGTCATGATTAGTTTTTGAGAGCTCTATTTCCCCATAATTATGTCCCAGATGTATTTGTAGACTATCATCCATTGTTTTGCGTCTGTGGGTTGGTAGCTCAAGACATCTTTGCAGTCTGACAGTGTCTTCATCTGTTAGTGCACCTCAGTGCCTCTGAGTTCCCATGTGTGTTCAGCCATTGTCCTCATTTGTACTCTCTCAATGTGGTGTGGTGGTGTGTGGTGTGTGTGTGTGTGTGTGTGTGTGTGTGTGTGTGTGTGTGTGTGTGTGTGTGTGTGTGTGTGTGTGTGTGTGTGTGCATGCGCATGAGTGCATATGTTTGTGTGTGTGTGTGTGTGCTGTTGCATGGGTGTATGAATGTACGTGTTAGCCCATGGGTGGCCAGATTAGCCTCTCTGTCAAGAGCTGGTCTTGCGTGGAATGAGGGACAGCTCTACCTACCGCCACGTCTTTATTGCTTGTTAAGGCTATCTAGGATTTGACCTCTTTCTCTGAAACAAATGTGACCCTGTCTTGTGTTGATTTAGCATGCTTGACCTTTGTGCACTGTAAACATGTCATATGGGTATATTGAGCATGTTTACAACAATGTGTGTTGAAATCTACTGACTAGCCACACACACTCACTCTCTCTGACTCACTGTTGTGCATCTGCTGTGTTTGTGTGTGTGTTTGTGCATGTACTCAGTGGCAATAGATGTTGTGCTTGTATGTGTGTCTTGCAGACCAAGTGGCCATAGTTCACAGGAGGGCAGTCATCACTATGCATGGGTAAAGCTGACAATAATCTGACTACTTCACAGTTTTGCATCTAAATATAGAGATAGAGACAGAGAGGGAGAGAGAGAGAGAGCAAAGAGTAAAGAGTGAGAGGTAGAGAAAAGGCAAGTGTGTCTTCTGCAGTATTAACCAGCAAATGCTGTATACTCACTCTTTCTCTCTCACTCTCCCCCACTCCTTCTCTCTCTCTCTCTTTCTGTCCTTCAAGCTCCCTTTCCATCTGCCTCTTTCTTCACCCCTCCCTCTCCATCTGCCTCCTCTTCATTTTCTTTTCATCTCTCTCTCTCCCCTCACATCTCTCTGTCTTTCTCTCTGCACTCGTCTTCTCCTGCCCCCTCCTTCTCTCCAGTACCATATGTGTATGGCATGCCTGTATTGGTGGCTCGTGCTCATTTCACTCCCCAGCACAGCACAGCGCAGCTCAGCCCAGCCCAGCTCAGTGCATGCAGCACACAGGGGTTATAAATAGGGGATGATGCCTCCGAGGATGAGGGGGAATTCAGCTGAAGTGCATTTCTCTGTCTCTCAGGCTAATATCTCTCCTCATTTCCATCCCTCCCTCACCTCCTCTCCTCTCCTCTTCTCTCCTTTCCTCTCCTCTCTACTTTCCCCATGTAGACTCTAACTGCACATTCTTTAAGTTCTACACCTCTGGAGAGAATGCAGTCATTTTTAAGAAGACAACGGATAAAAGTAAGTCAGGTTCATCCGCTTTGTTGCTCCCTTTACACACATACACCCCTCCAAACGCCTCTTGCCCTCTCTCTCTCTCTCTGTCTCTCCTGCCTGGTTTGTCTTGCTTTCTACTCTTTTCTCTATCCCTCGCTCTCTCTCTGAGTGTTTATCCTCTCTGATGCTCTTTTCCTCTCAGACACACAAAGCTCACTGAGGCATATCTTGCGTTTTCTCTCCTCACCCAGCTCTGTCTCTCTCTCTCTCTCTCTCCCGTTCTCTCTCTGTTGGCCAATTCACCTCTTTCTCCTTCTCCCTTCTCTTCTTCTCCAAATCCTTTGTATTCCATCTCTCAGTCTCTCCACAAAAGAAATGCATTCTATCAGTATGGCAGAGAATGAACTGGAGCAATGCTTCAGGAGGCTAACCACCCTGCACCCCCCCCTCTCCCCCCCCAGGTCTAAGCATGGCTTCGGGCATGTTGGCCCTGATCAGCCTCACACTGATGGTCATGGGTGCCATCTGCATCATCATGGCCCTCAGTAAAGGAGTGGTGTTCTTCCTCAAGCCCGCCTCCTTCTGCTTCCTCATCTCAGGTGACTGTGCTCCTCCCTGCCAGTCTGGTCTAACAACACCCAAGCAAGTCCCTCACACACCAGAGGGATTTACACAATCTGGCATAGAATACACAGCTTGACATCAACTTACTGAAAAGAAAGCACTATAATACTGCAGACTTTTATATGATTCACATACAATTGTGGTCAAACAGTTTTGACCATTCATGTAGTGATGAGGGAAAGAAGAACCCTTCTGAGGGCCAGGGGAATGTTTGTTTTGGCTTTGCCTGGGTTCCTGACCTCTATCTCTCCACTCTCTGTTTCTGTGCACCTCCCATCATGGCCCTCAGGTATCCTGGTCCTCCTCTCTATCCTGGTGTTCCACCAGTCTGTGCTGGCGCTGCTGGCCAGCGATCACACCATCCCCCTGCACCATGAGCTGGCCTGGTCCGTGTCCTGTGTGGGGGTAGCGGGGGGCATTCTAATCGTGGCTGGGGTCCTCTTTCTCTTGCTGGCCCTGCCGTACAGTCCCTGGGAGAAGTGTCTGCCACAGCACAGTAGCACTGACACCTAACTGCCAGGAGGACCAACTGCAGGATGCTTCAGGAAGAAAAAAAATGTTTTGAGGACTTGGAAAATAAAAACACTTTTTTTTACTGTATAATTTTGTAGAAGGACAGATAGCTTGATGAATGAAAACAATGTTTACTGCATATAATATATATTTAACCTACAACCTACATCACCTACATTTGACATTCAGGACCATCTAAGTGCACTTGAACATCACAGCATCGATGGTTCATCATCCTGTTTGATGGGAGAGTGCACTAATGTCACATACTATACCTACTCACAGCCTGCTAAGCAACCTAGCTTATCATTAGTGACCACAGGGGCATCCTCATGGAGAAGCATTAGTGTGTGAATGGAGCTCAGGCCATACATGGACATTGTGCTGGAGCACAACCGTTATGTCTGTGAGGCTCTGTGTGTTGAAACAATGGGCCAGAAACTCTTGAACACGACCAGTTCAAACAGCCCTGTCCCTCCCTGGGACCTCTTGCCTCGCTCCCTTTCGCAGTTGCTATGTGTTTCTGCTAGCCTGCATTGTGTGCTCTGATCCACGGCTTTTGTTGGTTTAGAAAGGTTTAGTTTTTTGATCCTCAAAGCAATATTGTTTTAATATTTGAATACGTATGTGATTCTTTACCAACTGTTCTTTTCTGAGAGACTGACAAAGAGATGTGATTGTCTTAAATCTGGCTATCGTTGTCACTTAGTGGGCTGGCTCATGGTGGAGCTTGAGAGGATTCAGAGATAAAAGGGGTAGGGTGGCTCTTTCCAGGAACGGGTTTACCACAAGCTATCCCTGCACCGTGCTGGATGTGTTGCGCTGCTAACAAGGACAGACTGCTAAACATATGCATTAGGAATGCAGAGGCCTACACTGAAGCATTATCACAAAGAAGAATTATTTAGGTCTTTTACAACTTAGATTTGTTACATATTAATAGATGTGTTATATATTATGTATGCTGGTGGACATGAGTGGTGTGGGTGAGTGTGTGTGAGTATGTTGGTGTGATGCCTTGTGAGTGTGTGCGTGTAAGTTTGTGTATACATGTTTGTCTTATGCATTTATATATGGTTGTGTGGTACATATACACCCTGTGAATGCAACTCTGTAAATATGACATGTTTTTATCCAACATGGCACAGAAAGAAGTTGGCTATGCAACCACAGTTCCTGAGGATCATGACTGACTGATTTTTTGTTTTTGTTCATCTTTTCAGAGTGGTGTGTGTGTGTGTGTGTGTGTGTGTGTGTGTGTGTGTGTGAGAGAGAGAGAGAGAGAGAGAGAGTGTGTGTGTGAGAGAGCTCTTTCTCAGATTGTGTCCCTCTGCTTCTAGTTCCTCTATACAAACACATCTGGGGCTTCCCTCAAATGTGCCTGTCTTCTGGCTCTCGCATAAAAAATTAAAACCTATTTCACACATACAATCTTGTCTTCCATTTTCTGAACACAACCTCAGCTCATCACTCTCTCTCTCCCTCTCTCGCCACAGTTCCACCTTTCTACTGTCTCCTCCCCTCACCTCGCTCTGCCCAGTCCGCTCATCTAAAATTAGTGTGCAGCACATCCCAGTCTTCTGAAGTGGGTGAGAAATATAATCCTGGAATTTGAACTATGGCTCCCTCCTCCCCCATTTCCCGCTTCTTAGCCAAGTCTCTCTCGACCGGACCCACCTCAGCCCACCTCCATAAGAACAGACAGACAGACAGACACAGACGCGCACACACACACACACACACACACACATATATATATCTCCTATACTCCTAACTCCAGCAAATAAGTGTTTGTGTTATACTCTCACAGAACAGAATGCCTCTTTTTTTTGGCTCCAGGCGGTCAGTTGGTAAACAGATGAGCCTGAAGTGGGTAGCATGTGGAGGCAGTGCTGTGTGCACCCAGCACACTTTCACAGCACTGCCTGAAACAGGAGAGGCCCACAGACACTCGAGCCAGTGGCCTTGCAGGCTGTATATATAGCAGTTTAATAGTTGCTGTCAGACACATGGGCAACTCTCTCTGCTGGGTTTCATGCACATGTCACTGTGAGGTGAGCAGATTTCAGGTTTGAGAGCTCTCTATAGCAACTCTATGCAATTGTATTTGAGTTAGTGTTTGGCTAAGTGCTGTGTTTGGTTTACACATGTACTTGCTTGCTTACGCTTGTATGTTGGTGTGATATATGTAAAATATTTGTTTTTATCTATTAGCATTTAGCATTGGAAATTTCATCTAGACTTGGGAGCTAAATTCAAATGGAGTAAATGCCCAACAGCAGCCCTTGCCCAACAACAGAGGACCCTCTGTACTGGATGCCACAGGCAGTCACGAACTGCCCCCTAAACCCCCCACACCAACCACCCCCATCACCCCACCCATCCTCACTGGCAGAAGGGCTACTTCTAGTCAGGCCAGGAGAGGGAGCTGTGTCTTTGGTCTGCCCCTTTCTCATCCCATGTGATCTGCATTTCCCATACAGCAAGGGCCATTATTTATTTAAAAAAACTATATGGCCCAAATTTATGTGAAAAAGCTCTTAAGGTCTTAACTAAACCTACATTATGAGGTGTGTATATCATCTAATCCATGTCCTTCGTGTCTCAGTGTGTAGATGTGTGTATCTTTTAGGCAGAGAAACATCACAGAGGCACAGATGACAACACTCTAAAGTTGTCTGTTGCTTTTTTTCTCTTTTTATATATAAAAAATCGTGCAATACAGTGTTTGAGTTTATCACACATTTAGATAAACCGTTGTTTTTGTCTAGATACCTGTATGTCTATTCTCACACTACATACTAAGTATAATCGCCCACATAAATGCTATCTGTGCGCTGTTTTTTTTTTCCTCTACTTTTCTCTCTCTCCATCCAATGTCCCCTCATAATTCACAATATTGAAAAACACCCCACCCTCATGTCAGCTGGTCTCTATTGCATTCGGTGGTTTTCTTGTCCTGTGTCTAGACAGGGGTTTATGAAGCCAGGGGGAGGAGGGTGTTGTGAGACAGACAGCCTCTGAATGTTCACATCCTCATCCCCTCTCTCTCTCTCTCTCACTCACACACAGAAGGTCAAAAGGTCAGTGGGCTGAAGTTATCAGGTGCAGCACAGTGAAGGTTCATTGTTTTAAGGAAGCATCGCCATGGTGATTCGTTCATGGTCACATGACATAAAGAAGATACACAAGAGAAAGACAGGCCACACACCGAAGACGTACTATGCCCAACCAGGAAGTCAGGGCCACTTGTGTCTGGGTGTAACCAACAGAAGAGAGGACTGCCAACCCCCGTCCCAAAAACAAACTAAATGCACTCCATCTAACTTGGCTCTATAGACCCCAAAAGAAAGTATCTATAGACTTCGAAAATGTCATTATGCATAAGTACAATGTACATAATCCTTTAAAAAATGTTGGCACAGATTTTTTTTTCTGAAAACGTGGCTACTACTGAAATGAAGAGTTAATTAAATTCTTTATCTTGAGGGCAGTTTGGATGCAAGGAACATTGCCATCCCATGTCTACTTTGTACAAATATATCTCTGTTTTCTGTTAATGCCCCCCAAAACACAAGAAGACTACAGCTATGTCTGCTACCCAGAATCATAATAAAAATAATACTGATGTGGGTTTATAGAAAATTCATAATCAGCTCAATATTTTGTTGGTCAGAAGTTTCAGTCCATCAGTGATGTTATCATCCCATTCATGGTATTGGAAGACAGTATACAGTATACACACAAGACTAAACTGCATGTTATCAAAGGGTAGAAAAAAAAGTTATTTAAATAAAAGCCTCTCCACATAATAATAATAATAATAATAACGCTCATTCTTGCACACACTTTTATACACTCATGCTGAACAGCAGTGACACAATTGCAGCCCCAGTGTCACTGTGTTATAAAGTCACAGTTTATGTCTTCAGAAATCAAAAGATTTGAAAAACAAGAATCATTCCAAACAAAAAAACTAGCAACTAATAACCATACATAATAATCACAACAACAACTGCAGATCAGGACGCACATCCATTTTTTATTATCAAACTAGCAATGTTAGTGCACCCAAAATAAATAATAAAAAGGTCTCATTTTCACAGTATCCCATGATTATTATTATTATTTTAATTGCATTAAAAAATAAATAATTTATAGCACAAATACCAAAATAATGTGAAACGCAATGTTGTTGTTGTTATCAGTTGGTTATTAGTATTTTTCTTTTTTTCGTGAAATGGCATGGTTACAAGGAGAAAGGAGCAACAGACGAATCCATCACTCCTTTTCCTTCTCTCCTCATTCCCTGATCCCGATGCCCATGTATCCCAATCCATCTCTCATTGCACCAGCTCTTGCTATTACTCATCGCTTGCTTTTGTTTGGCTTAGTCTACCTCTCTCTCTCTCTCTAAACAGGTGTGGTCTTCCTGTTCAGGGTATTGGAGTTGCTCTCTCTATCACCCTTCCCTAACCTATCGAGCGTTCCCATCCCCCTTTCCCGCTCCACGGTGGAGGAAGAGAAAGGCGGAGGCTGAGAAGAGGGAATGGAGTTGGGAAGTGGGGCATTGGAATTGGAGGAATTTTGGACGGCGGAGGGGTTGTGGGACTTGAGCGAGGGCAGCGTGCCGCTCATCATCATGGTGCCCCCTCCGCCGCCCTCCTTAGGGAAGCAGTTGTGGAGCTGGTAGAGGGTGGCGCGGTCCACCGTCCCGTAGAGGGGGGGGGCCCCGAGACCCCCCAGGCCGCCCATCTTGGGGTCACGGGACAGCGTGTAGAGGGAGATGTCACCCCCTGGGAGGGCCGCGTGGGAGCGCGAGTGCGGGTTGGGCAGCGTCGACACGGAGATGGGCCCCTGAGACATGAGGGCGGATGGGGGCATGCCGAAGTTCTTCCCCCCGGGGCCACCCACGGGCGAGGGGTCCCGGGAGCGCGAGGGGTCGGTGGAGCGCGAGCTGGAGCGCGAGCGGCGGCGGAAGCGGTAGCTAGGCAACCGCAGCATGGCGTGCGTGGTGCTCTTGAAGATGTCGGTGCGCGAGCGACAGCGCAGCTCCTTGTTCTTCTCGATGTAGATGTTAACTGCCAACACGCCCACCATCTCGGCCAAGATGAACGACAGGCCGCCGAAGTAGAAGGACCAGCCATACGAGTACTGCCACTTCTTGTCCTCGTCCTTCTTGGGGGAGATGTCACCCAGTGCGGCCGAGATGTACACAATCACACCGATTATGTTACTCAAGCCTGCCAAGCCCACAGGGGACAGAAGAGAGAAAAAATAATCACTTGTTAAGGTCAAGGCAAATAGATTGCATTATATAGTGCTTTCCTATCACCACAAGCACTCAAAGCACTTTACAAAGTATGCCTCACATTCACACACTGGTGGCAGAGGCTGTCATGGAGGGTGCCAACCTGCTCACCGGGAGCAATTTGGGGTTCAGTATCTTGCTCAAGGTGACTTCAATGGGGTCAGACGGTGTTCAAACCTGCAACCCTCCAGCTGCCAAATGGCACCTCTATCATCTGCACCACCACTGCCCCAAGGCTCCAAAAGAAAGTTCCAACGGATCCCCAACTGAATTGACATTGACCATCTTCTGTATGGAGAGCACTGATATACTTGGGTGTCCTTTGTACTTTATTTAGATGGTACTGATGTGGTAGAGGACTTTGCATTAGCAATGCCCTGGTATTTGTGACTCCCTCTCCCAAAGTAACATAATGCACACATTAACATTCTGAAGACCTTCATGTTTGTGGAGATGCATGAGTTCAGGGATCCCAACAGAGATTCACACAAACAGATTCACACAAACAGATACACACAAACAGATTCACACAAACAGATACACACAAACAGATACACACAAACAGATTCACACAAACAGATACACACAAACAGATACACACAAACAGATTCACACAAACAGATACACACAAACAGATTCACACAAACAGATACACACAAACAGATACACACAAACAGATTCACACAAACAGATACACACAAACAGATTCACACAAACAGATTCACACAGATACACACAAACAGATTCACAGAGATACATACAAACTGCATTGATTTTGGCAACATGTGTGGTCCAAGACATATCCATATTACTAAACTCACACACACACACAGCTGCAAGGCACACACATAAACACACACACACACACACACAAACAAAAGGCAAACAAACCCAAATTACCTGCAGCTACAAACAGTATCCCTGCCCCAAGGATAATGTTCCTTTTACTCTTGTAGAAGCGACTGGCAGCTATACAGACACCGCCCATGAGCAGCAGGATCGCACTGAGGATGGGGAAGATGTTAGAGGCCCTGACCACCCCTGCAGAGAGAGAGGGAGGAGAGGGAGAGAGAGAGAGAGAGAGATGGAGAGAGAAAGATTAGAGGGTAGGGAAGAAAATGGCCAGCAATGGAGGAAAGTGTCAAGGGAATGGAGTTGATGAAAAATGAGGAAGCCGTAAAGGTTGGGAGAGGAGGAAGAGAAAAGTGGTGGCGCCGAGGAAGGCAGGTGGGGTGAATAAAGAGAGACAGGTCGAGGCGATCAGGACAGAGAAGAAAAAGTGGCCAAGTGAAGAAGACCAAAAGTTGACTGCATGAAGGTTAATGAATAGGTCTTTCGATCCCTACGCGCCCGGCTAAGGAAATTAATCACCATAGAGTTATGAGACTGAATAATTAAATCATAACCATCTAGAGATTAATAAAAGCTTTAGCAGCAGAATACACTAGAGCAAATTATCATTCCTCAGAGGACTCTTCCTGCCATCTGGGTATGTGTGTGTGTGTGTGCGCGCGTGTATACAGTATGTGTGTACACTGTAAGTCTGTGTGCAACACATGTGAGTGTTTTTGTGAAAGTGGAATATGGTGTGACGGTGTGTGTGTGTGTTTGTGTGTGAATCCTGGTTTGTGTACATGTTTGTTTGTGTGTGCTGACTCAAAACAAATGTTGAGAAGAATGCTTTTGAAAGACATTAAACTGGGATGATAACACTATGAGTTAATGTTAGTTTGTGATCTCACTTCCTCCCCTGCATAATTAACACTAAGCTTATATAAATGAATCATAGTCATATACCTTACAGGTTCAATCATAGCCATATTCACATCTGCTACTTCTGCTATTGCTAACTCACCAGTGCAAATCTCTTATCATGGGTTGGATGGGTTGTGTATAGGCTAATATTCATAAATAATAATATTGTAATTGTCCTAGCTGCTGATAGCTGCTAATAATTCTACCTATCACCAACATCTACTCCTCTGAGATGTGTGGTGTTTTTTAACAAAAATCTAAATTTATTTTGGTTAAGATACTATGTTGCACTAAGAAGATGTGAGACTCTCTTACTCAGAACATATTCGGCTCCATCGTGGTCGAAGTCTGCATCCTCGGGGAAGTGATTGATCTGAGAGCACACACCCCTTTTCGCTCCTAAGCGAGTAAGCAAGGGAGAGAAGAGAAGAGAGAGGAAGAGAAGAGAGGAGAGGTGGTTAATGGATTTATAATACATCTAAGGTGAGGGTAAGTGTATGCAGACAGTCTCACACTCTTTCTCTCACATACACATAGAACTCACACACACACACACACAAACACACACAGCAGGGCCCTGGAGACATGCAGGCAGATGGATAGCTACCCACTCCAGTCCCGCGGGTCTGCTGCAGACACACAGATGGACGAATGGACGGACATGACTGGTGTTGACGGATGGAGTGGGAGAGTGATGGAATGATGAGACAGACGAATGCAGAGATGGACAGATGTAGGGGACAAGAGTCTCCTGTTTTGCTTTTGCTAGCTGTTTTCATTTTCTCTCTCTCGCTCTCTTTCTCTTTATCTCTCCCCATGGAGACTGGTCTGCGAAAGCAAGCAACAGAGCAAAAAAGAGAGCGAAAGAGAGTATGAAAGGGGAAAAGAAAAGGAGAGAGAGAGAGAATAGGAAGGGACAAGTGGGAGAAGCATCAGCTTTGCCCAAAGGAGAAACTGAGCCTGACATTCTGGGCGGCCCAGCTTTGGCCCAGACTGCAGAGTCCTGCAGAGCAGAGTCCTGCAAAGAGCTGCAGAGCCACACAAGACCACAGTCGAGTCACTGCATCCCTCAGCCTCACACTCCCACTGTCCTCTTAGCGACCACCACACAACACCCCCATACACCCCCCACCCCTCACCCAACGTTTCCCATCAGTGACGCCTCTCACATCCATTTCATCTGATTGGCCTGGCCTCTTACAGCCGAGCGTCAGGCACACAAGGTGAGCCGTGACATCAATTATGTAGAGTCAAAATGGCCCCCCCTTTCCACTCCACCTGCTCTCCCGCTCGCCCACTCCCTCGCGCACCGACGACTGCTGCTGCTGCTGAGAATCCATCTTGGTTCAATACGCTGCCGACGTCAAGGATTACTTGACCTCTAAACTGTGCCAAGAGTGCACGTCTGCTATGCCTCGCATCAGAGTGAAAGAGAGAGGGAAGGAGAAGAAAGTGAAAGAGAGAGAGAGATAGAAAGAGTAAGATAGAAAGAGAGAGAGGGAGAGAGAGAGGATGGGAATGAGTGTTGAAGGGAAGAGAGCAGCACAGTGGCGCTCAAAGGGCAGGCTTATCTCTAATTGAGTGCTTTGTTATTAGGGAGCTTAGGCATAAGGACAAATTAGCTTTGCACAATGACCAGCAGCAGAGTGAGTTGTGGCGGTTTTGTGTGAAGATAGGGGGTGAGGTACTTCAACACTCCATGGCTCCTCCAAACCACTTCAAAAAGGCTAGCTTGGCCTTCCTGCACATTCACACTTACCAAGGCGGATATGAGGCACACAACACAACCCTGTCTTCAGCCTTGACAGGCTTGGCATATCTTAGTGCATCTGTGGCATCTTTTGCAAAGCCCTTACCCCACCCTTTCAAAAACATGGCACTACTCGCTGACACTACATTTGAAATAAACTGAGGATAGTAAGCTGGATGAAGTGACTTAACAGAGAGTTGACTTTTTCAGGCAGTCTTCTTTAGTGTAGGATATCTGTGTTGTAAGTGGTGGCCAACTGTAATGAGAAGTAAAAGCAGACCAGCTGGTATGTGCTGTTTGCTGCTTTTGACAATCAGAGAGAGATTTCTCTAGATGTTTGACACCAACAGTGATGAATGACATAACATAGAACAAGAGGGAAACACCCAACATATAAGCAGACACAAAGCATTCACATACAGTACTACACACCATTAATGTTCACCAGAGAAACAGCAAGATATTACAGCAAGATATTAGCAACATATTATTTGAGAGTATAATAGCTGAAATACATACAAGGTAGGTACTGTGTGCACTGACATTTCAAACAAAATACAGTATTCTGGATTTAAACTAAATAGCTTGTTTTTACTTAACTGCTTATAAAATAGAAAATGCTTTTAATCTTGAAATGAAAAATAGCTGCAATTATTGTGGTTCTCATGTAGTAGAATCAATATGGGTTCTAAAGAGGCCATGAGATACAGAGAACCCAGGAGGCCATGAGATATAAAGAACCAAACAGGGTTCTAAAGAGGCCATGAGATATAGAGAACCAAACAGGGTGCTAAAGTGGCCATGAGTTGAGCAGAGCCAAAGTGTGTCCTGACCCTCCAAGCAGCAGATCCTCCAGAGGCCCGAGTGGGTGAGGGCGCCGGGGTCCTTCTTGTCCTTGTTGTGGGGGTCATCCTGCGACACGTTGGCTGTGCTGTTGCAGATGACGGCACGCGAGTACAGCCAGTAATCCGTGCCGATTGCCACCGTCATCAGGCCGAAGGATGCGAAGGCACCCACGATGGTGAGAAGGATCTGAATGCCCTTCTCACACACCATGCCTTCAGAGGAGGAGAGACAAATAGAGAGAAAGAGAAATGTCACCTAGCTATTCACCCACTGCCTGCAGACACAAGGGCCCATCGCTTCAGTGCCAGGGCTCACAGGAGCGTAAAGGCCAGCTTACACACAAATGTTCTTTCGCTCGCTCGCTCTCACTCGGCCTTACCTGACGGCGAGTTTCTGTCCTTCGACTCAATTTTGAAATCTTTTTTTTCCTCGTTAATGAAGAATCGGCTGTCCCTTCAATCCGGGCAGCATCCATCGACTGTCTTCACTCTCTCCCACTCGCCCTCGCACGTCTTCAGTCTCTTTCACAAGCACACTTCTCTGCCTCTGTGACTTTCCCCCGTGGAAGCGACTTTGGTAAGAGCTTGTTCGCGCCGCTCTTGATGTAGAGCTTTTAATCTACTTGCTCACGACGGTGGTGGTGGTGGTGATCATGGCCGTTTAAGCTGGTTCTGTAAAGAACAAAGAGGAAAAACCAAGAGGTTGTTTGGGGTTAGTTGCTTGTTGTCCCATCCACTTCATGGATTGTCTAGCTGGAGTTAATTTGAGTGAAAAAGGCAGCGTTGTCTGAATGGGGGGGGGGCAGGGCGAAGTCTATGTTGTTGCCATGGTAACATTGACTTCCAAAGTCTGGATCAGCATAGAGTGATGGAGAGAGTGATGAAATGTGTATGTGTGTGTGTGTGTATGTATGTGTACGCCAGTAAGGCCAGAGAGTGAGAAAGAGCCCCACAGAAGTATAAAAGAAAGTGAGTGAGCAAAAAGAAAGACAAGATGAGAGTGGTGTTTACATAAATGGAGGGAACAGGCCCCAAAAAGAACGAGTGTCAGGCTGACAGACAGACTGGAGAGAGAGAGGGATAGGAGAGGACGGATGAGGGAGTGCAGGGGGAAAACAGAATGATATATTGAGTCAGCCACGCTCGCTCAGCTCTGCACCAGGGGATTAGAGACACAAACATAAACGGGAGTTTGACTCCGTGGTGTCACTGGGAATAATATTATGCCCTCCAAGACATTTGGGCCGAACAAGAGACACAATCAGAGGGTGTCAGTACTAGAAAGCCCCTTATCACCGCTGTGCTCACTGGGAAAAAACGTACCAAACTCAGCAACAATCATGCAGCACGCATAATTTAGCAAGCATGATTTAGCAAACATAACGCAGCCTCGGTCTAGTCGCTTAATATTTTATGACACAATATGGCACCATGATCAAAATAGGTTATATCCTGTTTGTATTGTCAAGGCCCAATCACGGATCGGTGGCAGACGGTGCAGAATTTCTCCTCAGACAAACAAACACATCCACCAAAAAAAAACAAGCAGTTTCACAAACACATCAGCACTCTGTACCAAGAGTCAGAGAACTGAAGATACCCAATAAATCCTCTAAAACATTAATGCTTTTCTATTGTTTCATTAAAGGCCTGTGTGATGTTTACAGAACTTTGGTCCTACTGTACACTAGCATAATTAGCATCCCAAGCATAAAAGATAAAGGAATTTACTGAAAACAACAGAAGTACATGGATGTAAATGGCAACCTCAGACAGCTGCAAGACCAGTGGGCTATGATAGCAGCATTTTCAGAGAGTTGTCCCACTCTTTGTGAGTACTAGCTGACCGCTAATCAGCTATGCATATATACTTAACACCAACCTATACTGTATCATACCACACCTTCTGTCCAATGAAAAATGCACTACTGCATTTAACACCCTGATAACCTCCACCTTTGACATAAAATACAGAACAAGGGCTTATTTTATCTCAAGCAAATCCCCACAGTATAAGATAGAAGATCTTATCCCCACTGCCTATGATCACTACTCCTGCACCAGGCTATCTGGCTGATATGCACTGGGCTATTGCAGGATACATAAATCATGCTCCAAAGAAAATGGGTACTGTCGCCCTAACATTGACAAATACAAGCAAGCTATTTTGCAGGATGCAGCACAGTGTATCTGGAGTGAAGATATCTGAGGCCAGTTAAACGTTTGCTTTGCATATTTATGCAGGGACACAACAAGTGACTACAGGACGCCAAACGATAGGGAACTTGTAAAAATTCTTAAAAAACAAAACAAAACACTTTCTTCTTCTTCAAAAAAAAAAATCAAATGTATGGTTTCACAGCTTTATTTTGTTTTGTCAGTTTCTGAAACAGCAGCAATCTTTCATACACACAAACACACAAATGCACACACATACACTATGCAGTTGCCACTGATGATGTCTGAGTAAGTGTTTGCACACATGCTTACCAACACATTGTGTCACAAGCTGATAATTAGCGTTTCACAGTCATCTGATTAGCGCTGCTGTGAAAGCATGCAGGCAGTGGGCCCAGCCAGGGCTAACATATTTATTTATATTAGCAAGCCTACCTATGTGTAAGGCCTTCACTGCAGAAAGAAACTAATTTAACAGCCAAGATGGTTTCTTTCCACAAATATGCCCATTGCGGTGTTTGTGTCATTGTTATTATTACTTGTCTCTGGAGTAAAACAGTGAACATCTCTGGCCTTATTATTCGCTTATTAGGTGACTGTCAAAACAGTCACCTAATTAGATGTGACTCAGACACTATAAGTGACTGTCAAAACATACATCCTAAGTAACCCTTCATTATAATTGCAAAATTAACCAGTTTATTTTGACAAACTAAATCCCAGTCGTAAAGACTTGATTCATAATTATGATGAGAAACAGCTGTGATTATTATAATTCATAAGTCACAATCATTTGTAAATGAAAGTGCAATGATCATGACAAAGCGTGTCTATTAGGACTTGGTGCTTTAGGAAGCAACTGAGAGCCATGACTGCTTCATATTTTGGAAAAGTATCCAGATTTATGCATCGAGAGACTTGAACATCTCACTCACCACAGCATCTACCCAGGCAGCTGTGGAGCCACCAGGCATTTCAATAATGACATAACATTATGATTCTCTGCACAGGACTGAAATAACATCTTTGAAGATCACATCCACAACATCAAAACATCACAAAATCTGTTAAAGCTCTACATGTTTGTAAGCATTTCTATAAGCAATTCTGAGAGAGTGAAATATAATTTGGGTTTATTTACTATTGATTCAACATCATTCTAAATTAATTGTCACTTATTGTTTTTTCAATACTAGCCTTCAGATTGGCACACCATTTTTACTAGTTAATTACTAGAATTCAAATCAATAATTACTTAATCATTTGTACTTCACTGTTTGACAAAGGGAACTGTTCCAAGTTGCACTATAAAACAGACAAAGTACTATTTTAGTTTTACTTTCGACTGGATCAAAAGACTTTTTAGCAGCAAAATAAAAACCCCAAAGAAAAAGTGCCATAGAAAACACCAAGGACCAGCTTGTCTGACAAGGACCAAATGCCTGTTGGCTACAGTGATGCTCCTTTGCAACTATGAACTGACTTTATGGACCTCCAACTCCTATTACATCTTATGTTAGTATTAGAAACAACCCTTCTAAAGTTAGGGCTAAGTTTAGTTAAAGAAAAAGAATACATTTTGACATAAGGTCATGGTTTTAATGAACAATTTAATTAGTGTGTCTAATGAAGGCTGAGGTAAAAAATGCCATTTACAACTGACAACCAAAGAACACATTATTTTCATCCTTAAAGACCAACAGCAAAAATAGATGCATGAAAAGTCTTCAAACTCTAAGTGGAAGGGAAATTAGGCATGCTGGCTGAACACCTGAGCTCAGTCATAACTATTTTGCATGTGTGTGTGTGTGTGTGTGTGTGTGTGTATGTGTGTCACCTTGAGCTATGTTCTTTCATTATACTCCAGAGCATGCATAAAAACATCAACCTTTCTGACTGACTGACTCAGTGCCTACTAGAACAATGGCTTGCCTCAGCTACCTTCATCTACTTTCAGTGTACACTCACACTTCCACCTTCTTTTTCACTACTCTTCGCTCTAAGGAGGTTATGCTTTTGCCGGCGATTGCCTGTTTGTCTATCTATCTGTTGTTTGTCTATTTGTCTGTCTGTGAGCAAGATAACTCAAAAAGTACTGCACGGATTTGGATGAAATTTTCGGACAATGTGGGTATTACAATAAGGAGCATCCGGAACACCGTCTGGAATTTATATTGGGTCAGTGACCCTTTATTGCCTTGGTACAGGCCTGCGCTCTCAGAGAGCTTTTCTAGTTTCCACTGCAACACCAACTGAATGGATTAAATACACACCTGCTTAGCATTCATTTAAAGGCTCTATCAGGCACTTGTGCTGTTTATTTGCATTAGCATCATCTGCTAGGTGCATTCATGGAACACGATCCCCTCTCACCAATACAACACAAACAAGGCTTGTTGTAGTTGTCAAATAAATGCCATCCTGATTAGTCTATGTGCTGCGCTGTAATTAACCAAAATACGAACCCTTCCATTTGGGGCATAGGACAGTCTGCACATGACTGAGCAGCAGCCAGTCTCTCTCTAGTAGACAGGGAAGAAGGTGCAGGAGTCCTGGAGGGAGAAGTCCCACACTGTACCGTCTCTTATTATTACATACCTCAGTAGACACAGCCCTAATGATAGACCAAAATACTTCAGACAGAACACAACTATGCCATCAAAACTTTAGTCTATAAAAATTACAAAACAAGCCAACTTTTTGTCCTGGATTAAGAGAGGCCATCTAGCTTAGCCAGATTTGTTCTTTTTTTTGTCCAGAATATAAAAACCAAAGGAAGGCCAAATGAATCATCACTGACCCATTACCTTGTACCTTCACAAGCTTTTGCCAACCCTCACCCTATCCTACCTCCTGATGTATTCACGTTTTTTCAAATTTATACATAGTTTGAAACAAACAAACAAAAAAAAAAACAGGACTCCGCTATGTTCTTTCCAGGACAATCTAAGACAGATCAGATGAAACTAACATAGTCAGAGATGCTGTTTGTAGTTAAATGGCCATTAGTTTCCTTAAGGCACAGGAAATACTATGCTGCTTCAGAGGATGTACAAGTGTACAAGGCTAAATATTTTTTACAAGTGAAACTCCACTGAAAATGTACTGAATCAAACTGCAAATTTGTTGTTAGTTTACATGTTATGTAAGTCTACTTATGGTATCAAACACAGTGTATGAATGTGCATCACATTCTCTGAGAGGGAGAGGTACACACTTCTACCAGCCCTCCATCTATCTATCCATCCATCTTTATATCCATCCTTTATCAGTCCATTCATCCCCATTTTCCCCCTCTTTTCCTCTACTTCTTCTCCATTCGCCTGGCCTCCCTCCATGTCCCCTTGGCCATGATTAGAATAAAGGACCCTCACAGATGCCTTCACGCTCCCGCACCTCTACACCTGTTTGACAGGGGCCTTAACCCCATGTCAGGCCCCAGCGCCCACATCAGGGCACACATGGCCACTCCCCTACTCACAGCACAGGTGGCACTGGGACAGTGGCAATGGAAACGACCGCAACTGTCACCAAAGTGAAACGAGATGAGCATTAATATCCCATAAATATTAATGGTACATATTTTACTGTAATGGTGTAACAGGGGTCACCTGTGAATTTCAGATGAGCCCAATGATTTCTAAGTGATGCGAGTTAAATATCAAACTGTAATTTGAAAGCGTGTGATAAGGTGGTCAGAGATGTAACCTTGAATGTAAAATGTGAATCTGATTAAAGTTTTTAGTGAAGCCTCCAAGCTGAGTGGGTGAAGCTCTTAGTCTCTGAGGGACCTAAACAAGTCTCAGAGTTAATTATTAGAAGCTCTCCAGAGCTCCTCACACAACCTCACCTCATTCTTTCTCTGTTCCCTCCAACCCCCTGCCTCACCTCAGCAGTCCTGCACTTGGCCTACTCATTTTTCAGATCATTCCATTTTGCTGATCAAACGTGTAAAGTTCACCAACAGCTTTATGATATGGACAATTTCTTATCTTCATTGCATTCTGTAGTGACCACTGAGGGTAGACAAAGGAAAGCATTTACCCTGTCTAGTAATCTCTCTATGATACCGGTGATGTTCACCCACAGAAGAATTTTTAGTGTTGTTATCAAAGCATAGTATAACACAGACAGAGAAGAAGAAGGTGAACAAGGGAGGAGAGGCAGTAAAAAAATTGGAGAGGAATTTGTTGTCTCATTGAATTATTGACAAGCCCTAATCCATCGTAAATGTAAAATCAGACAGCATTACTCAGATGCAAGATGCATTTTGATACACGACAGAGCAGGTAGAGGCCGCAGAGTAGTTCAGCCTCACTGGGAAAGATATGAGTCCAAAGACAGGTCCTGCTGCACTGCTGCTGGGCTTAAGCAATGCTCGCGTGAGAATGTCACATATATATCTAGTCCTGAGGAGGCGCTCAGAAAGCCAATCAGCAGATATTTTCACAGAGTGAATGAAGCTGATGAGGACCACAGAGCCTAATTAACCCCAGTCATGTAGAATTGCCTTACACTCTGATAGCATTTCAAAATGTCCATTTAATTATCTCACGACCATATTTATCAAGGAGATAAGGATCTACGCATCAGTGCAGACATCCGGTGGGGGAACTGGCTTTGGAGATTATATTCAAAGACCTAGACACCAACATGTGCTCTGACTAGAGGACCCAGCAAACCATCAGTTAAAAGGAAATGAAAAATATAATTTTTGGGTTGTGGGGGAGATGTCTGTAATCTTTCTGACCAGTAGTACCATCTGACAGTAAAGGACATTAACCAGCTCCCAGCAAACAGCTTACCGCATGGAAATCCTCAGTTACACTTAAGAAATCTGACTTTGGGTTTAAGTTCAATCAAAGACACTTTTCTTCAGACAGGAGCAGAACTTACAGGCAGAGGCCTGGCATCCACTTTTTATGAGGCCAAGGAGGAGACGAAGCACAATACTGGCATTTTGCCTTTTTTCAAGATAATTACATGTGAATGCTCTTTCCTCAAGGAAAAAAAGATGGGCTCATCCTCCTTTTGTAAGCTTCTTCAAGAGTTCACAGCACATGACCACTGTGAAAGCTTTTAAAGGTGCACTAGCATCCTCTAGAAAATGCTGAATGCTGAAAAAGGTTACAAGATGTTCCCATGGGCATTACTTAAGAATATGCAGCTGAGACCACATTACACGAAGAGGTGTTAGGACCCTGAGTTTACCGTGAGTTTTACTAGCATCTTCATTTTGCATTCTCATTTTAGAATTATGCTCAGACACATGTTCTGCCATGTGATATGAACCTACTTATTTATGTCAACTGAGTTGTGGCGAATATAAGTCTGTACTAAATTGGGAAGATAAGACAGTTGGTGGCTTATCTTATAAGTCTGACAGCCTCTTGACAACCTGACAAAAAGCTGCATGTTCCAGGTCATGTGGTCTGCTATGAATGAAACATGCAGGATTTACTCCTGTTGTAAATACCACGCAAGCCTTCTTTTTAATGAATTGATAGAAGAAGTTAGATCATATATGACATACAAGTATGCCTGTTCCAAATAAGCTGTTTTGTAAGATGCGTACTGAGGAGTATTGTATACCGATGCGGACTGCAGTGCATTCATTAGAGGCTAACTACCGACGAGCTTGGAGCTCTCCACGGGCTGAAAATGGATGCCCGGTACAGTACGTGTAACGAACGGAGACACACCAATCATTCTTAACACTTTGTTTTGAATTCTTCTGTACAGGTCGCGAAGAAAACTATCACTGTAACAATTGCTAGCATGCGTTTTACTGTTCACACACGCTATTTAGTTGATATACTTGCACATGCATTATGAATATAAGGCGCTCGTTGATTTGCAGCATCAGGAATGCGTTTAGCCATTTAATTACATAACTAGGTGTTTCTCGCGTGGCATATCTCGAACAAACCCGAATTAAAAGGAACATCAAATTTTACACTGAATGAAAAATTTCGTTGAGCTTGCATTTTTTCATTGATCGCATAGCCCACCACTCGTAACATACTAAATGTACACGTGAATGAATCCTGACCGAGCTTGGAGGTGCTGAGAGACGAAGCCTTCTGATATAAATTACACGTTTGCTATTTAAGCAGGTCTTACCAGTTTAGTTGACACCTTTCAGACACCTTATCGAAGAACGCCAGATTCCCAAGAAGAAGATGAAGCCAGAGCAGAAATTGAGGGGATGGTTGTGACAACCGAAATATCGATAAGATGTGTGAGAGCAGAGCGTATCGGTTCTGAGCATAGACTCTAATCCGCCTTTGAAATTAAGTCTTTACATTAAATATAAATTAGCCTGCTCATATGGCGGAATGGTTTAGAAACGATATACAGCGCACATGCGGACACGTCACTGGAGCACGAATTTGTCTACAGTCCATGTAGCCTAGCCAATGCGTGCGTATCCTCACTGAAATGCTTGCCCCCCTCCCTTGCCGTTGCGCTCCCTGTCTGACTGTCCGTTTCTCAACCACACTCACACTGAGACATCGACGTAAGCAACTTGTCGCATCCCAACTCTTAAATGATGCTAACGGAAATCATTGAATAAAGTGATATACATAGCAGACACTGTGTTTCCTTGCTTAGACGAAAAACATTACCCTTCATCCGTGCGTCAAACATTCTCGGAAACCAATCGTTCAGAGCGTGATTACTGGAGCGTACACAAATTGTGTGTGTGTGTGTGTGTGTGTGTGAGAGAGAGAGAGGGCGATGGAGTGGGAGAGGGAGAAAGAAAGAAAAAGAGAGTGTATGTTTGTATTTGAAAGCAATGCAGCGTACAGGTTATGACAGTAATCGTCACTGTGGTTTCCCTGAACGGACTAAAGATTTTGCAAGGAAGATGCTTCGATGTTTTGAAATGAAAAGCAGCGTTATCTTGCTTGGGCAAGAACTGTAGTATTGGAGTTCCGCAGAGAGAAGGGGGTGGAGAGAGGGAAAGGGGCGATAGAACAGAAGAAATGGCTTGAAAACATCATAGATTAAAGGTTGACACTGAACGATGCCTCATTAGACACATTCTCTTGTAATAAACTTGCTTCTTCTCCCACGCCTACCTTTCTTCGTTCCAGTCGTTGCCACCCTGAACGTTGTACTACAACTAGGCAGTTGCTGCCTGGCCTCTTTGACGCTGGCTTGCAGATACAAAGGGACACCTAGGGATGTCTGTAGACCCGTGCATAAGGGTATTTGCTGATTATCTTTTGATTATCTTTTATCTTTTATCTGCTGATTGGTCCAGCCGAAACTGGGGAAGAGTCTAATGCAATAATTGCACGGTCCTAAATATAAATAAATAAACATACATTTGTCATTTACTTTAGTGTATATCCTAATAATTGCTCCTTGTTGAAGACAGGTCTCATTAACGGGCTGATAAAAGTGACACCCAGCGAGGGAGACTAAATTGAGATTCTTTAGTGCACTATGACCTTCAATGCTTTTCCCGAGCACCCCCGCCCCCTCTCTGTCGCTCGCTCCATCACTCTCGCATGGAGCTGGAGCAGGAAAGGACTAATGCAGAGTGACAGGTCTTTCATGCATTAATGGTGATGGTGAAAAGAGAGATTCACTCAATCCCAGAGTGGTGCATCTACACAGACATATTCGCGCATACACAAACACACAGCCAAGCACTTCCACAACTCCAAACGCAGACATAGGCACAATGCATAGCACTGCACACATTTTCGCTGCTAATTCTTAAGCCTACTGTAGCCACTTTACTCCTCTGCAATGGCTAACTCTGAGGGTGACATAGAAGTGTCTTTCTATATGTGCCTCAATTTACCCAAGCAGCTTGAATTTTGAAGACGTACTCACACTTACACTCACACACACAAAAACATTAAGAAAAAATCTGCTTCATTAGCCGTATAGACTCAATCATTCTACAGTGTGTACCCATAAAGCTACAGCATCTTTCCCCATAAATATGTTCTATCATGTTCTATCTCAGAACATGATGTCAAGTCTACTATGGAACTCACTGTTGTTACTTTAAACCAGGGACACAATGAACACACACACACACACACACACACACACACAAAAATGGCTCTGATCAATTTGACTGTGCATTGCCCTTGGGTTATGGTACATACAACACCATTTAGGCAAGGAAAAATAATGGAACAGTGTTTCAATTTAACAGTTAAACATACTGCTGCAATGCAGACCAACGGCATTACAAAAGCCCATACACTGTCTATAGCAGCTGCTTTATACGGTCGCACCTTCACACTACACACACACACACACACACACACACACACACATACACAAACACACACACACATGTCCGTGGTGTCCATGGACGAGCATGGAGAGGGCGGTGTAGGAATCATCATGTAACCAAAATGCCTTACACACAGGCAAATACACTCCAGTGCTTGCTCCTCTCTGCATCTCTCACCCTCTCACCCCCTGCTCTCTCCCCTCTCTCCCTCTCCAGCACTGAGTTCAGCACAGTGTGCACTGCATTATAATAAAGCTCTGCAGTGAGTCAACCCTGCCTATATCCACTCAGTGTCAACACTGAGAGCTGCATCAAAGCACACATTATCCTGCACACTACCAGACACAGATATTACACACACATGCATGCATACACACACTCAAACACACACACAGATGCATGAACACATACATACATACACACACACGTTTACTCGCTTACTTAAAGAAGCAGCATGGTGAGGTAATCTACTACAGACAGCAGCAAATCAGGTGAGAGAGAGGAGGAGGAGGGGGTGGGAGTATGACTGTGTTAATCTCATAAACTCACAGTCAAAGGGAGAACATCACAAATATCACAAGCAGCATGGGCAGCCAGAAATGGGATCAGGTGTTTGGACTACAGCCAGCCACAACAGCCCTCACACCTATTCCTACACAGACACACACAACACACCTTTATCATTTACAAATGCAATTATACATACCGACTATTACAGATTATTGAAGTCACTGGTTCAAACCATTCTTCAAACTCTCTGGTTCAAACCCTCTATAAAAAGTGTTGCAGTATTCACTATTGACAGATGAAACACCAGCTTCAGCACCATGGACAGAGCTTTAGCCGCGGTAGCACCTTGTGTCCACTAGATGGAGCATATGCAGAAGTGTAAAAATAACCGCTAGGGGACGCCATCTCATGCCCTATGGTGGCTCAGTGGTCCCTCTCACTCCATATCAGGGTTTCAACACTCATTCTGGACTTTAAAACACGTGGCATGTCTTTAAAGCACGTGACAGTAATTCACAAATTCAAATCCTGAAAATGGGTATAAACACAAAATACATTGGATGAATAAATCACACTGACTTGGACAAATGGATAAGTGCCCAATAATTTTTGTCGGTCTCAACATACACCTCTATTGTTCAAACTCATTTAGACTTGTCACTTCAGAAGACGCAAGAATTTTTTGTCCAAATTATATGGTCTCCTTGTACAGAGAATTAGCAAAGACAGCTAACCCCTGGGGGTAGATTTTAAAACTGTGTTTTTGCTGTCAACTGTCAACTGCCAACTGTTTTGTCAAAAACAGTTTAAATTCAGCCCCTAGAGGTAAGCTGATTTTGCGAACTCTCTGTACCAGGAGACAATAATAATAATAAGTTGGACCAAAAATTCTTGCATCTTTGATATTGACAAGTCTCTGTGAGCTTGATCAATAGAGGTACAAAAATGACTGAAATTCCCCTTTGAGTTGAACAGCATTACATTGAGATATAATTGAATAAGCTGCATGAAATTGAGTTTGCACTTCTTTGTAATGCATGTGAATGCATATCCTTTATTTTTTATTAAAAAATAGATATAAAACATGATTTACACATAGAGAAGGGGTTTGTTACCTGATACTGTTATGTTATCTTTCTCCAATATAACCATGTAAATCATAGTGGAAAGGTGTCATCCATGATAGTGTGAATGTACAAAAAATGGATATGCATGTTTGTTAATACTATTTTCATTACACACAGCTTGTAATTCATCAACATATTAATAGAAATTAATGATTTATTTAAAGTTTCAATTTGTACATGTCTACTTCATCTCATCCTTGTGTATATACATGTACTTGTGTATTACATACACCATAATATATATCTAAATTACTGTTGTAATGCATAGAGCAGTATGGTGAAGGCGTTTACATAAAATTAATGAATCTGCTTATATGTTCCTGGCCTTATGTATGTAACAGCAGTAATTAGATTGTTCCCATGAGTGCACTAGCATGTTAATACATCTTTAATAAATTAAAACAAGAGTAACATATTCATATATTTACATACAACTTATGTACAAACTATATCTATATTTACTCTGTAAGTCAAATCACTGTTCCTTGTGTTTTAGGATAGAATGTGGTTCTGTTCATCAGTCTTGTGCAATAGAAGTCTCTTGCAGGGTGATATCAAGGCCAAGCATTTCTCCAGTAGTCCTGTCTTGAACACAAGAGCCTCTCTGAGCTTTATCTCTCTAATCCATTTCCTCCACACTCTCAATCTCCCTCAAAGTTTTCTCCCACAACTATAAATCTCTTGATTGTCTCCCAGATTTAACCCAGCTCTCTCTCTCTGCCCTTTGCTCACTTTCTTTCTCTCTCTTCGCCCGTTTACTCTCTGCTCACTGTTTCCTCTATTTTTTTCCTTTATGAATTTCTCCATCCTCTCTCTTTCTGTGCCAGAGTCTATTCTCTCCCTCTCTCTCCCTCTGCAGCACCAGACAGGCTAGCAGGGGGAGGCGCTCATGCGCATGTGTGTGTGGTAGTGGCCTGGGCCCCCAGTGGTAGGGGGCATGGAGAGGGGCAGGGTCTGGGAGGACCCAGGGCCTCCGTGTGCGGAGTGTAGGGGGTGGGAGTGGGGGAAGTTGGCGCTGCCTGGGGAGTTGATTTGGTAGCTGGAGCCGGAGGACGGCACCGAGGTGGAGGGTCCCATCCCGGGTGCACTCTGCTGGGCGTTGCTCTTGGGCGGCGGGGGTGGTGTGTGGTTGAGCTGTATTGAGATGTCACTGGAGACCTCGGAAGCACTGCGCACACGCTGGGAGGGCGGCCATGACTCCGGGTGCAGGTACTGGCCGCTGTAGTCACTGCACTCTGACAGGCGAGGGCGATAGAGAGCCGGATGTGGCCTGTACATCTCCTCTTCAGCATAACGTTTCATGAATAGGTAAACAGACATCACACCTGCCCCCTACATGTAAAAAGAAGGCTTACAGTTACATACGTCAAGTGCAAAGAGCTGAATGAAAGCAAAGAGAGGTAAAAATGAGAGACTAAAAACATGTGATTTAAGACTAAAGTCTGCAGGGAGACGTTTAAGAGAGGTGTGGCTGAAGGATAACGCCACAGAAGCAGGAGGAGGGCAGTAAGAGAGAGAGAGAGAGGCGCTGATGCGTGTGGTAAAAAGTGGAAGAGATGAGGAAAGGAAAGAGGTCGTGGAGGAGGTCAAATCAGGCAAGAACAGCATGGCACTGGCAAATTGCTTTGGACATTGCTACACATTAGAACAGTAATGATGACAGCGAGGATGTGTCCAAGGCTAAATGTGAACGACTGTTTGTTTGTGGGTGTGTGTGAGAGAGAGAGAGAGTAAGAGAAAGAAAGGCAGAAGGAGGGAACAAACAGCATCAGAAGGATATTTCAAGCAGGGGAGAACAGAGAGCGGTAAGAGAGGACAGATGAAAAGACAAAGTGAGAACAGCAATGGTGGATGATATTCTATCCAGTTGTGACAGAGAGAACATCTGAGCCATGAAAGCCAGAGGTCCCTCCTAAGCTGTGTGATGGGAGGTCCATGTCAGAGGGCAGCCCTGAGAACCCACACAAGGAAGCTGTCTTTCCCCCCGGCCCCCGCCACAGGACCATGGAGGAGCAGCATGTGACTGAGGGGCATACAGTGTGTGTGTGTGTGTCTTTCCACCTACGGCTGGCTGATGGAGTCTGACGGTGCTGCGCTCCTGCTGACTCAGGGGAGTGGGGAGATTTGGGCTCAAACTCCCATTCTGCCAGATCTGCACTTCATCACAGCTCCGTTGTCGCCACTGCACGCAAAATGGCTGACTGGGAGCAAAACAGGGCTCTCCTTCTCTCTCTCTCTCTCTTACTCTCTCTCTCTTACTCTCTCTCCTGCGGCTGACCGCAGCAAGCGGGTGAGCGAAACGAGCGAGGCGGCACGTTAATTATGCCTGGAGCTGGCTGCACTTCAATCGGCAACGGCCCACTCCACCAAGGGAGAGGTGAGCGAGAGCGAGGACTAAATCCGCTGGAAACCAGATAAAGGGGTTGCAGGTGTGCAGCCGTCATAAAGGGATTAGGAGTGCGTTGACTCAGTCATCAGAACCACATCGCTCTCCTCTGTCCAAAAATCTACTCCAGGGGCCTTTGGTGAATATTATGAGGGGAAATAGATGAGAGTTAGGCTTCAACGAGAGAGGTAGCCTTTAAATACTGACTAAATAGTCTAATGTTTGGAGTTGAAACCTTTTACATTCAGTACCCAGTAAGGACTATTTAGCCTGTTAGTATGCTGCTGGTATAGAGATTCTCTATTCAGTGAATGTGCTAGCACTGTCTATTTAAGGTAAGTGCACTTGTATGTTAAACACGTGATGAGTTAGCCTGTCCATCCAAACTGTACAGGGAGCAAAGAGGCATCTGCATCAACAGTGGCAGCCTCTTCACTGCAACTCAGCTAGAAGAAATGCGACTGACGTTAGCAACTTAAGGCACCAGCTGTTTCACTGCTCATCCATATTGAATGGGCCAAACTGGATGTCCGTGCTTACACCTGAGTGAGGTTAAAAGCTCATAATTACTTTGCCTGTCTGCAGTTAATTATGATACAACCTGAGGAACTGCCTGAACTTGCAATGAACAATATCATTAGAAAATGACTGACAGAAGTGGCTAAAATTTCAGATTCATGAGGGAGTTTTGAGACCTAAAAGCTTGATTGGTGCCCTTGGGGAATCATGAAGTATGTGAGCTTCTGAGGACACTTTATCCAAAGCAGCAGTTGCTAACCCAGGTAACCCACTGTCTGGCCTCATCTTAGACTGACCCCTGACCTCTGACCTCTTTGAGGAGGAAGCTGCTGGCGGCGAAGGCGAAGGACCAGCCATAGCGGTAGTTGAAGAAGAGCTCTGGCTCACGAGGCCTGTTCATCACTTCATCATTTATACTGGAGATGTACAAGACCAGGCCCACCACCAGACTGAGCCCTGAGAGAGAGAGAGAGAGGAAATCAGAGAGAGACACAGGGGAGTGAAAAACAGAGAGAGGGAGATTGGGCAGAGAAAAAACAGAGTGAGAAAGAGATGAACAGGAGAAAAACAGAGAGAGAGAGAAATGGGGGAAAGAGAAAAACAAGAGAGAGAGAGAGAGAGAGATTAAGCAAGGGAGCTAAGTTCAGTGCAGATACAGCAGACAAGACAGCAGCATCCTCTACAAAACAACGATAAGAGCGCTGACAAATAATTAATCTGAAATGCATGTGTGGCAGTGTGTACTTGTGAGCGAGATAAAGACAGTGCGAGAGCCAGAGCTGAGGCGAGCCAGCCAGCCGAGCGTAAGTGAGAAGCGCTAGCAGCAGCTCTAGGCCTCCAGTGGAGACTGTGTGCATGATGGATCCCCAGCGTGGAGGGAATGCATAAAGCACGCCCCTGTCAGACAACAGTACACACTACAGCAGCACAACCCCTCCAACAAACGGCAGTGTCAGACTGTGCTCTGTGCGCCCAGGTGACAGACAAGATGGAGGCTGAGGAGCTCTCAGGGGGGAAATAAGGAATAGCATGCACCATTTGGACGTCAGGAATACAGACAGAAAGTCGGAGGATAGGGAGAAAATGAGTTGCGGAGCTCCAAGTGTCTAGCTGAGAAAGGACAGAAATGAACAGAGGAACAGAAGGATGGGATGAGAGATGGAGGAGGGAAAGAAAGTGTAAACTCACTAGAAGAGATGGCTGTAACATGAACTACTACACTACGCTATGTCCCTGAGCTCGAGCTCATAGCTGCTGTCAGTATTACTCAGCTGCAACATTAACAAGTGCAGTAGGCAGTCACCTAACAGTGATCACCTAACAGTGATGCTAAATAATACCGAAGTTAGACTAGCATTAGGAGTGTTAGCTGCCAGTATTTATGCTTTTCAGTGACATACCCTCATACTTTTTGAGTTTGAGGGAGAAACACACATTCCCCCAACCAGAAACAAACACAGCAAGCTTTACTGGGAAACAGCAAGGAAACATATTATGTGAGCATTTCAGAAGGACCATTGATGCATATAATAACAGACCCCATGATACTTCAACCAACACTACTCATGGCTAATCCAAAAGCACTGTGACCCCGGTCAGGAGAAGCTGCTTCCCCTATTATAATGTTCTAAGAGGTGTTATATGAGAAAGGGTACTGCCACCTTGTGGTCCAAATAGCGCATTACAGGAAGTGTCTGCCTTCAGATGAATAGGTTGCTTTACAGCATAAGTCTGATCCTTTACTGTAAGCTTTTCTCTTTTAATACAGACAAGGGGAAATTATCCTTGCTGAAAGAAAAACTCTGTACAAATGAAACAGGTAACAACAGGGAAAGACAGGAACAAATTCAGTCTTGCAAAATTAATTCATGAATCTGCATCTCTCTTTTTTATGTGAGACAGATGTTGTCAAGTTTTGTTGTAATAATACAGGAGAACAAGAATGTCATCTGTTACAATATGAACATAATAACTGAATGGAAAGGGAAAAGTACCAGGAAAGTAAAGAAAATCACCATGCATACTTCCTATATGAACAAAAATATGTTTAAAAAGATAGAAATATGTTTTTTAAAAGATAGAAAGATTTTTAAAAAGATGATTAATTCATTCTCAACTTTAAGGCCTATTTTAAGAACAATGATTGGCAGGCCAGTAAAATCCTGACAGAGGAGAGCATTGTGTAATACCTGAGAGGATGAAGAAGATTCCGGAGACGAAGGCTAGAATGGTGCGCTGTGGGCGGATGTGTCCGATGTTGCTAATGACGAAGGCAGTGAAGACGAAGAGGAGGGACACCATGGGGAATGGGGTAGCTGTTCGCACCATCTCTGACAGAGCACAGGGACATTACGTCATTACACAGAGGTGCTTTTGATGGAGAAGTGTGTGTGTGTGTATGCGTGTGTCAGTGCATGTATGCATTTGTGTGTGTGTGTGTGTGTAAAGGCAGCTATTGATCATACATGTAGGTTCCATGACAGCAGTTTTAACTGACAGGGAGACTGGTAACCCATGCAACTATGTAGGTCAACATTAAGCAGTGAGTCTTTGTTTTTACATTATCTTTTTTCACAAAATATTTCTATTTAATGTTATTGTCAATCAGTTTAATTTGAACTTGGACCCTTATTTTTACGCCCATGACCCATCTCACTCCTTGACTTTAACACTATGTCTGCCTGTTACTACACTATCCAACCACAATTCTTTATAGCCACCTATGGACTGACTGTCATGTAATGTTATGGAACAATATTTTGGGACTATTATGATGCTTAGCTAAAACCATGGACATCTATCATGGTTACTACTGTACTTTTTCTGTATGACCCCTGGAAGTTGGGTTAGCCCCTTGAGTCGTGTATCTGTCCAAGGTTTTTTCCTCAACTAACTAACTAACACTGTTGTTCTTGGGTGCTCCCTGCTGTAAATGAGACAATACTATTGCAAAAGGCGCTATATAAATATAATTGAATTGAATTGAATTGAACCTGGAGCACTTTAGAAAATGAAAGCTAGAAACAACTTCAGTGATTTAGCTAAAATCATTAAAAAATCAACACACAATAAAAACAATTGATTTCAATATCAATCCATCCATACATCTGTAATAACTGCAGTACAAGTATTGTTTTGTTTGGCATAATAAACTGGAAAACAATGTACTATATATAGTGTATATAGTGTATTATACTGAACAACATCTGTGAAGAAGAAAGACCTGAGAAAAGGTCTTTATAAACACAGACAGCATTTCCCTGACCAAGAGAGTGCATTTCTAATACAGTTTCATTATTATTCTTAAACATTTGTAATATATGTTCTGGTTACTAGTGTTCAGTGCAACAGTGGTGCAACAGACGCAGGAAGAAAAACAATTATCATCTTTCTAGCAACACAGTCCCAGTATGTAGTTTGCATTTTAGTATGCACACGAACTTTAGTAACTTTAGAACTTTAGTCTTTAGTATGCACACAAACTACTTGTGTAGTCAGAAGTTCAGTTTAACACATTTCAACAGATCAGTGAAATCATACACACATGACATAAATAATCGCTAAGTGAATTTATGACAGATATTTACTTATTTATTTCTACTGAGAAATGTTTAAATGTAAAGACAATGACAAATCAATATCAAGTTAAAGCCCTAGATCAGGTGTTAATTAAACTATGTCATTAAGGTTTCTAAATTGTTTTCCATATGCTGATGATGACATGAAGAAATATAAAGAGTTCACTTACTCAAAATGTTTGCTGTGTTTTCTGTGGTGATTTCAATTTCAGGCTCATTAAAGTATTCTGCGGCGACACACCTGCCCGTCTCTGAACCTGGGTTAGGCCAGGAGTGGGCAGAGAGGGAGAGGGAGGAACGTTAATGTAGCATTAGCACCTGCCATTACACTAGTAAGACCTTCTAAGAAAGATCCAGAAGGAAGGTTCCTTGGGAGAGAAAGAGAGATACGTAAATAAGATTCCTAACCGGCTATGAAGCAGGTCCTCCAGAGGCCCGAGTGCAGTGCCATCTTCACCTCGATGGTCTGGTTCTGCTGCAGCACGATGCCCTCCTCCATGAGCAGCCAGTAGTCAGTGGACACAGCCACCCCCACCAGGAGCAGGCCGCACGCCCCAAACACGGAGGAGAGCAGCGTCAGAGCCCGGCTGCTGCACGAGCTCATCTGCAGGAACACCAGGGGAGAGACACCACCATCAGCCTCAACCATGAGCCACCATCCCCACACAGCAGAGATCAACTAGTGATGTACAGTACAAATCCATGCCTGGGATGCAGTGATGAGCCAGGGCACATCGTACAGTAAGCACCATAGCCACCCACCCCACACACACACAAAGACAACACAAAGACAACACAAACAGCAATCAGACATGTGTGTTGGAGGCTTATCTCAGTTACTGCTCTCAGTCATCATGGCACAAGCTTCTAAAATCATCCGCAATTACTGGACTAGGTATAATATTTCTTGGATGTCGGGGTGGACACAGTATTGTAGGAGGTGGGGGGTAGGGAAGTAGGAGGACAGTCAAGGGAGTCATGGAGACAGAGAGACAAGTCCACAGCAAACAGAGGATGGACAAGAGAGAGAATAAAACACAGGGGATGGACACTGACAAAAAGATAGTTAGAGACGTGTATACAGGCAGAAGAAAGAGCTATTTTGAAGAGTGGAGTGGTGGGGGGTTGGGGGTGTGAAGGGGAGGCTGAGAGTTAGTTCCACCTGCTGGGTCGATGTAAGACCAGCAATCACATAAAAGGTCAAGGGTCAGCCCATCAAAGATGGCAATAGGCAGTCGAGCAGAAAGTGAGATATCATCAAATGATGTCTGACAATTCAAAGAGGACTAAACTGTTCTGGACAGATGTGAGTGTGCACACACATACACACACATACTCACATGCACACACATACACACATCGCACAACATGTTTTCCCTCAGCTAGTAGTGACTCACACACAGACTTACAAGTCTGCTTCACTGGTTCACAGAAACCATTTATCCACAACTGGTCTCTCTCTCTCTTTCTCTCTCTCTCTCACACACACACACACACACTCACACACATAGGCAGACACACCATAAATCACACACACACACAAAGCCAAACATACACATCATATACAAATGTACACGTCATATCACACACGTGTACTCGATGAGCGCGCACACACACACACACACACACACACACACAAAGTCAAACATACACGTCATATACAAACGTACATGTCATATCACACACGTGTACTCGATGAGCACACACACACACACGTGCACATTCTCACACACCAAACCCACACAAATTAACACACATGCACAAACACATGACTGCACGTACAAAACAGACCCACATGCACCTCAAGTGCACACAGACACACCGCCACGCCCTCCTCAGAACCTGCTCCCCTGTCCATTCTTACAAATCAATACGTGGTTGAAGATTCCTTCTAGCCAGTCTGCACATGGCAGCCGTTTTGCTGTGGCTGTGCAGGGAGCTGGAGAATGGCTGGAGGTTAAACAGGCTGAGTTGCCGAGCATGCCGGTTACACAGGTCATGCAGTGTCCTATGGAAGACACAGTTATTGTGCAGTGAATTATGAAGGAGATGTATGGTGAAATGAGGCTGTTCTGAGGGAAGGCGTGAGGACAGACGGACAGAGATGCACAAAAACAGGAGGAATAAGATGAGAGAGAGGGAAAGAGAGACAGAGATTAATTTTCTTATTCTTTCTTTATGGGAGAATTTTATAACCTCACCATAAAACCTTGCCAAATGTACCTTGCAATAGCCCGGAAGCATATAATTCTCTATTCTAATATAACCCTCTGTTTAATAGTGATGCTGGAACAGTGGTATTATTCTCTAAGTAATCATTTATACACTCTTAATTATTTAACAGTTGAGATATGTACATGTAATGTGTATAGCACACTATAAATTCCAATATGCATGTATTGCTTTCACATCTACTGGCTCCACACAATCCACTGGCAGTTCTGTGACTAGTGACAGCAGTGGCATGTCGGTGCTGTGCTGCGCTGGGGGTGTGCTTTGCCCTGTGTTGTGTCCTGACCCTCACACCCGTTGTCCAGCTCCGCTCATTACACGTTTTGATCAATTTTTTTAATTACTCAAATTCACTGTTTAGCTCAGACAGGCCATTGCTGAGTGGGTGGAGGAGTGCGCTTTGTTAGGCTAGAGACTGTTGTTGTTGTGAGGAGAATTTGGGGTTAACCTGGGTGGGCAGAATGTTGTGCCCTTGGTGTCATACTCAGTCCAATCACTCATAGCAAGTGTAAGGGTAAGGAGGTTGAATTCAAGAGCTGTCTAACAAAAATCAGCCATCCAGCATATAAACAGCATGTCAGCATGACTTACAATGGGTTACTCTTTTTAAAATAATTACACTGTGGGAGCAAACTGTACCCTCTCTCTCCCTCTCTCTCTCTTTCTGTGTGTATGTGTGTGTGTGTGTGTGTATGTGTATGTGTGTGTGTTTTAGAATGAGTGTATCTGTATAAGTACATATGTATGTGGGTGTATGCATGTGTGTGTGTGTGAGAGAGAGAGTGTGCATATCTCTCTGTGCTTGTGTGTATGTGTGTATGTGTGTGTGTGTGTGTGTGTGTGTGTGTGTGTGTGTGTGTGTGTGTGTATGTGTGTGTGCACGCTCGCTGGTATTTTTTGTCTTGTCTTGTTTTCAGCCTGTCATTTCTTGTCTGTCTCTCAGTGCTAGTGACTCAGATCAGCACCCTAAGCACTCGCACTGCGTGAAGCTCCCATTTAGCAGGAGAACAGAGCAGAGCAGAGGAGAGGGGAGAGGAGAGGATGAGAGAGGAGAGGAAAGGAAAGAATAGGAGAAAGGAGGATCAAAGAGGAGACATGGGAGTGATGAGAAAGAGAAAAGAAAAGGGGCCAAAGGAAGCAAAGGGATGGAAGAAAGAAGGATGGTAGAGAGAAATGAACAAGAGAGGTTAGGGAGGAAAAAAATGTACAGAGGAGAAAAAGAGGAGATAGGAAGACAACAGGGAATGACAGAGCCTGAGAGGAGAGAACAACGTGAGGTACATGGCTGAAATGTTCATCAAATGTACGTCACAGCAGTTAGGGCAAGGTCAGGATTTGTTCGGTTTGGTGTCTGGACAGCCAGTGACTGACTGAGCAGTCACTTCTTAGTTAGCACATCGTTACATAACGCACAGACAGATGAAGATGACAGACGCTGCCAAAATGTTGTCAAAAGCCTCGGAGTCAGGTTCATTTGTGACCTGTCTGCAGTTTTCTGTCTATTCATACTGGAACAAGCGTCCACGGGCCTGCACATGCCGTCCTTGTACACACTACCAATAACATCTGAGTTCAGGTGCAATGTGTAGTTTTCATTGTCAAAACAAAATAAGTGCCTTAACTGAAGCAATTTTGTTGTGTGTTTCAGAGTATTTATTTCCTGTCATTGTGTAATGTAGACTAGTGAACACATAAGACCTCCTGTTTTTCCCATGCATTACCACTATGAGACTTGAATGAAGCTAACTGAGGAAAAGATAAAGATAAGGAGACAAGAGATACCACTACAGATGAAATGTCAGGTTTGTCATGTCCTCCAGTTTTTAGATATGGGCTGATGAATCTGCGTCAATTATCACTACTATTGCGATCAATACAAACAATTTACCTATGCGCATACTGGCTGTAAACAGTCGCTGAGAGATATTGACACTGACAATGTCTTTTGATAAAACTGATATTGGAATTTTCAATCTTACAAAGTTAATGTTCACTTCAACAAGAATGGTGACGTCAAAAGAAAGATAGAAGATTTAAGTGCAAAAGAGCAACAGTGATAATGATGGAGGGGGTGGGGTCACTCCGTTAAATAAAAGGAGGAGAATGGAGAATTCAGTGAACAGTGAACAGTGACATGGACAGTGGCATGGACCTCCTTCACTAGACCAGACGCCTGATGGAGACAGTTTCACACAGGAGTCGCGGCACAACCAGAGGGCAGTCACAGCATAGCACAGACTTGGGGAGAGAGACAGTCACAGGCGCTGACCACAACCGCTACATGGGGGCAGCAGGGGGGACACCACAGAAAAGTCAATGAGTCTTAAGTGCTCACAGCCGTCTGTTGTTGCATAATGTGAGTGGCGGATCGGAGCGTCGCTCACACACACACACGCACACACACTCCCGGGAGCAGACAAGGCTGCCCTCTGATCACCGAGGAGCCCTGGGTGCCTGTAATGCAAGGCGGAGAGTGGCAAATGCAACAACACACAGATCAAAGAGAATGGTGAAGGTGGGCAATGCTGAATGCCCGAAATGTAAACATGAATACAGTGTCTGGATTACAGCAAGAAGTCATCAGACAATTTGACTTTCCCTATATTTATGAGTTTCTATGTGTCTGTAAGGTTTAACGTAAGGAAAGGCCTTTGCAACATGCCATATTCTGAACTCACTGTCATCTTCAACAAGTAATCCAGTTACAACACCAATTTTACTATATCCCTTCTGTCAAGGTTAATATGATATGAATGTATGTTGTTTTGTGAGTATAGCCCATGACTGTTCGTCGATAAAAAATAAAACCGTTTAACCAAGCAATTAGTATGTTTCTAAAAGATGCCCATTTCCCCAGAGAAAACTTGTTAGCGTCTTTTACAAGTCGACCTTGCAACACGCTACGCCTTGTAGTTTAGACAGCTCAACTACATTAGTCAGTATGAAAAGCATTAAGATATAACAAACTGTCACACAAAACACCAATGATACATAATAGACTTATGTTACCATACAGTAACATCAGTTCTGAAGCGCGCGTGCTGTAGCATCACTTAAACCACAGAGGTATAGAGTGTTATATTATGAATAAGAAACAGCCACGTCCTTTTGAAAACATTTCTATACATTTCAAGTTACGTAAAAAACTTAAAGGACCTTTACACTTGGCAAACGTTATAAATTCCAACAGACTGTTAAAGAGTTTCACTCACCCTTTCGTAAAGCCGACACAATGGAACGGGCGGACAGCGGAGTCGGCAACCACTCGCCACGAGAGCTTGGTAGATTTTGTCGTTCTCTCTCTCTTTCTCTCTCTCTCTCTCTTCGCCTGTCTCACGTGTGTTTCCCCTCACGCCCCCTTCTCTTCTCTGCCCCCCCTCTCGACACTGCGGATAACTGGTCCACTGTCATCTCTATCACAAGGGCAGGCTATATTACATGTAATGGAAGAATCATAGGCAAATAGGCAAATATTGTGCCCGTGACACACGCGGCAGTGCCCATGAGTTAAAGACACATCTAGGGAGGGGTGGGGTTTGCGGGAAGGCTACTTGTAGCTGATTTCTAAAGTAGAATTTGTCTGTGATGGACAGTGCTGTTTGGGGGCAAGACACCACGAAAAAAAAGCAACAAAGTGGAAATTCAAGGGACTGAACTGCAAAAAATAATGGATTTTTGTCTTGAAAAAGAAGAAAGAAAACAGGCAAGAATCTTCTAAATAATTTGAATAGGCTATAAATTATATAGCATTACTCTCTATAAAGCATATATGCTATAAATGGCTTGCACCTGTGCTTTACCAAAGTGACAGACAAGTGTCAGTCAAAAGTCAAGTTGTAGAGAAAGAGGGGATATGTGTGTGTCAGACAGGCAGTTGTAACACTGACTATCCTCTCAACAGTGGCACAAACAACACAGAGAAGCTTGTTCCAGTGGGCAAATGGACACTGCTATGATGCCAGTCTTAATCATATGGCATACTGCTGTAGTTCATTGTCACCACATCTAATTCCCTCTCTCTTTCTCTTGCCCTCTCTCTTCATCTTGCCCCCTCCTCCACTTTCTATCCTCTCCTGTGATCTCTCCATCCCATGGCCTATTTTTAGACCCATGCTGGAGAAATCCTATATTTTTAGAAGTGATATCAATAGCACCAGCACACTCTGACCTCAGGGAGAGAAAAGGGAAAAAAAAGAGGTAGAGCAAAGAGGCGGGTCAGGTTGTCGAAATGAAGTCATTCTCATTTGCATTCATGTGATTAGAGGAACAAATTTTACACGTGTCTATTTTTAATAGTTTTTTTTTATTACAAATAAAACACCAAACAGTGTTTTTGTGGTTGTTCGGATAATCCTTAATTGTGTGTGGATATTAAACCTATGGTCTTTTAGCCTGCACATATACTCTAAAAAACAAATAAAATCCTAAGAAGTAAGAGTGAACGAGAATATCCTCAGACGTAAGTGGAGTGAGTGTGAATGATCTTTAGATGGATAGAGGCAGAGTAGAAGAAAAAAGTCAGATGAGAGAGATGAGGGGAGTTAGGGGAGAAGGAGGGGGGGGTTGATTAGATTTTAATAGGTAGGCTATCTGAGGTCACTTTGTTATATCAGCATCATCCAGAGGGATATGGCTGTAGTGGAGGAAGGAGGCAATAATGGAATGGAATAATAAAAGGAGTTTGGAGGAAGGAGCAAGGAGACACAACCTGAACTGCCAAGACAGTGGCTCTGCTGTTTCAACAACATGGACAGACAGAGAAGAGAGGTCAGCAACTCTGGAGAGAGAGCTGGAGAGAGATGGGTCGTACACATATCATAGAGATTTCTGTAAAAAGACTCCCGCAAGGAAACACAGAGAAGGTGTATGGGACTGTGGACAGGAGAGGCCCTAGAGTGAGGGAGGACAAACCATCCACACACAGTAAGCACAATAGTACTTCATTTTTTAAATAGAACTGATTCTCTTTATTTTGATTCAGAAACCCATAGGCCAGACACAAAAGATGACATGACCACACTATTAAAGATAAACATTTATCATATCTGAGTAAACTTCACAGTCTTTCTTTTTTATCTATCTATATGAATACTGTATCTATGATGTTATTTTGAACCAAAAATACATTAAACATCTCCAGTGTGTAAATGTGGCTTGGATAACTGGCTTCAATTTACTTTAATTACATCATTAATAGTTGTGTATTTTTGTTGCTTTGAACTACAGACTGAGCCAAATCATTTCATCATAGCTCATCGGTAGGTATTCAGCTTAGACAGATACATAGATACTTCAGTGATCCTAAAGGAAACTTAGAGCTTCACTCTCTCTGTGACATGGTTAAACACCGGAGAGACAGCCAAACAAGAACCTGCTCAAGTCAACAGTATTTAATTACTGTAACCAGCCAGGGGAATATCCTTGTAAAACATTAATGACAACCCTGGCCCTTCCCATGGGGATTATAGGACAAGTGTAGGCATTGATAGTTTAGACCACAGCAATAATTTGCAGTTCAGATTCATGTTATGGTAAAAGTGATGTGTGCCAGAGTGTTAATAAGAAAGGTATTTGTTGTCACACAGAAGAGAAAACAGAAAGCCTAGCATCAAGGCTTGTATTACTTTGTCTCCATATCAATGGACACTTTACTTGACTTCACACAGAGCTCTAGAAATCATGAGATCATAAAAGTCAAATTCCCACCTAAATGTCACTGAAAAAAGTGCATTTCCTTTGAGAGACAAACACTTGAAAATCATGCCAATAAAAAGTGAACAAACAATCCATTTCAGTGTGAACATGCTCTGCCCTTCATTTTCCTAAATTAAGTAAAAGGTCAGCTGTAACTTCAGTACTTCTATCACCCTGAGTGGCTTGGAGATTCTTTTTTCTTCCCTCCACTCCACTGCAGAACAAAGAGTTCCTGTATCTTTTTACATCCCTTCTCCTCTCCAGTGCAGTGGGAGCATTAATTGAGTTTTCTCGTGACACAGTTAACTTTTGAGGTCATAGCCCAATGATTGACTCCTATACGGCTTCACCGGGTAAGAGAGATAGATCCCCAGTTGTCACTGTGAGATTCATGGCTAGCTATGGCCTACTTTTACCATTAACCAGTCCACTGTTTGCATTTCAAAGCCGACACTTGTACATGTCAGTCCATCATGGTGAAGGGAAGTGGCGAGAGGCTGACTACTATAATGCTCAATACAACGATTTTGATTGATTTTGATTATAAGCCCACTGCAAACCCAATGAGTGCATTTGCACATGGAAGGAACATATACATCATTCAGTCTAAGTATTCTGTCAAATAACATGGAATGAAAGAGAAATAATAATAAAAAAAACAGTCCAGTTCTCCAAGGTCATACATACTCAACACACACACACACACACACACACACACACACACACACACACACACACATAAATGATACATGCATACATTTAAATGTAAATATACACTGAGTTTCCCAGTTTCTCAGTTGACCACTGTTGGATGGACAGGTAGAGCCACACTGCCAGCTTCATCCCACTTCGGGTGTCACTTGTGGGGGACACAAGTGCTTTGACAAGTGCGGGGGTGAGCAGGCTTAGGATGCATGGGGCCGGTGGGAGCTCTTTATGCAAAGTCAGCCCTCCTTCAGGTCAAGCAGCCTAGGTCAGCCCAGGTCAGAGCTGAGTAAGATTTGAAAGTTCCCTCTGACAAAAAAGTAAAGCTGAAGTATTGTCACTAACATAATTTAAAATTATTATTATTCACAAGTTTTGTCTCAATGTGAGTTTATGGGGTTTAGTGGCACATTCTCTATTGTACAAGTGTTGATAAAAAGACTTTGGGAGGTATTTTGGAATCATATTTTACTGGCAGTTTGTGTATCATTCTCTGTAAGGTACTGGTCAAATTGTCTCTAACTTGCTTTAAAACCAAAAGAACATCCTGTGCAAACATGCAAATGTCTGGATATTACCTAGAAGACATGGGATGCATGAGCAAATTGATTTGTCATTTAAACTCTTGCCCTTGTCTATGCCGCCATTCGCTAACACATTTGATCTTTACTTATAGCAAACATGCTTCCACCTTACAGTATTTCCATAGAGAGATCAGCTTTGAAAGCAACCAGTTTTATGCCATCAACACCCAAATAAGGATTAAGGGTCAAAATGTTATGCAAATATCAAATAGATATAGAGGTATGAAGGATATGGATTTGTAGAGTGACATATTTCTATGCTGGCTTTTATTTATTTTTAATGAATTCTGATGCATGCTCAAATTAAACACAATATATTACACTGCAGATAAAGCTAAACTAGAGGTGTTTAGTCCAGTAAATGTCTTTTTTTTCTGGAAACATTTCTAAGGAGTTGATTTTAGATGACATGATGAGTAATGAAATATTTGTATTTTAAAACAAACAATTTGCTCTTCATATGATTATTTAATGGGATTTTAGAAACTACTTTGATTGAGTGTTTTCAGCATGCAATTATTTTGTTGTGTATGAAAAAATGTCAAGACTAAGCTGATAAAAAAATCTAAGTCTGTTTGTTCATCTAGGATGGGTCAGTATTATAATACAGCACATTTTAATACAACATGAGGTAATATCATTAATTTGACTGGTTAAAATAATGTTTTGTTTTTGCTTTTTGAGATAGCTTTTACAACACTGTTCTCACAGGAACACTGTAATCCAAATGGAACAACAGTGTCCTTTTGACCATTTTACATGTTATTCTATCTAATTGATGTTAGTTAAGATCATTCCATAGCCAAAGGTAGATTGCATCAGACAGCAGTGAGAGGAGAGGAGGGGAAGTCTGGGTTCACATAGGTGAAGCCCTGGAAGTCTTCCTGATCAATGGCTGCAAGCACATCCGGGTCAGAGGGCGTCAGCGTGGCAGAGGTCGCCGTGAAGAACTTATCAAAGTTTTCTCCTTTCCGCCCACCCTAGGAGAAGCAGTGAAAAAATAAGAGCTACACAGAGTTACAAAGAACAAGACTCATCTATCCATCTATCTATTTATCTATGTTGTTGTATGCTATTTATGTTCTATTCTATCTGCTGATACTTTTAGTATTTCACATTGTTGCAACCCATATTACATCAGTTCTAACACACACACACGCACACACACAGATAAATGCCTGCCTCTGGAGTTGAGACCCATATCACATAGGTGCAGTGTCATGTCTCCACATTTAGTATGTCAGTGATGTGGCAGCAGCCCTGGCTACCATTTGGCTAATGGAATGACCTGCAACCCAGTGGCTGTGCTGCCACAGTCCGTCCACACGTCACACACACACACACACACACACACACACACACACACACACACACACACACATATGGGCAGCGGCATAAGTGTCGCATACATCTGCATGCAGAATGAGGGCGGCAGGGCCCAGGGGGTCAGTAGAGCGGGCGCTTGTTTTGACACCGTTGTCTCTCCGCTCATGCCCACTAACGCAGACACGCAGGCCCCGACCCTCTCTTCACTCCCTCACACACACACATACACACACACACACACGTATGTGCACGGCCATCTTGAGCAGTGTTTGAGATGAATAATGCAGGGGAAGCACACAAGGCACACTGTGAAGAGTGAAATGGTGGAAGAGGCACGAAAGTGTGAAAGCAAATGAACAGTGGTGAACGAGGGGTGAGAAAAGCACACAGCACTGCAGCAGGAAGGGAACAGTGGATATACATAGACAGAAGCACGGATGAGGGGGCCTTGAGTTGTGTGTGTATGTGTATGTGTATGTGTGTGTGTGTGTGAACATAAGCCTGTGCGTTTGTGTGTGTGCATGTATTTGTGTATATTAATGTGTTTGCCTCTGTGTGTGTGTGTATGTGTGTGTGTGTTTGTACATATAAATGCCCGTGTGTCTGTGTATGTGTGCATGTGTGTGTATTCGTGCATATGAATGCCTGTGCTTTTATGTGTGTGTGTGCACTGACGGTTCTGGGCTTGAATGGCGGCTGGACCTCCAGCCTCTCCAGTCTGTCCCAATCAATCCAGCGGAAGAAGGGATGCTCCCGAATCTCCCTCTCAGCGTCCTCGCCTCCTCCCAGACGCTTCCCAGGATGCTTAGTCAGGAGCTGTAGGGTGGAGGGGCCGAAGAGGAGATGAGAGGAGAGGAGAGAAGAGAAGGGAAGAGGAGGGGAGGGGAGGAAGGGAGGAAGTGTAAAAGACAGAGAGAGCAGAGCTGTCTGAGAACATCAAGGCTAGCAAGAAAGAGCTGACGGCAACTCAGCCCAGGACTCAGCCACTTTGATTGAAGAGACTTCTCACAAATGAGGAGAGAAGGATCACAAAGGTCACTAGAGCCACAGCTCATATTCAGAGAGAGAGCTGCTTTTCTCCTTAGTCTATATAAGAGACATACAGAGGAAGACACACTGCAGGAGTTATCCACGCAGGCAGATTACAGTAATCTGCATAATCTGCATAATGAACACCTGTATCTAAAGATGATTTTTTTGTTTTTCCTTGTGTTTCTGTTTTTGTTTTGTATCTCGTGTTTGTTTGCTGTTTGAGCGTGCCTGGTGTCTCAGCACACACCAGCAGGGAATAGTGTGGAGGCTGTCGTTGGTGCTGCTGCAGCTGATTAGCCCCGGGAGAAGGGCTGTGTGTATGTGTGTGTGCAGCTGGAGTTTTACAGTCAGTTTGGAGCCTGATGAGCAGGAAGCAACTCGCTACCCCTTTGCAGATGGACACTGCCTCGCGGGACAGACTCTTGGGATAGGAGACGCTCTGTTCCATGATGGACTGAAACAACTCCTCCTCATCGATACCATCAAAGGGAGGCTGAGGGACACAGGGAGAGAGGGAGAGATGGTGAAACAGAAAGAGGGAGAGAGAAAGGGGGGGAGAGAAAAAACAGATGAGGGGGTGTTTAGTTGGTTACTGAGGAGAAAGAACAAAGCAAATCAAATGCTGATGTACAGTTTGAGAACTCTAGGAATTCTAACAGTGAGTTGAATGGGGGCAAGTTACCTGTCCGGCCAGCATCTCATAAAGCAACACTCCATAGGACCACCAGTCCACAGCCTTATCATAGGGCTGATAGGCCACAATCTGACAGACAGACAGATAAAACACATTGAGGGGGAGGAAGAGCAAGGCATCAGATGAGAGCCATCTATCGGCTCTAAGAGAGGTTAACCTTCTCACACAACTCTGTGTGTGTGTGTGTGTGTCCAGTGAACAGGGGAGGGCAGTGGTGAGGTAGAAAGAGCAATTAATTTCCTTGCCTCCAGGGAAATATATTGTATCTCTCTCAAAATGACAGGAACAAGAGGATCAATGGATATTTTACATAATACAATCAATGGCACTGACTTTAATTGCTGCCTTAATAATATCGTGCTGACGCATGCTGCAGTCACGGTTGTAAACGGAGACCAAAACATGCACAGATACACAGGCACAGACACACACACACAAACACACAGACAAACACACACAGACACTCACACAAATATACACATACACAGATACAGACCCACACACACACACAAACACACAGACTCACACACACACACACTCACGCACACACAGACACTCATACACATACACATACACAGATACAGACACACACACACACACAAACGTAAGCAAAGACTCTGTAAATATTCAAAGCACAGAGATTCACATGTGTGTGTATACACACACACACACACACAAACACACACATAAATTTACATTCATTGCCCACATATAGCAAACTAATTTGAGGTGTACTTATATAGTGGCAGATACTCATAAACCTAGAGACTAGTAGTCTTGCAGAGTGAGCAGAAATCGCTTGGGTAAACACTCTTAGCATAAGCATACACATACTCATTAGTATGCCCACACACAGAGCAAACACATGCTGTCACATTCACACACACAAACACACACACACACACACACACACACACACACGTGAAAAAAGTGGTTTCTGCAGACACTGCAGACTGATACAGTCATGAAAAGTTAATTATTCAAGCACCTAGGCAAGGTCAGAGAGAAGACAGTGAACACTGCAGAAAAGATGTAAGAGGGATGGACAGAGAGAGCGCGAGAGAGAGAGAGAGATGAAGTGAGTGGGTGGAGGTCTGAGGAGAGCATGGGGGCACCTCAGGGGCGATGTAATCAGGCGTCCCACAGAAGGTGCGTGTGGTGTCCCCTTCCATCATCCCCTCCCGGCACATCCCAAAGTCAGCTATCTTGATATGGCCCTCACTGTCCAAGAGCACGTTGTCCAGCTTCAGGTCTCTGGGAGAAACACAGAGAGGGGGGATGGAGGGAGGGTTGGATAGAGAGATGGAAGGAGGTATGGAGGGTGGGAGGGAGGGCTAGAGGAACTCATGTCACGTGTGAAGACAGCTAGGTTAGTGAATCACTTTGGTTAAAGGAGGCTTAGTGGCATGCATAGTGCAGAGTACAGTTACATGGCTATATGCAGGACCACAGCATTTGGTGAGGTTTCAACATTTCACCAGGCACCAACAGATTTATCTAACTACTAACTACTAAATCTATAGAATCTAATTGTAATGGACAAAATAGAGACATAATGCATGGTGAAATGAGCAGATATTCTGCTGTTGTTTGGTGTAAGCACATCAGACATCACCACCCACAGGCCTAACATAGAATGAGCTCATTACTGTGGTGTGAGATCTCTGAGGTCCTTGGTAGCACTACCACATACTGGATGGCATCCCTGTACTGGCCCTAATGGGGCAAACTGAGGGCCAACGGCCTGCCTGTACCTGTAGATGATGCCTTTGTTATGCAGGAAGAAGAGGCCAACAGCTATCTCTGCAGCATAAAACCTAATCAAAGAGGAAGAGAATGTCAGATGTTGGGTCGAATGATTAGAGCCAAGGTGTATTGGTGATTAATTATCAGCTCCTTTCACAAGGAGTTGACTTCATTAATGAAAGATTCCTATCTGTTTTGGTATTTACGGTCTAACACTGAGTCACAAGATAAAAAAAGGAATGAGAAAAAATGAAAAGATGGATAGAGGAATGCAAGAAGGGAAAATGGTTTTAATAAGCATTTAATAAGCATTAGCTACATTGAAGTAGCTAATAAGATCAGTGTAGGGGGGCTCTATTGCACTCACGCAGCATGCGGCTCCTTGAACTTGCCCACAATCTGGATATGAAACATCAGGTCACCTCCATTCACATATTCCATCACATAATACAGCCGGTCCTGCACAAATCACACAGCAAGAATCAGATGGAGAGGGGGGAGGGGGGGGGGGGGGGTGAAAGGGGGGGACAGAGAGAAAAGAAGGACAGTTCCAATCTACTGGCCATAATTGGCTCATGTCATTCAAAAATGAAGATCCATTCATTCAATTATGAGAAAATCAGGCCCCTCACTGTTAATGTCTGTCTATTCTTTTACTAGGTTTCTCCAAGAAAGAGAAATAGGTGCGACATGGGTATGTTCTGATCAATATTCCATATCCGAATCACATACACACACACACACACACACACACACTATGTCAAGCTAGGTCCTAAAAGCATGTCACAAGATGTGGATGTTACCATGAACAGAAATGAAATTGATAGCATTGTGATCATGTGACATGTCTAGCTTTCCCATCACATTGCTGTCCATAATGACATAATAACAAACCAAACAATCAAAGGTCAGAGAGGGAGGAAAGGTCACTGGGACACCTATGTGACCTGACTCGAACCAGTGGGAGCATGAGGAAGTGTCTGGGTGCGAAACGCATTCGCAGAGCAAAGGAAAACACTGCAGGCAAAAGTCAAATGATTTGGCCGCCTTGGTGATTACATCAACTTAAATCACAAAAAAGGGAAACAAAACCAGACAATTTTTACACCACAGGACTTATAAACATTTCTCAGCATTTCTCTCTCTTGCACACACACACACACACACACACACACACACACACACACACACACACACACACACACACATATAGATACACCCACACACACTCACATACTGGGCTACATTATGTAATCCCCTCTAGTCAAAATTAAAAAGCAATCTGTTCTTGTTAAGTAACCCCTCCCCCTCAGGAGAGGAACGACCTTGTGAAGAGTACAAAGCTAATTCATTTATTTATTAATTTCAGCTCATTTCTAGGTCAGACCCAGTGCAGCATAATTAAGCCCAAAACATAAAACCAAATGCCTTAAGTATTACATTGACATGATCTAACCACTGTAGTGGGCACACATACTCACCTAGGACAGTAAACACAGGCTACAGATGCATTGGACAGTTAGTTAGTCATATGACATAAGAACTATCAAGCTTGACCTACAACCCACTCATAATATTTACATTCATCATGATACTCATTCATTCAAATCATAGCCATGGTTTGTAATGAAGTCTTAATTAAATATGAATGATAAAAGTCTTCCTATTTGAAGTGAATGATTCTAATCAGACAGAGTATTAGTGGCATTCAATAAACTCTTAGTGTTATTGAGCATGTCTGTGCACTGTTAACTGTCTCACTGAGTCAGTAATGCACATACAGACTGACCTCGGTCTGGAAGGCGGCGTAGAGTGAGGTGAGGAAGTGAGGTCGTCCTGTGAGCGCCAGGACCCTCCGCTCTACCAAGGCGCTCTCCGTGTCCTCGTCCTGGAAGAGCACGTCCTTCTTTAGCACCTTGACGGCGTATAGACGCTCCGAGCCACGCTCCTCAGCCAGCAGCACCTGGGAACCAATACACACCAGCACTATCAATCAATCAATAAATGCCTTTATTTGTCCTGCAGTGGGGAAATTTGTTTCACAGCAGTAGGAGCACACAAACTGACTTACAGCAACACACTCTTACTGACTGGGAACAGCACACACCAGCACTGACTTATAGCAACATGCTCTTACTGACTAGGACACAGGAAGAGCAAACAGTTCAATGGGACTGTGGAACTGGAGTAATATCCTCAACTGTAACACATACGCAAATTCAAAACAATAGCACTGCAAACAGAGAGAGTGATAAAGCCTTGACTAATGTTTCATGTGCACAGAACTCAATGCAAAACCTCCAGTAGACGTGTAAAGTTTCAAGTGAGGACATCTGTATAGGTCAACACAGTTCTGTTCCTGTTTCAAAGCTCATAAGGAGGTATTTTAATCAGCTGCTTGGTTTCTGGTACTCCTAGCTCATCTAGGAGGCCCTGCTATTATACCTCCCAAAAGCACTGGTTTGTTTTTGTTTAAGTTTTACAGGAGCATGGCTAGGCTATGTAGTGAAAAGAGGCAGGAGAGGGATGGCTGTTATGAGGTGAGAGAGGAAGAAAGATGCGATGAAGAGAGAGGAAGGCCAAACGGAGCACTGGACAAATGTAGCGAGACGCACGGGTGAGTGCACATCTTGTGGGGTTATACAGTTTATACAGGGAGCATGAACTCATTAACTATCAGGCAACACGGTGAGCTGCACACACACACACACACACACACACACAAATGTACACAGAAGCACACACACATACACAGAAGCACACACACATACACTCATACAAATATACACAGAAGCACACACACATACACTCATACAAACATACACAGAAGCACACACACATACACACACCCGGCCAGCCACAAATCAAAGAGACACAATCTAGTCTTTTCACAGATGAGTGACTACAGAATCCTTTGTCTGATGCTGTGGTCAGCTAACTATAGACTTGTTCATTCTATCTTCCTCTCGCAATTTTTGTCTTATTTTGCCCATGCACCCCCCCCATTCCCTGGCTGTCGTCCTCTCGTCTCCTCAACAACCTTCTCTAATCCCTCTTTTTCTTGACAAATCTCTCCTTAAAAAGATTTTTTCTCCCTTTCTGTTTTTTTTCACAGTTTTCCCTTGGTCTCCTTTTTATCCCAATTCTTAATCTCATCCCTCGCTCCCTCTTGTCGTTTACTGTATGGTACTAGTGAGCCCTGAGGTTTGCACTGTCTGCTGAGCATCACCCACTGGCTTATATAATAGGCAACCGCAATGACTTTATCCCTTTTATTAGGTTCCCCATTCACTCTACTGTAGCGGCTGCAGCCTGATCACAAGCAGCCACTGGCTCCTCATGCTGCTCAGGGTCAGCACAGGCTACATCCTCAAATGGATAAAAAAACAATATAGAAAATACAGACATATACATACACGTGTGTGTGTGTGTGTGTGTGTGTGTGTGTGTGTGTGTGTGTGTGCTGGAGAGAGAGAGGTTTGATATAGAAAATGCACACAGACACACACACAAGTATACATATATACATATACACATATATACACATACACATGTGTGTGTGTGTGTGTCACATAACCTTGGCTGGTAAAGAAAAGTAAATAATTCAGTTACGCACTTGCCAAAACCTGTTCTGTCAATAATGGTAATGATTTGTGCCGAGCGATAATTGTCTTTGGTGAAGGACATCTGCGGATGCTCATTCAAGGAAGGCAGTGAGGAAGAAAGACTTCAAACAGCCCTAGTCAATACACACACTTACAGGCTCTTGCTTTAATTGCTTGAGAGAAATGCATTGTTCATGTTTACAAAACAGCCAACAAAAAACAGCTAACGTCAACCAGACTGAGAAGGCTATTACTGTCTCGCACAAAAATCATTTATTAAAAAATAACCTGTTCCAGTAAATGCGAGGCGAAATGAGAATGAGATTAAAGGAGAGAAGGAGAGAAAGAAAGCAAAAAGGAGAGAGGAGAGAGAGAAAGGGAGAGAGAGAAAGTGAGAGCTGGAAATGGTGGCCACTGATGTTTTCCTGATGAGAAAAGCAAGACTGCAGGTACAGACCTGTATATGCAGTCCATCACAGGCCTGCTGCTAGGGAGCACTGGTTGATTTGTTTTGGGATATCATTTAGGAGTTCTAACTCTTTCATTAGACATCGTTCCACCTCATGACTGAGTCTTTATAGATGGTGGCCAAAGAGGGTGTGGGGTGCAGAAATATTGACTGTGTTATTTGTGTTCATTTTTGCTTCACCCCGTTTTCATTTGGTTGTTGATCTCTCTATGGAATTTCACTTTTGTAGAAATTAATTTGAACGTATAGGGCTCACACTTTTTCACCAGCGTCAAAACTATTTTGCCAGTGCGAGCATAATTTCCTAGAATCTTGTTGTAAACATTAAACTTTTTACTCACTATCGCTCTCTCTCTCTCTTTCTCTCTCTCTCTCTCTGTGTCATCTGCCGCTGCAGGCTCACGGTATAATGACATGTCTTACTGAGTCCCAAATACACAGAGATAGCACCCAGTCTGGGGGGAATGAAGTGAGAACTCCCTATCTATCTCCTTCCCTGCGTGCTTCTCTCCCTCTCTGCAGCAGGTAAGTCAGACACCTCTCCTAATCTCCGCACCCCAGACGCCAGTGCGCTGGCAGGAGGCTCTCGTGACGCTCTAATCTGGTTAAGCTCGGGGCTGTGTTACCTTTCCGAAGCTTCCCTTCCCCAGCACCATGAGGAAGTTGAAGTCCTGCATGGAGATGCCAGGCTTGCCCACGACGGGGAGAGCCGGCGGGCACGGGGCCACGCAGGGGGCAACCACGATGGTGGCGGTGGGTGAGGGGATGGAGGGGATGGAGACGGGGGTGGGAGGCGTGGTGGCCACAGGGCTCGCCACAGGTACAGGCGAGGGGATGGGTCCGGCAGTCGGAGAGGGGAGAGCAGGAGGTGCATCGGGAGTGGGCTCCTGCAGAGGGGAGGAGGAGAGGAGGGGGGAGGGAGGGAGGGATGGAGGGAGGAGGGGGAAAGGGGGGTGAGGAGGAGGGGAAGAAGGAGGAGAGAAGTGGTCACTCTTAATAGCGACTAGAGGAATTCTGTTGCCACCAAGTGGAATATTTGTGCAACTGGAGTCTTTATTAAGACATTGGAGCAGATGGCCACAGAGGTAATCAATTCAAACCCAATCCACACCATAGGATAAATATTCTGCACAGCCTGTCAAGTACATGGAAATGTATTGTCATACACAGCAGGCCTTTCCCCTCTGCACGTGTCATATAATGGGATTGAGAGTGCCATTCACCTGCAGGTCGGGGTCAGGAACAGGGATGTTGTAGTACTCCCCCTCATCCTGGTTGAGTAGTTTGAACCAGCCACACACGGAGCGGCGGAATATCTCGCTCACGCCAAAGGACAGCGCACCCATGAAGTCATTCCGAGATGTGCGATCCCAGTCCCACACCTCTATAGACAGGCGCCGGTCCCACTGGCGACCTCGAACAGAGCTGCAAACCAGGTCACGGACGTGTGCGAGAGAGAGCGAGACAGAGAGAGAGAGGGTGAGAGAGAGAGAGAGAGAGGGTGAGAAAAAGACTAAAAAAGACATAAGAAAAGTAAAAAGAAAAAGAGTGAAAGAAGGACAGAGAGAGGGAAAAAACTATGTCTAGTGGACAGAGGCTTGATGTCTTGCCTGTGTCAATTGTTAGCACGCATCATTTTCACATTAACTTACGATAGTAGATTGCATGTATATCGCATCATCTCTCTCATACCCAGCAAAAGGAAAAAGATCAAAAGAGTGACTGTCACACCAGAACACACTCTTCTTGTGTCTGCACTGGTGTGACAGCTAAAGTCAAGGGGAGACTCACAAGGTGAAGCTTTCGTTCCACACAGGGTTCAGCGTGGAGCGAATGGTCCGGGTCTTCTGTTTGCTTTGGCTCTTGGGGTCGGGGATGAGTTTGAGCTTCACGTAAGGGTCGGACAGACCGTTGGGGTCCATTGGGATGAGATTACGAGCCTCACGCACTGAAACACAACCAGCAGACACACACATGGGGTCCGTGTACACACACACACACACACACACACACACACAGAGCCTGTGAGTGCTTGTGTGCATTAAGAGATACTCAAATACAGACAAAAAAATAGAGAGAGAGGTGAGAAGAGAGAATAGAGAACATTGACAGATGTGAAAGAATATCTGAAAACCAGTTGATTATTGGAGTATTGGAGACATGGATTATGGATAGACTGTGGTATTTTACATTCATTTTTCTCTCTCTCTCTCTCTCTCTCTTGCTTGGTGTATGTATGTGTGTGTGTGTGTGTGTGTGTGTGTGTGCGTGTGTGTGTGTGTGTGTGTGAGTGATGTGTCTGAGATGAATGTTTATGGATGCCTCAGGACCTCCAGGCCAGAGCTGGGAGTGACCATGCATGCACTTTCATGACTGAATCACTTGCATTTATTGCTGAAACCTTTGAATGACTTTCACCTGCTTTACTATTCTATCTGCTCCTCTCCCCTCTCTCCCTCTCCCTCTCTCACACAGAAACTGCCTCTGTCCATCTCTTTTTGACACAGAAAGCTGCAATCTCAATGAAGTGCCATAATTTCAAACTCTCAAACAGAATCACCTCTTCGAACTTCCTAATCAGATGATTTCATCCATGCCCATCTGAAGAATATAAATCTCAATACTATCCAGTCCTCCATGGATACCTTACCACCCTCCAAACTGACCCTCTGATTGGGTGGAGGTTGTGGGGCTCCGCCCCTCTCCTCACCTGTGACATACAGGTCCTCTCTCTCTATACGTGCAGTGATGTGGATCCGCCCTCTCTTCTCTGTGTGGTCATGTCCGCAGAGGCTGGGAACGCTGTTCTCACACCGCTTATGCACGTTCATATCACAACCTTGCAAAGACACACACACACACACACACACACAGACACACACAAACACAGACAAATCACAGACACAAGGGCTTATGAATGCGTGATACTACAGATTTTCCTTGAAAATGTTTAAACACACCATTTAAAAAATAATACGCTCAACATACTGTATGTAAGTGCATAAAATTTTAAGCTTAAATCAACACATACACACACACATACACACACACACACACACACACACACATACACACACAGAGGGACTCACAGGAACATTTCATGCCCTGATGTATGAGACCGTAGAGCAGAGAGCCGCAGTGGTCACAGAACGTTGGGCTGGAGTAGGTATGCAGCTTGAACTTGTGTTTGCTCTTCACATCCTGCGGGCCACACACACACATACACACACACACACACATACACACACACACATCACAAACACACACACTCATCAGTAAGCCTCACTGTCATCTGGAGTCATTCTGAGACTTGAATGAGTTAGTGGCTTAACATGTGCTAGATTGACTAAAATTAGATGGGAAGGGGGGGAGGGGCTCAGCTGAGGGAAATTTCAGATTCCAGAGAGCTCGATAGAACAAACGAAAGGAAATGTGTGTGTGTGGTGAGTGTGTGTGTGTGTGTGAGTGGGTGTATGTGTGTGTGTGAATGTGTGTGTGTGCCACAGACACGTGTGTAGAGGGACCGAGAGAGACGGTGATTGAGGGTGGAGAGCTAGATTAATGTCATGAAAGTAGTGGTTTAAATGAGGAAAATTCATCAGATTCTACTTAATTATGTGTCTGTCTCCATAATTGGTGGGTTTTGGTGCGACGGTGCTGCCTCTGCCGACGCTGCATTTAGCATCCATACCCTGTGTCAGCACAGACACCTGCAGCAGTCAACTCTCTCCTCTCCTTCTCTCTGTCTTTCTCTCACACACACAAACACACACACACACACACACTTGCTCCGTCTTCTCGCTGGTAGAGGGTAAGGGAGTCTCCGCTCTTGAGTGGGTTTCTCATTGAAAGGCCAATTAAGGAGGCATTTAGTGCCATCTGAATAGGAAGTGTCTAAATGGGGTTTCAGTCAGCTGTGAGGCTTGAATGGATTCCATCATTCCAGCTCAACGTGTCATTTTCTCTAGCTCTACCACCAATGCCAGTCCCCCCCACCCCCACCCCACCCCTGCACACACACAAACACACACACACACACACACACACACACACACACACACACACACACCACCACCCTGACACTCGCCCTTTCACTCATGCAACCCCATCATTCTCCAACACCCCCCTCTTCTTCTACTTCTCTGCCAGTCCCGCTCTCTCCATCTCTCTTGGACGCCTTTTCTTGCAGTTGATCCGTTCCAGTCCTGTCTGAGCCTCCCGCTTTATATTCCTATCTGTTCCCTGTCAGTCTGTCGCTCTCTGGTCCCCTCTCTCTCTCTCTTGCTCTTTCTCTCTCTTACATGGCCTCTCTTTTGCTCTCCCTCTCTCTTCCTCTCCGTCTCTCACTCTCTAACACACACACACACACACAAATGCACAAACTTTCTCCTTGACCTGATTTCTGATCCAGTTTATTTAGCGAGATGAGAGAAAAAAAATCTAAAAAAAAGACAAATATGTTTAAAGGAGAGCGTGAGACAGAATGAGGCAGAGGAGAAGAGAAAGGGGGAGAGAGGGAGGGAGAGAGAGAGAATTCAGTTTGGTTTTCACATTCCTTTCCCTCTATACCACTTTATGCCCCCTCCCTCTCTCTTCTTCTTTCTGTCTCTTTCTCTACCCTTATCTTTTACCCTTTTCTTCCCTTCTCTTTCTGCATCACTCCATGCCCCCTCTCTTCCTCTTTCTCTCTCTCTCTCTCACTCCTTCTCACACTCCCTTTCTTCCTCCTTCAGTGTCAGTGGCAATGTGACTGTGATAGGGCTGCAGCTGGGTGACAGCTCTGACATGCTCTGACAGGGGAGGAAGACTTCTGAGAGCACAGCGACTTGGATTGGCTTGGAGAACCTATTGAAGGAAGAGGCAGCAGCTGATTATGATTAGTCTAGATGTTAGAAATATAGAAAAACATCTGCTTGAAGTTTACATGCCACATAATCCCTGTATAGAGTAAATCTGTGTTGATGAGAAAGGTAAGGAGACAACACTGTCACAACACTAGAGAATGGGGGAGAGAAAAACAGAAAGCGGTGCTGGGAGAGAGCGAAATGTCTCCCAGACAGAGGGTAAAATCAAACAGGGGATTAGGTGTGTATTTTGGGCGAGGGCTGTGGCGTACAGAGGGAGGGGTGACACACTTACCTCTGCTTTTGGTCCGGTGACAGCTCCCGGGCAGGTGAAGGTGACAAACTCATGGCAGCGCTTATGAACCACAAAACTACACACTGACAGAGGAGCAGAGGAAAACACATTACATATCACATTTTCCAGCACAACTTACAGTTACACTCAGAGACATGGCTTCTACCCTGCTGAGAAGCAGCTTATAGGGCAACTGCCACACCTGGCCTCAGATGTACTGCATACAAGGCCATGAAGGCCATGAAGGCATACAATACTGAGCTGGACTGAATTTGTGTAGGAATGTGTTGACAAAAAAACATAAGTCTCCCTATGTAAGTTGCCATTGGTAATTTATCTCCAAACTGAGGAAAATGTAAAATTATTATAGCTATGTTATTGTTATTATTACAGCTGAATTGAGTTTTTTACCTTGACATTGAAATCCCTGCTTTCCAATGCCCCTGGAAAGAGACAACATCATATTAAGTGGAAAATCAGTGCAACACAGTGTTTTGTGTTTTGAGGGAGAAAGGTGACAGACAAATTCTAAACACTCCAGCAGAGTGCGCTGTGTAAGAACAAAAGACTCTCTGTAAGACACTTTGAGAAACAACTCCACTTAGTGGCCATTTACTGGAATTACAACTTAGCCTTTCCTCCAGCAAGGCTAATCACATGCTCTAATTAACCAATTTTTATGTAGCTGGCCTCCCGGAGTGTGTGTGCTATATCCTCCACAAATGTAAATAACATAGGGGAATATCAGTGATGACACAGCCAGAAATAGACCTCAGCGAGATCAAACAACCACTGGAGCTACTGTGGATTCAGCAAGGTGAATCCCTCCTCCCTCCATTTTTCTTTGTCTTCTAGTAATGGCCAATAGAGAACGCCCTGTGAGATGTCCTCAAAACTAACCGGAGGCTTTTGGCAAGACTACACAGGGCCATTTGCGCTGCCATATGTGCATATGTGCAGACGGCACAAAGCAAGGTCAGCGCCACAATGCAGATTGGAGAGCGACTGCAGAGGATGTCCCCAGCCTAACCACAGGGAATAGTTCAATTGACTTGATGAGTGTCATACACATTTGTAAAAACTGCGCTCCGAGCAGTTATTTGTACCAAACCATATGCTTTCTTTGGTTGTGCTTTTCAGACTTGAAACTAGTGCTGAGAAAATGTCATGGCAACCCAGCAAAGTGTATTTTCCACTTGTGTGTATTCATAGCGCAATACTGCACAGTTACTGCAGAGAAACCATTTCCTCTCATGTGACCATGTGATCCGTCACACTTAGAAGACTATAGATTGACAGCCTTGACTCAAACCCCATGTGGTTATGGGGGTAAGGCTTGGGAAAACACACACACACCCTCACACACACACACTACGAACGTGTACTGAGCAAGGCCTTGTAGCTCAGCAACCAAGCATAAAATTAATCATTACATCATTAAAGTTCATTATTTGACAGTTAGTGAGGGATGACAGAGAGCCTGCAGACACCACAGTTGGTGTGTGAGATTTACTCCTGTTTGATCAGTCAAGTGATGTTCAGCTTAAAGTGACATGATTATTTAATCTGTACAAGGGCAAACGCATGCAGATCCACTGCATGATATGAGGCCATCGTCACATTTCTGATCAGTTGGCTTCTGTCTGACTCATGTGTGAGTTAGGATTAAATTATCATCTTAATGATAAAATACAACATTGATGATAATTTAATCAGCCTTTAATGCAATTTAATAATCAGCCAAGTTTGCTACGGGGCAAATGCATTTAACATGCTTGTCTGGTTTCCACCAGGCTTAATTCAACATAAAGGTGTGGATGCAGGTTTTTGATAAGGCTAGATAAGGATAAGGTTTTGCTATTTTCTTTTTTATCCAAAAGAAAAAAACTCGCATGAGGTCTGAAACATTTCTACAGAGCTTTTTGCACAGTTCCACAAAAGGCTACTTCAGGTCGTTTTTGTGAAAGCCTTTTAAGGTAGGATTTACTGCATCCATCAAGTCTGTGATCTTTATCAGGGGAAATGATCCAAGAATTAACCAAATGTGGCTGTAAAGGTGTGGGATGTTATAATTCTAAATGGCAAATAGCATTTTAAATTAAAGCTGTGTTGTGAAGGCAGTGATCCCAGCTGTCCACAATGTATTGTGGGTGCTGTTAATGCCCAGTAAGTAGGCAATGACCTGACCTGTTGCCTGCATTATGAATGACATCTCCAAACACTGGGCTTCATTTGAATGTGCATTTACCATATGAAATCAGTACAGTGGCTGCAGAAGGTGGGCTGTTTGAAGAAACGGGCCGTAAACTGGTGGTCCTTCACCTCCACGATCCTCTTGTGCTTAAGGGCCCCTTTCCTTTGGAAGACTGGGACCCTGGGTGGGGGGGAGAGGGGAGAGGGGAGAGGAGACGCAGAGGGGGACGGGGTGGAGAGTGCCAGAGGAGAGAGCGAGGGAGAGGGAGAGACTGGGGTAGACATGTTGCCTCTACAGGGGGAGTGGAGACAGTGATGGAGACAAAAATGGGGGATAGAGAGAAGAGAGGAACAGAGAAATTGGGGCAGAGGGACACATTCACATTCACATTATGAAGATGTCAGAGATGATACAACAATCAAGCGAAAAAGAGGATAGGAAAGGAGGGTCATGTGACACACATGGAATTAATGAGAGACCAAGAGGGACCAAAGCCGGACAGGAGGAGAGCCCAAAAAAAGAAGCGTGGAAGGGTTGAGAAGTATCGAGAGAAAGAGAGAGAGAAAGAAGAAGAAGAAGAAGAGATAGGTCAATTCACACATGGCCATTATGTACCTTGTCTGAGTCTCGGAGGCACACAGCGATTAGTGGAACTCCTGCCCTACTTCATACACAGCCTCCCGTCTCCCGTCACCATGTCAACCAGCCCTCTCTGCCATCTCCCTCCCTCCGCCCCAGAGTCCCTCCAGCCCTGCCTCCATTCCTATCAAACACACCAGCTAGCCCCATTAAGACCTCACCTTTGACACCGGCGTCATTATCGGACTCATACTGTACACATGCCCACACGCTCTATACATACTCATTAAAACTCCTGTAAAGTCATGGCAAGTCCAATAAATTAGTTTTATTTTGCCTCCTAGGAAGTTATGGCATTCAAAGAGATGCCAAGGGGAGTTATTTGAGAGGATCCTAAAAATAAGCAACATGGAATGACACAATTAAGAGACGGGACCATCAGATCTCCCCTCTTCACATGCAGACTCATGCACACTCTGAGACCAGGGCCATGCCAAGAGTGAGCATGAACAAAAGAGCCAGAGATAAGACAAGATGAAAATAGGCCACCAATCCAAACTGCCAGTATGCACAAATAAGATCAGATAACAGTGGAGAGAAAAGTTGACTGAAGACGGTGGAGGAGCAGAAAGGCAGAAAAAGGAGGAGAGAGAAAGAGAGAGAGAGAAAAGGAAAGGCAGAGAGAAAGAGGGAGAGAGACAGTACCTGTACTTATGGTTGCTTTGCTGACACACTTGATCAAAGACTGGGGTTCTCCTCTTCCTCTCTCCCCCTCTCTCTATCTGTCTCCCCCTTTGAAAGTCAGCCTGCTATCTTTCTGCACCAGCCCTTGATTGAGGAAGAAAACAAGGAGGATGGCAAGACAAGGCAAAGTGTGGAAGAAGAGGAAGAGCCCAAAAGAGGAGAAAAAAGAATCAAAAAGTGTCAACCCCCAAAAGAGCAGGGAGACAAAACAAGCAAAGGATTAGATCGACGCTTTCCAGGAACGACAGAAGACAGAGGAGGAGACGAGTGCTGTATATCCCTTTGCCCAATAGAGAGCGAAGTAGGGGAGAGACAGAGGTGATAGTCTCTTTCCAAGATTGATTCTGTTTTTACCAACAGAAAGGAGGGATGAGTTAAAGTGTGTGAGAGAGGGAGAGAGAGAGATTGAAGGAGGGAGGAGATAGAAAGAAATAGGCAGCAATTCATTTTGAAATCTGGGTTAGCTCTCTCTAGAGAGTGAAGGAGGGAGGGACCCAGGAAGGGAAAGGGGAAGGGGGACGTGGAGAGATATCAGCACTTGCCATCAATATGGACAAAGTCAAGCGACACGGTCATTGGAGGGGACGGTAGCGCGGCTGAGTGTACTTTGAGACGGACGGGTGAAGTGTAGCCGCGTCCAAAACCTCTTCTCAAGACCACTTCCACTTGAAAGGAGGAGCAACAGATGGCTCGCTTGTGAGTCCACATCACACTGACAGTGTGTGTGGCTGGATGGAGCAGCTCCACCGGCCAACAGATGGCTGCAGCCTACTGTCGGATGTTAGCATGAGCAACGAAACAAACATAAAAAAACACATGGATGTAGGGGATGCCAGCGGCGATGCTGGTTTCATGGAAGATGTAAAAGAGGCTCTCGCACCACCGGAGCGGTCATTACTAAAACTGTGCAATTCAGGTCAATGTGTGTGTGTGTATGTATGTGTGTGTGTGTGCGAGCTCTTGCTTGTGTGCATGCGCGGAGCACAGACACCACAGAGACAACGGCTGCCCAGAATATACCAGAGTGTGTAGAGGGGGGGAGGGGGTGAGCGGAGGGTAATAACATAGTATTTATTGGTGGTGAGAAAGGACATGACAGGACATAATACTGACACTAATACAGAGGAAAGAGATAGAGGAGGGAGAAAGGGAGAGAGAGAGAGAGAGAGAGAAGGAAGGGAGGATGGCAGAAGAAGAGCAGGGAGGGAACAGAGAGAGCAAAAGGCTGAAGGTCTAATTAATGAAAATGTAGGTTATTAGTCTCCTGATGAAGACACTGAGAGAAAATTAATTAACAATTATAATTAGCAAGATTGTTAGAGAGCAAATGGTGTCACTCAGTATGTGTGTGTGTGTGTATGCTTGCTTGTGTTTGTGTGTGTGTTTACGTCACTTGTCGTTGTATACTTGGCTGGGCAGAAGTCAATTAGTATATATCTTTGTTTCAGGCCGCCACATGTTCTGAGTCAATCCATGAGAAAAGGCCTTTCTTCTTGTCATCACATTGCATCACACTGCAGAAGAGAACATGCTGTCTCTACAGTCCCACAGACAAAATGCATCACTAATCTTCTCAACGAGGGTTCAAAAATCACCATGCCTCTTGTTGTCTGTTAAGAAGTACAGAATCCGAACAGCACCAGTGCTTATCAGACCAAGACCTGATGTACATTAGGATCAGATGGATATCCAGATATTTCCCAGCATTAGCCCATCGTCCACAGCAGATTAAGTTCACTTACCACTCCAAACACAGGACACAAAGGCTGCAGACTCCAAACAGCTGTGAAATTGTGTGAGAAATAAACAATACCAGCCTTGAGTGGTGTATACATTCATATATATATATATATATATATATATATATATATATATATATATATATATATATATATATATATATATATATATATATATATATATATATATATAAAGGTGTATATATATATATATATATATAAAGTCTCACATCGCATTAGAGGGTTAGGCGGCATTGATAATGGTATTAATCAGCAGTGGGCCAGGCCCCCCACCTTGCAGTCTTCCCAAATCTTTCATTCAGATGCTCTCAGCAAGGCTGCAGGCTAATTTAAGGGGCTGTGGGATCGGGGGGTGGGGGCCGAGCTTCACCCCCCACCACGAGCCGCAATCAGTTCAAGATGGACTTCATGGAGGAGGGACATACTGAATGGAGAGGAGAAAATAATTTTCTGGAGGAAAAGACTGGAAGGAAAAATCACTTTTTCGAGAGCAAGAAACCAGTGGGTTGGCCATACGTGCTGTTTAAAAAAACACTACAAATGGAGGTTACTGTTAATATTGCTGCATCAGTTGTTTTGAAGAGCCCATAATATCACAACAAATGTCATTTAACAATGCATTCACACCGAGAATTTCACTGGGCTATCTCTGCCTGCTTTACAGTGTTGGTCCACAGGTCATAAAAATGAGCTATGAGGGATCCCAGAAATGCACTACACACATGCATTACACACATAAACCATGGATGCACACCACCATGTGAAAGTGGCTGAAGAAAAAATGATTTGTCGACTTGATTAAAAAGGTAGAGCACAGAAAAAGAAGAAGGGGTCTTGTAGAATGGTGTTTTTCAAAAAGCCATTCCTCTCTGAAGTCGACTCTAAAAGCCATGTATTTACACACATTAATGCCACACAGGCTTCAGTGCTTGGCCACCTTCATTAACAGGGATTCGCTGCCATTTCTGAGCATTACACCGAGTGCATGCTGGGGACAGAAGCTGATATCTTTTGTATGCTGAATTTTGCAATTTCTCACTTCAGCTGGAGCTCCCCTTGCTATCTGCTGTGAAAAGGGGAACAGTGCAGATTTTCATAAAATCGATTCCTGAAACTTTAACGCCTGCCGGTGAGGTCTGACACATCAAGGAATTGACTTGATGATGTGTTACAGCACAATGCACACACACAGGCAAAGCCAAACACACAAAGACCCAAATACACACATGCTCAAACACATACATAGTTTACCTCTTCTGTGACATTTTTTGTGTATAGCACAAATGAATTAGAGGAGCATGCTTTGATTTCCTATGCGTTAGCTTGGGCTGGCTCCAGTTCCTATCTGACTTGGTGTTCAGCTGTTGCATTAGGCACTCCCTGCATCAATAGTGCAGCCAGCACTACTCCTGGAGCCCCAGCGCTAGGGCTGACTGACAGTGCACCCATTCAATCAGCAGCTGCTCCAGGCTCCCACAACCGGCTGAATAGACTCCTTGGCCAATCAATTCCTCTAATAAGTCAATGTAGTGTTGAGGAATGACAGAAAAAAAGAGCACGCACGCAGACACACACACACACACGCACACACACACACACATGCCAGCTCATAGTATTTCTTTCTCCTGTGGCAGCACAGCTTCAGCATACAGCAGCTCTGCTGACTGACGGGAGGCACCAGAGATGAGCTGCTCAGAGAAAATCGCTCTCACACACCACAATTCTCACTCTGCACATCAAATCCACATCCACATCTCCACATCAAATCCAATCTTACCTGTGTGTGTTTGTGGGTCTTTATGTGCATGAGCACAATCGCTTGGCATGAACAGATCCTTGGGCATGCCTGTATCAACCCCCTGCCCAGGTAAACAAATCTTTAGGAGTCCTTTAAGGTTAGCCTCAGCCTCACATGTAAAAAAGGCAAGATTTAATTTCTTATCACCAGGCCACCACCAAAATTACATTCAAGAGGGCACATACTCGCAGACAAATGAATTAGAGGGATGAGTTATCACAGTGAGAGTCTTGCCCCCATTCCAGTGTAGCCAGCATCAGGGCATTCTCAAGCCCAGAGGTTGTCAGACTGCCCTGCCAATGGTACCAGTTGTCTGTGACCTGTGGGAGATGTCCAGAGCATTAAACAGAGAGGGGCATGTGGAGAAGGGCACTGTTCAAAGGGACAATGAAGTCAGCTTCCGGTCAGCGGGCCACTCAGCAATCCCTTTCAAGCAGAAGTGATCCAACGTTCTCTCCCCTTCAGGGATTCTTCAAAACGACTATGTCTCAGAAACCCTTTTTATTGGTAATTGCGCTTGGCAGCGACCACTCCTGGTGTGCCATAGCTTGGCTGGTTAACCCTCGCGTTCCAGGATTCGCGCATTAGGTTGGGTATAAAAAAGGCCGTTCAATTTCAGGGTGATTAACAGAATGAAGTGTGAGCGCAGCACGAGTGAGAGTCCAAGCTGGACACCAGCCATTTCCCTATTATCCCCCACAGTGGTTTAATGAATTGGAAATTTTTAGCTGTGATAGAATCTTTGCTCTTTTGTACCGGCAGGGAAAGCAAGAGGGGCACCAATTATATTAACCTATTACCAAGCCTAATGACATCATAAATGTTTTGTGTGATATTTGTTAGTTTGGAGAGAGACTAAATGAAATGGAAATGGAATGACGAGAATGCTATGAAACCAGAAGTTGCTTTCTCCCCTGCAATTGGAATGGTAATAATTGTGTCAGTGTCTCTTCCTGAACCAATTATGTTGGCCACAAACATCAATCTCCGCTAACAGGTTTTCATTTCGATTTAATCAATAGTGTCTTAATGCATTTAAGCTAACACCATTGTGTTCTCCGGAGCAAAAAAAAAATAAGTAAAGGGAACCATCTTGATGTAAATCTATGCTGTCAGGCAGCGGCTTTGATTTGACATCAAGACAGATAACCTTAACCACTAGGGAAAAATGCTTTTAAACCAGTGAACAGAAATAAAAACAACACATGCACACACATAATCACATCAAGCGTTACATGTTTTTCTCAGGTTTGCCATGAAGAAAAAAAAGAATCCCCAGAAACAAATTGATATAAATGTATAAATGCTAATGTCAATAATGATGTGAGAACCACATTATAGCATTTGAAGGTAGAGTGCATTCAGTGTCTCTCGATAATTTGTCATTCTGTGCTGATTTGGTCTCTGTTAAAAATGAAAGCTGACAGGATTTGCTGTGTGGATAAAAAGATGAAAAGATGTCGAGATGCTTTCTTTCTCTCTGTTTCGCGCGCTCTCTCCCCCCTTTTCTGCCCATTGAGAGATCAAGACGATGCGCTCCTGGTGCCCGCGGCGTTCGGCACGGATGATGAAAGAGTGAACAGAGAGGCCGCCTTTATCACGTGCGGATGAGCGAGGGAGAATGGGGAGGTATTAAAACACACACATACACGCGCCCGCGCTCAAGCACTCACGAACGCGCGCATATGGCAGCAGGGGAGATGCGTTAGTAGTCTGAGTGCACGACGCAGTGAGGGGGATAAGAGCTGGATCAATCTCAGTGCTGCCTTAGCATACCCGTGGCGCAATATATCCTCAGACCCACCGCACTGCATCCCACGCGACTTTGCACAGACATGAACATCAATGGCAAGGAGCTCACTGGTGATCAATGCCTGTTGAGAGAGACCTACTGCATCCTAGGTTATGCTGGCCCTGCTATTGTGAGATCATGCCTCTTAAGTGAAGCTATTCAAAGTCTGGAGGGGTACATGAACTAGCCAGTTGATAACCCTCCTGGAAAGAATGCGAGTTGGTTATTGCAGTCTCTTTTGCCCAGTACAGACTCTGGCATTCCACCTGTACTGCCTACCTGACAAGCTGATGCAATCTTATCACTTTCTTCCTTGAGGATTTGGTCTTGTTTTATGATGGCAGTGTCAGAAACAACTTGTGTAATTATGATCCAACACTTACTAATGAATGAACGGTAGATATCAGGACTGAGGTTGAGTTCAGTTCCCATAGAGGCCTTGGCCATGAGGAGTAGAGAGGTTTAGTCTTTGAAGGAAGTTGTTGAGTGCGGGTCAGCACTGATCTTGCGAGATCAAAGCTTTCATCTGCCATCCACAGACATTCGCACACCAAGGTTGGCATACACAAACATACACAAACAAACACATGAACATACACACACACACTAGGCAGACAGACGGTGAGAAATAGAGACAGCAAAAGCAGGATAAATTCTGTGATGCAAAAGTGAAACGTCCTTCTTTAGTGAAATCCTGCCAATGCATGTATGCCTTGATGAAATCTTCAGGGTTCCTACACATCTTCCATTTCAAAATTCTATAGTTTTTCCATACTCAAATTTTGATTTTTTGCAGTAATTTTAAAAGTATCTCCAGTCCAATCACCTCAAACTATACAGGCTATAGTCTACCTAAACCCCTAATACTAGCTATCTGTGCCTTTATTTTTTGTTGTTTTGTAGTACTATTGAATAGTGATCTTTGTGCCCAATTGTGAAATGTGTGAAATGTCCTGCCTTTGTGAAGTCCTGCAAATGCATGTCTGCTTTTTGAAATTTCAAAGAGCAAGTAAGGTTTTAAGGTGTTCCTGTACGGTACCACATATCCAACACAGACAGTGCAGGTGGCAGTTTTGCTTCTGCTGTGCAGTAAGGCCTTGCACCCAGACACCCAGAGACATAGACAGAGGAGAAGAGGCTGATTCACAAAGACACAGAGGCAGCAGTCAGTTGTTAATTAAAGAGAATAATTTTTTATGAAGCAATTCTCAGGAAGTAAGTGCAGCACTGAACCTCCCCCCCGCCCCCACCCATGATCCTGCCCCAGACAATGATGTCATAACCAACAGAACTCTGATGGGGTATGGAACAGTCTGGACTGTACAGTACAAAGGCCTTGGACGTCTGCAGCTAATCCCCACTACTGCTAGTTACACAACCACACTCCTGTGCCATCTGGCATCACTGCAGAAGCATGCTGTAGTAGAGAGTCTCCGCGCCGACACTTGATTAAAGTGAAAAACCCAAAAGAAGTCTGCCTGTGGAAATAGGGGAGTGTGCTGTGTGGTTACTTAGTTATTAAAACAGTCGCCTCTGAGAAATTTAAAAAAAAAAAAAAAGTATTATTACCAAATTAGTCATGGATGCGTGTTGGACGACAGGGAATTTGTGAATGATCTGGCAAGCCATGTGGTCTGGCTCTCCTGGTTCCTTGAATATTATTTCAAGGTGAAAAAAAGAGAAAAATCACCTCTGAGGACCCTGTTTGAACACTGGGGGGGCCTTGGCACATGGGCTTGCCAGATCAAAGATAAATGACAAACAAATGGCATCTGAAGCAGTACAGAACACACTGGATATACATTGGGTCAAAGAGCAAAATCAGAGCTCACAGATCATGTACTTTCATTGAGCAAACAAACAGCACAGCATATAATCCAATAAAGAAAAAGAGAAAGAGGGGAGAAATAAAGGAAGTTGGCAGTACCGTAACAGTGCATGTTGTGTTTGCGCAAATCAATGGCCGAACATCACAGGACTACAACACGTGCAACCTATGTAGACAGCCCTGCTCCTGGTGGTTATGGAGATTGTTTTTAAAGGCCATCATTCACCATAACAATCTCTAATGATCAGAGCCCTTATCAACAACCAGGCTTTGGTGACACTGGTCACCATTTTGATTTGAGTTTTTGCCCTGTGTGTGCGGCACCCAGTCTCTCCACTCCTCTTCACCGCTCCAGCTTGAGGTGGAGGTGAAGCACTGCAGGATTAGAGGCTGCGCAGGAAGAGGACTGCCTTTCCTGGCCGAGGCCAGCCAAAGCATAACCTAACCCACGCCTGCACACGCTCCTGCACTGGAGATATTACACAGCAGCACTGCAGCTCTCACAGAGGGAGCAGCAGAGGGAAAAAGCTGCCCACCCGAGCAGATAGATAGAGCGCCTCAGAACGGGGGAGGGAGGAAGAGGAGGAAGGGGAAGAGGGAGAGAGAGAGAAAGAGAGAGAGAGAAGGAGCAAAAGGTTTGAAGAGGGGATACTGCAGGGGTAAAAGCCTCATCTGTCATATGTACCAGTGTGAGCGCTCACGGCTTCCTTCTCAACTGCACACAGACATACATACACACACAAACACACACCCTCCAACACACACACACATAAATAAACACCCTCACATCCACATAAATTATCCAGACGCACTCAAACACACACATCCACAAGCACTAACACAACCAAATATACACTATCATATTTGATGTTATACTTTATAGGGCAAACACTGCTATGGGACCTGTTTCCATGTCTCTCCCTCTCTCCTTCCCTTGCTCATTTTCTCTCCATCTCTCTCTCTCTTTCTCTCTCTCTCTCTCTCTCTCTCACACACACACGCACACACACACTTACAGCCCACAAACTCATCTTCAATACAAACACAATTGTATCAGATCAACTTGCTTGAACTGAGAGAAACATTAACATGCAAACCAGTGTCTAATATACTCCAGTGCAAGGCAGCATAGTACAGAGAGTAGACTAGAATCAATGCATGCACACACACCAGGCAAAGTCCATCCCAGCCCTCAACGCAATACTACATAATGCATGGTTTCAATTCTGAGCCAAATATTGACTGACGATGGCTTTCCCATTGCAATATATATCTATATATCTATCTATCGGAGATATAAATTCAAAAGAACAATGCTACGCCACTGGGACTGGTCCACAGAGAGCTAAGACGAGAGAAGACAGCGGTTTCTGTGCCGTTCATGTGCATCAACATTATGCCACATTGGACAGTCAACCATCATGCACTTGTCCTGTCCTGCACAGGTCCCCATAGTAAAGCCTCTAGTCTGGGAGCCTACAGAGTACGGTACAGCCCAGATACCTGCTACAGTGACATGGTCTTCAAAACACACACTGCAGTCACATTGTTCTTTTTAGTTACATTGTTCATTAACTGATCATCTTCAATAATCAATCAGAAGGAGCAAGAACACAGTATCTACTGGTCTCTGTTTTTTGCTAGGTGAGACATATATAAGGGAACAACATTGAAAGTAAACAAAGCATGGTTAAAATGAGTAGGCTCAAACCAGTCAGGAAATGCAACATATATGTTAAAAAGCACATAAGCAAATTGATTTGATAAACAATGACCTTGAAACATAAGCCAAATATGTAGAGATCAAGGGAGAGTGAAGAGGACCTAATTAAAATGTGATGGTTAAAAAAAGGGTGACGGTTAGGTAGTATTCCAGTTGGGGTGATGAATGGATGGATAGTAGGTACAGGTGAAGGATGGGAGGATGAATAGAGTAGACTTCTTCTCATCTTTTTTTACAGGCACTAATGTCTTCACAGTCATAGAGGAGGAATTGAAATTCAAAAATGACTTCAGTGTCTAGAATTGCTACAAAGCTAAAACATTTAAAACTAGTTATCTAACACTTCCTCCAAATATACCAAACTTAACTCATTTTATATATATATATACCTGTATGTATATATATGTATATATTTATTTGTACATATACATCTTCTGTATAGATAAATGATAGAATTTAAATGATAATTGAATACAATGGTCAATAAAATATCTAAATCACAGTATAACATGGTACATTCTCAAAAACATAGTAGATATATACTTATATATTTTTATATAATTTTTTTTCTCTCAGCAAAAATTAAGCTACAAGGTTTGGAAAGTCAATCCTGTACATGCAGTCACAGAATTCAGAGTTAGTGCCCTCGCTCAACACTCAACCCGCTCAACCCTCAGCACCCTTCACTCTCTCTGACTAACTTGCCAGCCATCCGTCACTGTGGAGGGCTGCTTTCCTGCTGACGCAGACCAAGTTCACCCCGCACATTACCGAGTGACAGCTGAGAAGGCTCTCAGCGGCCACCACAATTTAATTACGTAGCCCACACTTCAATACCTGAGCATGTAGATCGTTCACACATGCAGTGATTTCTGGGGGGTATCTGAGGAGGGTGGGGTGGGGATGGGGGGGTGGGACTGGGAGCAATCAATCTTATTAAAACAATAAGACAGTGTTTCCAAAAAAAAAATGAGCCCCAAAAAATGGCCTTGCCAAAGCAACAGATGCAGAGAGGAGACAACAGCTTTGTTAAAAAGCGCTGTCCAGAGTCAAAGGCTGTCAAAGTCCTTGATCTGTGGCAATGTGTACCCGAAGCACACACTATCCTTCACATTGCAAGATTGATCCTAACATCCTATAATAAATAACAGCATCCAAAATGCTACAAAGTCTAAAAGTAGGTCTACTTTTTGCTACATCATGTCAAAGCTACATTCAACTACGAAAAGGGGGAAGTTGGCTGTGACTGGTGTTTAGCAGGCCAGGTGAAATAACATACAGAAGTTTATCAGTTTTAATTCACTGACATTTTTACTGCATATGGTGCAACTACAATGGTGCCCTCAACAAAAATGTTTTAGAAACCCCATTAGTTTGAGCCATAAAAGGTAACTGCTATTAGCATACTGGCTGAAATGACATCTAACAAACACAAAAAAAATAATCATAGCCCTAATCTGCATTGTTTTTGGCTAACTGTACCTTGTAATTGTGTGTGTGTGTGTGTTGGGGTGGGGGGGGGGTCAGGACATGAAAACATGCTAGTATGCACTGCACGCACTTAGGGGTTTTATGAGAGGAGGAGTGGAGTGATGTCCTTGTTGCACTAAATGATAACGTAATGATGCCTGCCTTGAGAACTGCCAGGACCTTTTGTGCTTCATAAAATGCATCTCCATTGCATAGGAGAGGGTGTCTGCCAAATAATAGATCAACACTGTTCATAAAAAATCATATACACCCACAATTGGGCCAAAAAACACTGTAATTTTTTTATATCTGAGAATAAAGATGTCTCCCTCAAGGCAATGTAATGACAATTAGGCTTAAAAGAGAGATTCAACCATTCTGTTGGTTTTTAACCTATTTTAATATTATGCAGCCATCTAGTGCAAATTAGAAATATTGCAGCCAATTGCCCATTTGGTAATAGGTAATGATATATTGCTTGCACATGAAATACTGTGGCCCCAGATGTCGAAGTAAATGATGGGAAACTGGCATAATGGTTTAAAAGCTTGAGTAAAAAAAACGGGAAAAAAAAACTGGCACCCAGGTTGAACACTCTCCCTATCTAACATCAGTCACAGTCAATTTGCCCCGCTGTTAAAATACTGACACAGTGAATGCAATATATAGATAGATAGAATAAAAAAACAAGGAGCTGGGGAGAAGAGGAGTAAGAAACCAAATGAACACTGGAAAAAACTGCTACATGATTTCTTTTTTTATTTGTTCTTATTGTGTTTTTTTTTCTTTCAATGCCTGTCTCTTTAGAATGCAGTGATGTCTGTGTTTGATGTCAGTGTGACATGGAGGCATCCTTTTTGCAGTTTCGGGGAGACAGATATGAGAAGCTTCGTTGAGGTGAATGAAATGTCTCCTTGTGAAATCTACACTCGAGTCTAGAGAAAAAAAGAGCCTGGTAGCTGTGGCATTGTGCAGTCAAAGGTCATTGTTCGAGAGGACATCGCTTTCCATTGTGGCCTTTGGGGGAAGGGGCAAAATGGCTGCCAACAGGAAGTGAGGTTACTGGCTTGGCTATGTCTGTAAAATTTGAAAACAAACGGCTTGCTATTGAAACTGGTAGATGTCATGTGGAGGATGCCATTCTCTTGACCAGCAAAGGATAAGAGGTCAGTGATGTTGCGTAATGACAGCCCTCTTTAGTTCAGAGCACAGGTGAACAATGGCACACTTGTCCGTCTGTCTCCACTGTCTGTTGGAAGGTGTGCACAGCGTCGCATATCAGTCATCACAGACATTTGGCTTGTTCGTATATGAGGGTGCTTGTGTATGTGTGTGTGTGTGTGTGTGTGTGTGTGTTTGTGTGCACATGTACGTGTCTGTGTGTGTGTGTGTGTGTGTGTAAACATGACATCACTACTCACGGGCTCTGGAAACCCCGGCTAGCCACTGTTCTCGCTGGAGGAGAGGAGGACGGAGGATGACATCGTGATGCTTAGCTCCGAGCGGAGGTGCAGGATGGCTGGACTCTCCCAGGCCACGGAGGTCGCCGAGGAGCCGGCTGAGGAGCTGGCCCCTGCCCCGGCCCCGTCACTGTAGTAGCGTTCGTCCTCCAGGTGCGTGTGGATGTGCGTGACGCTCCAGCAGCGGCGCACCACCGAGCGCACACGCACGCACAGCCGTCCCGGAGGAGCACCGCCCCCCTCTCGCTCGCTCTCCCCCTGTCATACCTCGCTCTCCAGGCTGGAGAAATGCGCAGAGCCACGGCGCGAGCACAGGCTCTTGGCTTTGAGGGGGAGGTGCGGCGAGTAGAAGCGGCGGGGCTGGGGCACGGAGCGCAGTCTCTGGTACTGGAGCTTGGCACTGGCCGCGGAGGCCTGGGCCCCCGACGACGAGGCCGGCCCAGGAGAGAGCACCACTGGCGGGGAGACAGAGGCGGACGAGGGGGGCGGTGGGATGGGCATGGGCATGGGCAGTGAGGCACTGCCGCTGGGCGAGAGGAGGGGCTGCGGGGGTGAGGGCGACGGTTGCGAGACCAGGTCCCCGCCCAGCTGCTGGACCTGCTGTGTGCTAAGGTTGGACTGGCTGCTGGATTTCGGGGCGTCAGGCGTCGGGGGTAGGGGCTTGGGACGCGTGCCCCCGCTAAAGCTGTGGCAGTGAGGCAGCAGCTCCTCCTGGCTGTGCGAGGGGGCGCTGGCACGCTTAGAGCGGGCATGCGAGCGGCCGTGGGGGTGGGGCACGCACTGGGCACAGGTGCCGTCGTCCACATCCCGGTCCCGGGCGCGGCCCTTGCCCTTCCCACGGCCTCTCTTCTCACCCTTCATGGGCAGCTTATCCACTGACCAGTAGCGCCTGGGGGGTGGGAGAGCTGTTGGAGGTGGGGGCCACTGGGCACCCAGACCTCCGCTGCCTCCACCGGACCCCCACCCAATTCCTGCGCCTGAACCCCAGAAGTCCCCACTCACCCCCCACCCTTCTGACCTGCCCAGGATGGAGTCGTCCCGACTGTTGATGCTTCCGCCTTTCTCCCTGGATGGGTATGTTCCGAAGAACCAGCCCCCTCCCCCGATGCCACTGGCACCTGCCCCACCACTGCCCTCCCAGTACCTCTCAAAGCGGCCAAACTCCCCCGATGAGCCCTCGTCCGAGTAGCTCTCTTCGGCCCTCACTCTGTCCCTCTCTGACTCCGACACGGCCCCTCTCCCCGTGCCCCGCACCCTCCCCTCGACTCTCTGCCTGGCCCTCTCCCTATGCTCTTCCACTTCCTCGTCCTCATCCTCTTCCTCCTCCACATCCTCTTCCTCCTCCTCTGAGTCCCACTCATGGAAGGAGAGGCCCTCTCGCGTGTGCGCCCGGCCCCTCTCATAGTGTAGCAACAGTGGTCGCCGCTCGCCGGCCCGCCCCTCCGCCTCCCGCTCCAGACCGCTGCTCCGCCGGCGCTTGCCCGTGGGGAAGAGCGTGTGGAGGGAGGATGGTGGTGAGCTGGCAGCAGCCGGGTCCGTGCTGGACGCGCCCCCACCTCCTCCTCCACTCACCCAGAACTTGACAGAGGAGGGCAGCTTGTTGAGGTTGGCGTAGCGCTTGCTAGAGGAGCGCGGTCGGGACGTGACCGAGTGCGAGCTCTTGCTCCTCCTCCGCTCTCGGCTCCGGCCTCCACTCTCATCCCCTCGCTCGCCTCCCTCCTCCTCTCCACCCTCTCTCCTCCCCCCTCGTTCCCTCTCAGCCTCCCAGGCTGGCTCGCGGCTCTTCTCGCCGAAAGTGCTGCGATACTGTGTGGAGAAGGAGGAGTATTCACCCTCTCTGTCTCCGTCTCCGTCTCCCTCTCCCTCCACCTCCACGTCGCCCTCCTCCGGCTCTGAGCGTTTGCTGGCGATGGACTTCTTCCTCTTCTTGGTCTTCATGGCTTTCTTCTTCTTTTTCTTCACCTTACGTCTCTTCCTCTCCCTCTCACGCTCGCGCTCCCTCTCCTCCCGCTTTTTCCTCTTCTTGTTCTTTTTCTTCTTTTTCTTCTTCTCCCTCTCCTTCTCCCGCTCTTTCCTTCTCTTCTTTTCTCTCCTCCGATCGGATGTGTCCCCGCTTCGGTCTCGCTCTCTCTCGCCCCAACCGGCCCACCACTCCTGCAGCTGGGACAACTGGCTGCCACCCCTCTCCCTCTCTCTCTCCCTCTCTCTCTCTCTTTCACGCTCCCTCTCTCCCTTGGGTCCTCTTGGCTTGCGTGGAGGTATGGGGGGTGGTGGGGGCCCGTGGGTGAGCGAGTGGGGGGATAGGAGGGAGCGTTCACGTTCTCGCTTGGTCGAGTGTCCCTGCAGGAGGCTGGACTCCTCCGTCAGTTCATCCAGATCCTCCTCCTCCTCGTCTTCAATGTCATGATCCCTGGTGCTCGGCGAGGAAGTTGTGGAGGTGGAGGACGGGGATGTGGAGCGCGAGGAGGACGCAGAGGAGGTGGAGGACGTGGTGCTGGAGGTGGTGGTGGAGGACGAGGTGGGCGTGTAGGGGAGCGATGGAGTGGGCGACGGAGGGGTGTACGTGGGGGACAGAGGAACAGGCACGGGGATCGGGAGAGGGGGCGAAGGGCGACCCCGCCTGCCCCCCGGCTCCCGTGCCCCGTCCCGGCTCCCTCCCCGACGGCCCAGGGGCAGGATGTTCTCGTAAAGTGGGCCGCCAGGCTCCTTGGGCTTCTTAGGCGCCCGCCGCTTCTTCCAGAAGGATGAGGGGAGAGGGGGAGAGGGGTGCGGCAGTGGAGGGTTAGGGGCCAGTGGGCCGAGGGCCTGGGCCTGGCTCTTGCTAGGCAGCCGGGGGGTCCCCAAAGGTTTCACCCCCTTCCCCTGACCCCCTCCGCCACCACCCACCACCACCTTCTTCCCCACCCCATGGTCCATGGCCTTCTCTTGGTAGTAAGCCACGGTGGCTGGCGGGGGCTGGGGGTGGCCCCTGGGCACTGTTTTAGGGGTCTGGGAGCCCGTCTGCTGGTCCACACAGGGCCCCAGTCCCTCCGGGTCAATGGGTCCATAGTAGCGCTTATATCCATCAAGCCCTGCTCCCGCTCCACCACCTCCTCCCACGGGAGCTCCTGTCCAAGCGGTGGGCACCTTCTGGGGGTACGGCGGCATCTCCGTCATGCCCCCTCTCACTCCCAGGGGGGCGGGAGCGGTGGCGGTTTTGGGGAGCCTCCAGCGGTCCACCACAGCTAGCCTGCGGTCAGGCCGGGGCAGGAAGGTTGAGCAGGGCAGAGGTGCACCCATAAGGGGAGGGTTGGAGGGCCCCAGGCCAGCCCCAGAGTGCACCCCGGTGGGGGGGGAGCCTGGGAGGGGGGTTTTGTATGATGGCGGAGGCTGCTGCGGAGGCTGCTGGGGGGGAGGCTGCTGCTGTTGCTGCTGCTGCTGGGCTAGGGTGATGGCTGGGTTGGAGACCGCTGCTGGGACAATGTGGGAGGGAGGCTGGGCCTGGACTACGGAGGTGTGGTGATGGGAGGGGCCTGTGACTTTGGATCCGCTCTGCACAGTCTCGTCCACGAAACTGCAGCAGCTGTACATGCCCTGCATAACACAGATACAGAGAGAGGGAGAGAGAAAAAGAGGGAGAGAGAGGATGGGAGAGGGTTAAAACACAGCTGCAGAGACACAGACAAAGATCTACCCGCTCAGCTTCGTTTGTTTTTTTTATTTTCCTTTTTTTTCTTGCAGCAAATAAATAATTCTCACCTATCGATTCCAGGCTTGGCAAAGATTTCCTTAGCAAAGGATTAAAATTTAATTTGGCGGGATTAGGAGACAAGTCTCATCGTACAGTAAAGCAGCCGTCACACGCCTGAGCGCCCCTTATCCCAAAGCTGCACAGCTCTGTCTTTCTTTCTCCATGTGATCAATACTAGACGACGTGTTCACACCTCCTCTCCCAACCTCCATCACCACCTCCATCCATCTCCTTTTCTCCCTCTTTCTCTCTCTCTTTCTTACCCTGCTGAAGGCCAGGAGGAAGTCCAGCTTGCCGGATTGACCCATGCCACTCATGCAGTGGCGTAGCTTCCAGTAGACCAGATGCTCCCAGGCAAAGACCAGCAGGCTCAGGCCCATGGCCACCAGCAGCATGTAGAAGACGCCCGCCATGTTGTCGATATCCAGCTTGGAGCTCATCACCTCGATCTTGTCATTGTGGCAGATGCCCGAGAGCCAGAGGCGCTCTAGCATCTCAATCTCATCTGGTCCCAAGAGAGCGAGAGAGAGAGAGACAGGGAGGGAAAGAGGAAGAGAAAGAGACAGAGAGAAGAGGAGAAATATGAGTAGATGATTAGGGTGAGTCTGTAAGGGCGGGGAGTGCTCTGGAGAGCAGCTGGAGAGATGACACACTGGTCAGGGGACAGGTGTGAGATACGGTGTTATCATGGAGCCAGGGCCTGCTTTATTGGATGCTGCAGAAATAACACTGCTGTAGATGTGCTGGAGAAACAGCCAGGTGAGGGATAGTGGCATAGGATGAATAGAGGACTCATACACACACAGAGAAACTCTAACTTATGCGGGGTGGGGGGCAGGGGAGTGTAAAGGCTTGGGTGGTTATCGAGCTGGAGGATCAGAGGCCAAGCGATGGCCAAATGGTTTGAAAAGAAGCGAAAGACAATAAAAGGCACAGGGGTTATTCATTAAAGGGCCTCGGTGGGGCCTGTTTGTTTGCCATCCAGGAGTACTTAAGATATTAAAGGTTGGTGGGTCAAACGCCTCTGAGGAGAGACAGCGCCTCTGTCGCTGTGGGTTAGACGAGGTGACGAGATATTAGCCATGGGGGTGGGGATCGCACCAGCTAATCATACGAGGGCACGGAGGCCACCGTTTATTAGCAGACAAGGTGAAAGGAAGCCTGTTTGTCTAACCTCTTGAAGGATTGGGGCGGGCGTGGATCAAGCCACAGCTACCAACCAATGAGAGGCGAGGATGGGGAGAGGTGTGAAGACGCCGCAGGCAAGAGGAGAGACACCTCTGCATTCCGATCTCCTCATATCCTATCGGAGAGAGGGGGGAATGGTGCAGAGGAGATGAGAGGGAGAGAGGAACCAGAAGGGAACCAGATTCACTTTTCCTCTCCCCTCATTCTCGCTGCTTGGTGAATTGCGCTAAAGGGAATGAGGGGGAGACAGGAGAGATAAAGAAAGAGAGAGAGAGAGGTGCTAAAATGGTAGAAGAGAGAGAGATAGAGAGGCTGAGATTGTCTCATTATGACAAACAGCAGGGCCTCATCTCTCCATGCTGAGGAGAGGAGCAAAGAGGGGAGGAGAGGAGAGGAGAGGGAGGTCTCAAGAGAAGAGGGGATCGTGGGGAGAGCAGCAGCGATAATCATACAGGGGGAGAGAGAAGGAGAGTGAAAAGTGATAAAGAGGAGATAAGCGAGAAAAAAACAGGTAGTGAAGGTGTGTCTGTGTGTGCGTCTGGTGTGTGAGCATTAGTTTGAGTGAGAGTTTGTGTTTGCGTTTGTGTGTCACCAAGAGAGAAAGAAAGACGGTGTGTAAACACAAACCACAGAAGAGCCACCTTGGAGCGAGTGAATGAAAATAAAGTTGGGAGGTGAGGAGGAACGATAGAATAAGAAACAGCGTATGAGCCCAGAGAGAGACCAAAATGAAGGAAGAGCAAGGGGAGATCATAATCATTTAATTGTGGAAGAAGGTGGTCAGCCTCTTGATGGTCTGCGCGTATGTGTGTGCTTGCATGTGAGGGTGTGTGTGTGTGTGTGGTCGTGTGCATGTGGTCGTGTGCATGTGGTCGTGTGTGTGTGCGTGTGTATGTGTGTGTGTGTGGTCGTGTGCATGTGGTCGTGTGTGCTTGCATGTGAGGGTGTGTGTGTGTGTGTGTGGTCGTGTGTGTGTGTGTGTGTGTGTGTGGTTGTGTGCGCGTGGTCGTGTGTGTGTGTGTGCATTGTGTGGTCGTGTGCATGTGGTCGTGTGTGCTTGCATGTGAGGGTGTGTGTGTGTGTGGTCGTGTGTGTGTGTGGTTGTGTGCGCGTGGTCGTGTGTGTGTGTGTGTGTGTGCATTGTGTGTGCATGTGCAGGGTCTACATGTGGGCTAGGAATAAGGGAGATGTGTTTGCTGGACGCTGGAGAATCTCAGTATCTTCTTCTTGATCTGCCATGCAGCAAACAAGCTCATCCATGCAGCAAACAAGCTCATCCTTCAACCGTGTTCTGCCAGCTCATTTACATGACAATTCATGACTCCACAGCCCTTGTGTACACAGCATCAGAATGAGATACATTACAGGGGCTTGTCCTTGATGAATTAAATGAGTGAATCCCATTACCAGAGTATACAGACTGTCAGTTTACAGAAAAAGTCAGATCAACGGCCCTTTTATCAATCGCAACAAAATGCTGCAAAGAAAATGTCATTTACCCCTGCCTGACAAAAACATTCATAGATAAAAATATCTCTGTGTGTGTTGTGTCTCCATCTACCCAAAAATCATATCCAGGCTTTGGACTGACACATAAATTCTGCTGATTTCAAACCAAACAGATGCTGTCTACATGTATAATGTTCATATAGGCCTACATGCCCTGCCATATCTCCGCTGCAGTTATCTCATTCAAAAAACAGCTGTGCACTGCAGAGACTCCAATCTGTGTGTTGATACTGCGCCATTCCCGCGATAATGAATCTCCTGTAATTTTCAATCAGCATCTTGCTGGCAGTATTTCCCGTCTGCCACATAAACCACTCTGCCCTGCTGATGTGGCAGCATCATGCCAGCCTCAATCCTCCCGCCCGCTGCCTCATCCCGCCAATTAGAATGACAAAAAGGATTTCAACCATTCAGTTCAGGCGCCATCCACCACTTCAGCTGTGCTCTTTTCCTAGCCTGGTGTGTCATGCCCTACAATACGGTCACCCCACTTTTGCCTGTATTATTTCTTTATTTTTTGAAAGCCGCTGGCATTCAGTACTGTTGGCAGAGCAATGTGGACAGTTCATGACAGGGTCAGACTAAGTATCACGGCCTGGAGACGACATGCTTTCCAGGTAATGCTCAACATTTGTAATCCGTCCAGCTAATAACCCGCCATTAGCATCTGCTGTTAAATAGAATTTAAAGGGGGATTTAAAGGTAACGCAAGGACAAAATCAACCCAAACATTTCCGTTCATTTCCCATGTAAAGCTGTCGTGCCGTGCTGTGTTGTTTAACGAGGGTTTTAGTGAATCGAACCTGGCACCAAATTAGCGCATCTGCCTGAGTGGCTCGAGAGGAACCTGGCAGCTGTGCGGGGGGGCTTTGTCTCACTTGCCACGACCAAAGAGGATTTAAAAGCGTACGCCCAAACAGAGCGCCCAGTCGAGACAATACACTATGCACGCGTGCACACGTGTGTGTGTGGCCAGTTGTACAAATGACAATTTAAGCGGCGGCCGTCTGACGGTCACAGCTGCACCCAGTCAGCTGTGCTCCTACAGTCCAGCTATGAGCATCAGGGACAGAGGCACCAGGGCTGCACCAGGCCACGGCAAGCATGGAAAACGCTGGCAATTACTATGCTGGGTTTACCCGAGTGTGCCCATACGTGACCGCCATTTGTTTTTCCAAGAAAACAAACAGACATATGTCATCAAAGAAAAACCCGGCGAATCAGGCTTCTGCATGATTCCAATGCTCATCTCCCACTGCAACCTCCCATCCTCATCTCACACACACACACACACATACACACTTATTAGCACCTGTTTTCCATTTCTTTCTTTCCACTCACACTTCAGCAGTTCATTCTTACTCTCTTTCACACTGACCCTTTCTCACCCTCGCCCCCCCCAAACACACACACACACAATTCCTCTTTTCCCAGTTAATCTGCGATAACTGTGGCGGCACCAGCAGACATGGTGTGATGATCCTGTCAAACAAAGCCACCTTGAAGCCAAGCTTTTTCTTTCAGCCATCAGAAAGCAGAGAGGAGCAACATAGCTAGCCACAGACACAGCACACTCTTCCAAATGAGAAGAAAGAGAGAAAGTCAAGGGAAGTGGAGAGAGAGCAAGACGTCAATACACACAACTGAGAGACAGAGAGAGAAGCGGGGCGGGGTGGGGCGGGGTGGGCGGGCGATTGACCGAGACAGGAACAAGAACATTTAGAAATTGGGAGAAAGGAGACATGGCTGTTAAAATGGAGAGAAAGAGAGAGAGACAGAGAGAGAGGAACATTTCACATTTCAGCCTCAGGCTCCTGTCTTGTTGAACTTCGTCTCTCCGCGTTCCGTCTTTTTTTCTGTGACTTTGCCCCTATCTCTCCGTCTCCCTTTTCTCTCTCTCTCTTCACTAGCCTGCCCCAGCCCTCCTCACTCTCCCTCCTTCCCTCTCTCTCTCTCTGTTCCCTGTCTCTCTTCCCCTCTCCTTGCTCACTCCAGCCCCTGTCAGAGCCCTCACCATCTCCCACCAGCTGCAGCAGGGCCAGGTCCAGAGGTCTTTTCCAGCGGGAGTTCTTGATCAGGGCGATGCCGTAGCCTGTGGTGGCGAAGACCTTCCCCGACCCGATGGTCATCACCTTGCAGCCCTCGTCCTTCCTGGCCATGTAGTTGAGCACGGCGGCGTCGTAGATGAATGCGTCCAACTTCCTGCGTGGGAAGGGAGGGGGGCATGCAGGGTACAGTCAGTATAGATCAAGGAGGAGTGGAGGGGCAGTATATGCAAAAAACAGAGCATCTGTGTGAATGGGTAAGGAGTGGAGGGTGAATTGGATTTAAATTAAAATTGGAGTCAAACGTGCATGCTTACAGGAAGGGAGATAAATGGGGGAGTCACCCAGCTTCACACACACACATACACAGCAGTATAGTGAGGGTGAGGGAATAGGGATGAGGATTAAAAGTTTAATGGACTGTGAGGAAGCTAGGCACGTGTGTGTGTGGCTGGAGAAAGAGAGAGGGAGAGAGGGCACAAGCAAATGAAAGCATCTCATGTTGTGGCACTTTAAATCTGACGGTGAACAGGGCCGTGGGAAGAGATAGCAGGAGGGAGATGACAGAGGCTTAGGAAGAGTCAACTCTAGAGGATTAAACAGTCACACACACACACACACATCCACAATCACATACACACACACACAGTGAAAGACAGAGAGAACAAGTGTGAGAAAGAGAGAGATGGAAAGAGAAAGAGAGAGGGAGAGACAATAAGGCAGCAGGAGACCTAATGGAGGTGAGAGGAGAGTGATGAAAGGTGAGGTCACACAGATGCTCTGAGAAGTTGAGCAGAGGCACACACCCAGTCTTGAGGTTAGTGATGGCCTCCTCCACGCCTTTCTGGTTATATTTGACCATGTACTGGTGCATGTCTGGGTAATTACTGCGGATGTTCTTCTCTGTGCTGCCATTGGGAACTGTACCAAATTTCAGAGGGGGGTACTGCTCAGTTGGGTGTTGAAACTGAGATTGAGAGAGGAAAAGAAGGAAATGGATAAAAGACACGAGGAGGGAAGAAGAAGAGAAAACAGAAAGATGGAGAAGGGAGAGACAGACAGGAAGACAGAAGCCATTATTGCAGTTATTGTTATTGCTGATGCACTTCATTATTTTCCTATTGATTGCACTCTTCACACTGGCAGCCCAATTGTAAACTGCCATGCCAATAAAGCTTGATTAATATAGAAAGAGGGCAGGGAACAGACAGACAAATGCCAGCAGCAGAGAAAAAAAGAGGAAAAAAAGAGGGAGATAGAGAGAGAGAGGAGAGGGAGAGAGAGACAGAGAGAGGGGCACACAGGGATTACACAGTAAAGGGGATTGTGACATGTTCTCCAAGCCCCACAGACCCTAAATAGCTATTTTTCTATCAAGAAGTCTAGGGGATCATGGGAAAGCATGGTCCTCCCGTCCTCCTTTCCAGTACACTCATTCACAAGCACTAGAGGTTCTCCATCCCAGCCCAGCCCACCCCACATCCAATCACCATAACATTAAACGCTCACCCCATAGCATGCCACTGGTCATGAATCAAGCAGCCACCCACTCACCAACACAAACACCACTCTGTGCTAAACTCAAATGAAGTGAAAATTGAACCTCGGTCCCACCTTCACGGTGCCATAAAACCCCAGTGTTCAGCAAAATCACCATGAGATCCAGCATGTGAGTACTCAGAGAGAGAGAGAGAGAAAGTGTGTGTGTGTCTGTGCGTATGTGTGAGCATGTACTGTCCCTGAAATGAGACATCGTTGGAAGTGGTCCACGAGGCAGCCGGCGTGCTTCACGTGGAAGTGCTAGGGATCAATCCCAGGGGGAAATTTATCCAGGCTAAATTGGAATTGTAATACAGTGGGAGCAACAGGTTAATACATTGTTAATAGCTTGCTGGCGTCTCTCTGGAGAAATGACTGTGCAAGGCTAGCATGGGCTTAGCTAAAGAACTGCTGCAGAAACATACCTCAGCACCCACATGCTTATGATTCATTCATTACTCTACTGAATTCCAACAGAACAGGCAATTCCGCAAAATTATCTCAAACAAATAATGTGACAATGGTCCCATTCGAATGCCATTATAGTACTCAAATAAGATGCAGGGCAGGTCCCCTAGGATTTGCCAACATGGTGTCTCTAAAAGCCTTCTTTTGCAGGCACTACATATCTATCAGCACAACTGTGAATCTCTTTTTTCTCCTCCCTCTGTCACACACTCTGTCTCTCTCTCTCTATCTCACACACACACACACACACACAGAGACACACACATACACACACACACTTCCTCTGTCACTTACCTTCTTGTCGCTAAGGCCAGACACTGTGTCAATGTACTCTTCTTGGATCATGAAGGCAGCCAGGTTGGCAGTGTAGCTGGCCAGGAAGATAACAGCAAAGAAGGCCCAGACCAGCACCATGATCTTACTGGTGGTGCCCTTGGGGTTCTCCACAGGCACAGAGTTGTTAAAGACCAGAGCCCAAAGTAGCCAGATGGACTTCCCTATGGTGAACTGAGAACCTCCAGGTTCTGCAGGACACAAGTAAGGAAGAAGGGAGTGAGTAAGGAAGTGAATGAATGAATGAAAAAATGGAAGAATGAATGAATGGACAGTCGATGGATGAATGAAGGACTGAAACACCTCATGTGGGTTAGCCTGTGTTAGCAAAAGAAGACAGTAAGGGAGATCATGTGCAACTTGTAACATTTTACAGAATGTTCTGGCTGCTACAAAGGACCAAAATATTGATTTCCAGTTACAGCTCCATCAGTAGAGGTCTTGCACTACAGTCTCACAGCCACTGATATGCTGTAAATACTACATCAAGGATTTCAAAAAGATGATGATTTTGCTGTTTTGAACTCATTTGAGGTGAACCTGTGGACACCTGCACCCTTGGTGTTTGATCACTGGAACTAAAGATGAGTTCACTAGGGTGCCAGAAGAATTTTTGTGGTCTTCTAATGTGGCTATTTTTAGCTGCAGTTCAAAGCCAACATCAGCACCTATTGTAATGCAATGGATAGTTCTTTTTTCCGTTGACTTAAAGAGGTTAACTTCAGGGAGCTTCAAGCTTGGACCTGCATCAAGCTCTCCCTAAATTTGCATTGCTATTAATCACTTCCGACACTGCAGCAGAAACTCTGGTGGCAATGCAGAGAATATTGATAGTCAAAAAGTTCTCACATGGCGTGTATACAAAGCTATGGGGAACATTTCTAAACAGACTTTTGCAAAGTATTTCAGTTGCATTTCGCCCTGGCCTGAAAAAAAAGTGATCTGTTGTTGCCAGCTTCAATAGTGAAGATACGAGAGTTGAATTGAGCAGTGTGTTGTTGAACACGCTGTTTTAGTTGAAAAGATGCTGTAATGGTTACATCAAGTGTCTCCTCTTGACTTGTTTCCATTTGATTTTCATTGTGTGTGCTTTGCATTTCCTCTCTTCATTAACCAATGTTTGCTCAAGCAGGGGGGAAAAAAAGCGTTTCTCTCTCCAATTTGCCATGGAGTGGCTGTTCAGGTTCCACCAGTTGGAATCTGACGTCCCTTCACGGGCAGCGGAAGAACAAAGGTGATTTCACCATGCGTGCGTCAGTCAGTCGGGGGACAGAGACTGGGGCGCCGTTCAAAGCCCCTGACTTTTCTCTCCAGGTTTTATCGCGGGTGACACAAGAGTTGTCTGTTCCGCTCAGCCCCAGAGCTTGCTCAGGCATCCGTGGCTATGCAAATCTGTTCACTCTCCACATTCCCCCCTTTGCCAGCAAAATGCCAGTCTTTATATCGCGCTGCAACGTGGGGCCTCTTCTGCTGTCGCCACGGCTTGACAGTAGCCACAAACTGCCATAAAGTTGACAGGCCAGCAACATTCCCCCAACCCTTCGATCGCTAAGAAGGCACTGAGCGGTTCTGTCTTGCTCCGGCAGATTTTTCAATTTTATTCAAAACAGCATATATAGACAGCAGGGATACAATAAAAAAGCTGAAATTTAGAAAAATTTGATTGCAGGATGAAGTTCCTCTTTAAAAGATGGATGAGGAGAATCAGGGATGGGGTGACAGCGAAGTAGGAGGATGAGAGGAGAAGTATAAAACGAGAAAATGAACTATGAGTGAGAGACCCACATAAAACCATGGGAGCAAAAACCTGCAGTGTTAAATTATACATAGCTTTCTGGAAAGTATGAAAGGGGGTCTGCAGACCAGTGAATAAATAAGCGAATGATAAATTTAGACCAAGTGATGAATGTTGCTATTGGCTTCTTACACAAACACACTTCGCACGGCTGGACAACTCTGCTTTATGCTCCTGTACACAAGCTGCAGGTGAAGCTGTAGACCAACATTTCAATTGAGCTATCAAGACAGACACAACATGGCCACTCAAGCAGATGAACGCAGACTCACTTTTGGCACTCTGAAGGCTGCGGTTGTAACCAACGGGGCTGAAGAACTCAAAGATGAAGACGGTCACCGCAACTACCGTCAGGCACATGACAAACATCATCACCCACACAGCTGGACTGTAAGGCTCTGGAGGGGGAAATGAGAGAATATGGGAGTATGAAATGGGGGGGCACTCAGAATTTCCCCCTCACATAGTGCTCACATATATATTTCAAGAGGGCTGTTTTTGAATATGTAAGAAAAAAACGGGAATAGGAATATTGAATATATCATTATAATTGTCTTATTAATTATCATATTTTCCCTTCTATTATAGGATATCATTGCCATTATTGCCATGTATGGACCAGCATATCAGTGAGCCAACAATAGGACATGTTACAATCTTAACCCGACACTCCTGTGCTAAGTGACCTTAGGGTGGCAATCCAGACCTAATCTAATGTCAAACGGCCCCCTCGCTCCGTCCTGTCACTCACCAAGGAAGGCAGAAGGAGAGACTGTGCCGTTGCTACGGGAGACCATGACACTGATGCCAGTCTCCACAAAAGGTACTGAGAAGTCCACCACCTGGGATCGCTCCTCGTTGATGGTGAGAGAGCCGATGGCCATGTCAGCGTGCTTATACACCACCTAGCTCAGAAAATCAAAAGCCATTTCTGTATCATTTCAGTATCAAAATGTACACCTCTATGGTTTATTCATGACTGGGGAAAGGTGATTGTGGTTCCCACCTTGGAGCACAAACTGGTAATTACATATCATTACAATAATTTATCCCATCAAAAAGCCTTGAAACACATTTACAAGCAAGACAAGAAGCGCTTTAGCTCATTTTCAACACTGTTTTTTAATTTAACAGGCATGTTTATGCATTAGCACTGAAACATCAGGGTAGCTAATGTATCTGAATCATAAATGTTCCTCACTCATTTAACCCACATATTAAATTAAATGATTCATCCTAACAATTGGCTCTACATCCCTGTCAATTAAAGATTAATAATACTGCATTTAACAACAGATGCAGATTTCATTTGCTACAAAAAAGTGAATTCTGGAGGAGTAGTTACAGAGCTCAGCAAGATTGGGGACTTTCTTCACAACTTAACAAGTTAACTGAGGTCATTGATTAGATAATAAATCAAGGCACCTGGTTTCATTCGTCAATATCAGTGGCCAATTAAAAAAACCTATGGACCCTGTCCTAAAGTCCACCAAGAGCACAGCGATGGTCGGAAGCGCTTCTATTTTATCTCCATTAAATGAGACCTCAGCACCCCTATCAGCGATCTGAAACGAGGAGAGCTATTTTCAGTGCAGCTGCTGCTGCAACTTCTCTAGCTCTCAGTGAATCCGCCTGCCTGCTTGTCTATGCGTCAAGCTGCTGTATAAGTCAAATCCTGGTGAGGCCTTTGGGCCATACCGTAAAAAATCAAAGCGGGAGAAAAAAAAATTAGCCTGAGAAAATAACCTTTAGCCTGAGTCTCTGGGGGCATGCTGTCATATCATTGGACAAGGATCTGCAGATCTGCAGGAAGATGCTAAAAGAGGCTGTGAGTGTGCCGGTAAAAAGAGCTGCTTCTCATTCCCTAGCAACCGCCTTAACCAAGTCTACCCCAGGGGTGCGAACATCTCAGCGGGAATTCCCTCACAAAACAACAGCCCCCCTGTTCCTAGTACACAGGGAACTGCCGCCGTATCCAAGACAGAACCGACGAAAGGAGAAAAAATGGGCATTCGTGTCTGTGTGTGCATGTCTGTGTTCGTCTTCATATGTGTGTGTATGAAAAGCAAAAGGAAAGAGAAAGGGAGAGAGGGCGAGAGAGAAAAAGAGAGTTTGAAAGAGCACACAGGCCATCATTAGCGTCTCATAAGTCTCCTGTGAGCAGACGAGTGGTATTTCACTGGTAGTCCCGGAGGCTCCTCCAAACCAGCAGAGAATGCAGTCTACCCAGCGGACACAGTGCAAAGACTGCCAATATGCCAGCGGCAGGGTCACTTGATACACTGGAAGACAACCTGTGGTAATTAGCATAGGTCAGAGAACCAACCTAAACTCACAGCCGAAACACAGCCGAAACTCCACTCACTGCCTCTCTAGTCAGAGACTCCCAGTGTTCTTCCTAACCCTTGGCCCTGACAAGACTTAACTGGCATGAATCAGCCAATCATGAAGATGATTCCTGCCAGGTAAGTCTTTGAGTGTCCAGGGCTAAAGTCTCAGGAGGGACATTGGGATTCTTCCCCACTGCCTCTTCAGTCAGACCTTATTATACACCAACTAGCCAGAGGGCTCAACTTGCCGCTTTCAATCATTCTGTCAAACTCCATTATTGCCTTACCTCTCCCACCATGCCGTTCCAGACGCCATCGATCTTCTTCCCGTGTTTCCCATTGGTGACCAGGTAGAGGTCGTAGGTGAAGCCCACAATCCTGGCCAAGCGCTTGAGGATGTCTATGCAGAAGCCCTTGCAGCATTGCTTCACAGGGGGCACCCCCTCCTGGAGGGTACTGAGAGCCCAGAAGAAAGAAGAGTGACAATACTGAATGGAGTCTGGGGATTGGAAAGGGAAGAGGGAGAACTACAAACAAACAAAAAAACTAGGTGAGTAGAAAGTAAAGAGGTGGAAGCCGACAGAGAGCAACTGTGGAGAATTGCAATAAGGGCAGGTGATTGGGCAGCGGAGGAGGAGAGAGGGAAATGAGATTGAAAGGGAGATAGAGGGAGATGGAGTAGGACCAGGATACTAAGGAAAAAAACAAGGAATGTCACTTTAAACTGGGGCACGAAGATAAAGTTCACTCTTTCTCTTTGTACGATAGTGAACACAGCAAAGCAATGAGAGCTTTGGGAATATGATGAAAGAGAATAGACCAGAATATTTTCCAAATGGGCTCTTTCAGCTACATGAAGCCCTATGACCACCAACATGCTCCATGGGCAAGGAGTGCTAGAGTACAGCGAGGCCTACACCTATGAGGGGGTGCCCAGAGGGAAAGAAACGGCAGCGAATGACAAGTTGATTGAAATGGTACTAGAGGTTTACACAGCCCCAAATGCCCCACAGTGTGACCTGACACAGAAGGGCACAGGCAAAAAGATGGGAAATAAAATAAAGGAGAAGATGGCAGATTGAGGAAATAACCCTTAGCATTTCAGACAATCTGGAGAAAATCATATATATAGACAGACTGAGACAGTGCCCTGAAAGCCATCTTTCCTCTCTTCTTGACGCGCAGGGGCTTAGAGGGACAGACATAATGGTGGAACAGACAGGGAAAAAACTAAAAGTGACTGCTTGATCGATGATTGAAAATGTACCAGGGAGGGAGTCTTTGTCCCCAGCCCATCTGAGCAGGACAGCGGCTGGGGGCCAAAGAGCATAGAGGCGGCTGATGGATTGCAGGAGGCTCTGACCTGGTATTGAGGGAGCGGCGGCACGGGACAGAGTCACGGATGCAGGTCCCCGAGGCGGCGTCGGCCAGCTCCACGATGACAAACGGACGCTCCTCCAGGGTGACCACGTGCAGATGCTGGGCATCATCAGGCGGCTGAAGGAACTGTCCGTAGCGGGACAGGGTGTGGTAGCGCAGCCGCAGCACTCCGTTCTCCCATGATCCTACCTGGGAGCACACGTAGCGAGGGTCAGGGCTTTGTGCCACTTCTGCACAACACCCCACCCCACCCCACCCCAACACACTCTTATGGAAATGACCTTAATCACAGCAGTACAGTCAAAGGTCAGAGGAGGGCTCAACTCATTTCAACTGCAATGTGAGCGAAGGCCGTTGCAGGGAGGCATTACCTAACAAGGTCCTGTGTTGTGGAGCTGGTGAGTGCAGCTCCACATTGGGAGGCAGTGAAAAATGAGTAGCATTTTGTTGCAGTTCTCTCCTTGGGCACTCTATTGGGGGACTCTGGGTGTTTCACTAAGTGCTGTGTGACAGTGAAAGGTCACGGTCTTTTTTCCCACAGACCGAAAGCAAGGGGGGGTCAAATGGGCATGTGGCAGGGGAGAAACACAGCGTTCCATTATTTCGGCTGGAGACTGAGCTTTTAGAGGTCTGTCAGAAGGACACTGCTGTATAAACAGCTGCTGAACAAAACATCCCAAATTAACCCCTTTCTCATTATTTTCACAGAATATTATGCAAGGTGTGCATTTATTTTTTGTGAATTCTGCATTGTCTCCAACCAAACTGGTTAAGGAAGACAAAAAACAATGTCTTGGTTCTGAACAAAATATTCATGAATGGCCATAAAACACGGTCTGTCATTTTAAACAAATGAGGACTGAGTAGACGTTCCTCAGACTGCAACTGCACTGGCTGACACCTCACATCCCAATGACTTACAACCCTTGAAAACTGTCTGCATTCATATGCAGATATATAGCTACAGCCGGGCTGTTTTTTAATCCAGTCGTATGTGGAGGACCACACGATTCCCCAGGGGCATCACTGGCATAAGCTAATCATTGCTAACAGTCCTCTGTGCTTCGTCCGACAGCAGAGAGGCATGCGCTGGCAGGAGCCACAGTAATGGGCCCAAGTCATTGTGAAAAGAGTATTAAATATTCAATAAAGCAGAGACAGCACATATACCGTAGGTGTAATGGCCAGATTGCTGTGGCGCAGTAAGTGCCTGTCCGTCCCTTATCCTGGGTTTATACTCAACGAGACCTGAGGGCCGCGGCAGAGGCAAGTTAATTGAAAGGGATTCAAAGGAAACAGCAGTAGTCAGCAGGTTGGCTCCTGCAGGGTCTTGCCTGTGCAGGGGCTGTTAGCCCACTTAAGGCTGTAGCGCTGCTGCAGCTATGCTATCGTAATTAGCAGACCTAACAAAGCCAGTCCCGAATCTATGCTTTTTAACACACTTATTGATTTATCCTCACTCCCGATTGATTGTCAGATTGAATAATTCATGAGGTTTCTGTTTTGTTTTTGTTTTTTTATCAAAACCACTGGTAACTTGGGTAGTGAATGCTTTAATCTTTCCCAGATCCCCACCACCAATCAGCTGATCTATACATACACAATACCTCAAAATTCCACATCTTTCTGTTACCTATTCAGCAGTTCACTAGGAGCTGATTTAGTGGCACCAGCAAGACAGCAACAGTAAACATAAGGGCAGGTCTCCATGAGAGAGAGGAAGGGGGGCTTTGGGGTGGGTGGGCGGAGGTGCACTTGCAAGCTGAACAGCTGTCTTTTCCCCGCGAGAGATGCAGACACCAGAAAGCCTAGCACATTGGTTTAAAAGAAGCACATCTAAACAGGTGACACCAGCTTGTACTTTAGCCTTCTGAACAAAACATAGATCTATAAAATATGCATGACATGTCAAAAGTACGGAGGCTGTGGTGGATAAGGGTGTGAGTGAGCAATTTTTTTTCTTTTCCGGAAAAACGCCTGGAGCTCAGATATCTACATGCTAATGATGCAAAGCACTGACTGTCATGTCGGTATAGTCCTCTTTTATGTCCTCAGAAATATTCAACTGTTTTTTTTTTTTTGCTTTTGCTTATGCCTCCACACCATGTGCAGTAGTAGCTATTTGGGGCATGGCATGTCAGAAAGAGGAAGACCTCTTAACTTCAACACCCTCAAATCAAGGGCCAAGCAAATGATCAAAACCCAAAACAAAAGAGCAGAGGAGACAGGGGTTCCATCTTAGAATAATAAAGAGCTAGAACTGCCTACTCATCCCACATTGGTGGGAACCTGGGCTTAGCTACACTAGGAAATAATTATTAATGAGAGCATATCAGCTGATGAACCAAGATCACCAGGAACGTCTTGCTGACTCTCCAGAATGCCTTAAATTTGTATTGTATTTGTTTTTCTTTTTAATAAAACATTCTTTACTTAAAAGTTTTATTTATTTTATTTTATTTTAATTAAAATATTATTATATTATTATATATATTAATATATTCATATTGACTAAATATATTACAATATTTAATTAACAATACTTTGTTTGTAAAGTACATTAACTGTCAACTCTAAACTGACTGATTTTCTGTTATTCAATTTGCAAGTCTTCTCTTCTCTCCCTGCAGTCATCCCTCTATTCTAAAAAAAAAACAACAGTCAAAATTGATACAAAATGACGCTAGAGCTAAAATTGAAAAGCAATCAGAGGTGACATCAAGACAAACTGAACAGCATTACTCTACTTTGTTTAAAAGGATGAGCAGAAAAATAAGCCGTCTGAGCATTCTGCCAAAGAACATAGTATTCACAACATAGTGCTCACACAGCATTTTAAGAACACTGCCACTCAGATTCAGACTTTTAACCCAGCGGAAAGAAAATGCAAGTATCTGATTTTCAGAAAGATGACTAAGTGTCCTTAATTTCAGAGCCTCGTAACAAACAAGCAATCTCTGAGACAGAAGCAGACTCCATTACATAGATATCAGGCTGATGTGTTACACAAGCCCAAACTGGGGTATCAGCTGCATGTTTCTGAAGAACTCAGCTGCAAGGTCTAGAGGGGAGCTGCTGCAGACCAGTAATAAAAAAAAATATATATATATATATATACATACACACACACACACGTATATATATTTGGGAGGGGGTTGTTTGTCTGTTTGTTTGTTTCATTGTGCAGGTTCTGACAGAGCACCAAGCACACATAACAGCTCAAAGGCAGGAGACAAAAGAGCCTAAACAGTCCTGACTTTCGATGGCATCGTGGGAGTCTAAATGAGCCGCGTTCAACCTTTCAGCGTGCCTGAGGCAGCAGCGCGGTCTCCCTGAACTCTCCTACCTGCAGCTCAGGCGCGCTGCGCCCTCCCCGCTCGTTCGCTCACTCGCTCGGCTCGGCTCTCTGGGGCATTTGTGCGTACAGCAGCACTGCGCCTCTTCCCCTGTGGTGATGCATGTGCCGTGCGCTGTCAAAGCTTTTCCACTTTCCCGCTACACTCGGAATTCTGTTCTCCCCTTCACCCCCGGCGCCTTGCTTCTTACAGCATTCCCTCGGAGTGCCATGTCCTGGTGTGAGGATTAAATCCATCTCCATTTGAGTTTATTTCATGGAGCAGATTTTTTAGTCCATTTCCAAATTGAATCCAGAATAAATTGGAAATTTCAACTGATATGACCCCAAGTGAAGTGAGGCCATGCTCTGCCATACAACTGCCACCCTGTATGATTCCCTATGCGTCCCTAGGCTTATATGTTTCTGTCTGTATTATGCTATGCTGTGTATAATATGTTGCTGTATGTATGTTTTAATGCCTTTGAACACATGCAGTGAACTCCATGCTGTGATTCACCTTCCCTGCTCGGCTCAGGGTAATCTATCGCTCAAATGCTTTCTCCCCCATTCCCCCTCAAATTGTGGTTTGCAGCCAGTTCCTCTGCCATATCAGTCTGAGGTCAGTGTCAGTGCGCTGTCATTAATAATGAGTCGGCTGTTCCCCGGAGCCTCTGTCGAGGCAAGCGCGCTGTGGGCGAAACTTCATCCTCCCCACACGGCAACAACAGTACACCAGCACTGACAAACCCTAAACCTGGCTCCGCTAATCAAAGCAGCCCATCTCGACATTGTGGGCAAAGGCAGCAGGACCTAGCAGGGTGAGATCACTATCTGAGACTCTCTGCTGTGGGGTTGTCTGTGTGGAGACCCACAGGGTCAGATCTCAGCGGCTCAGCAGGGGAAAAAGAAGGCAGGTGATGGGAAGAGGTGTGTTGCCGCGTGTGTGTGTTTATGTGTGTGTGTGTGTTTGCTTACGTCCTCCCAGCCTCGTTCTGGGTTGTAGGAGATGACATCGAGAGAGGGGTTGGCCAGGTACCCCTCACTGTTGAAGGAGTAATCCCGCCCGGCCAGAGTGATATTGCTGAAGTACCTGAGACAAACAGGCAAGAAAAGGGGGGAGGTTTAGTGTCAAGGAATGAGAGACTTAGATGGAGAGACACGTGAGTCTTGTTGGAACATGTTCTAAAATACAGGTTATACAGAAACACAGTGATGCCTCAGAGAGTGGTCTGAGGTTGGAACAAGGTACACGTAATGTTTCTTATGATTTAAAATGGTTGGAAAAAAAACAGAAAAAAAAACTTAGCAACCCTGCAAAATATAAATAAATAGCTCATAAATGTATTTCTGGGTCCATCACTTGACCCCATGTTTGGGTGGAAGGAGCACAGGAGCACTTTTGTAGTTTAGTTTTCTGCATATTTAATGTCTGAGTGACAAATGTGTCTAAAGTGAAACAGCTCTGCAGTTACTGCCAATAAACAGCAAGTGGCAGTAAAATGAAGCTTTCTTTGGCGAGTTTATTCACCTCACCAGCAACTGTGTGGGCTTTTCTTTCTTTTTTTTCAAAGACCTGGGTCAACATTTTTGGTTCCGCATCAGCTTGCCTTTTCTATGCAAGTGACAGAATGTCAAAACAGTGAGGTGCAAGGATCGGTTTCCCCCTAAGGATATCAGCACGAATATGACAAACCAGTCTGGGAGCTGCTCTAATAACTGCATCTGCTGTCAGAGCAGCCGAGTGGATTTCATGTGGAATTACATAATCATGTGAAACAGAGACTTAGAATGGAATCAAAAACGAATAGCCGAGTTCGTGCCATATCTATAAATAGATATCTAGAAATAGATATGACATGAATATGGGCATTCAATCCATGGCCATGGTGACTTACTTCATCCTTCCATGCACTCTGTGTGTGTTGTTGGCGTCCGTCTGGCAGTTGGTGACAAAGTTTGTGCCCCCAGTGTCCTTGCGTAGCGCCACAGCTCCGTGGGTGAGCACTGAGACGCCCTGCGCAATCCGTTTGCGGGGCTCGTCCCGCCAGCCCTGCGGTCGCACGGCAAACAGCCTCTTGGGAAGGCCCTCCAGGCCGAGCCCGGACAGCGCCGGTCCCACCGCGAACCACATGTGAGAGGCTCCGGCCTGACCTGCCGCCCAGGCTGCGCGGAACACCAGTTCAGCCTCCTCCTGGGAGCAGTAGAGCAAGCGCACCTGAGACACAGGAGAGAGAGAGGGGGAGGAGGGGGAGGAGGAGGAGGAGGAGGAGGGAGAGATAACACAAGGAGAGGAGAGTACACGGGTGGAAGAGGGGAAAGAAAAGACACAGGAGAAGAGAGGAGAAGGCAAGAGCAGAGGATAAAAGAGAAGGGGTAAAGGCCCAGAGAGGAAATGAGAGCAGAGGACCAACAGAGAGGAAGAAAGAGAAAAAAGAAGAGATGATAAAGAAGAATAGAGGAGCCAAGAGAGAGAGGGAGAAAAGAAACAAGAAGAAAGGGAAAGCACATGAGAAAGAGCAGGAGAATAAGAAAGAAGAGAGAGCAGAAGGAGTCAGAAGGGAGGAGAGAGGGAAAGAGGAGGAGGCAGGAGCAGAAGGAGAGAGGGAGAGAGGAGGAGGCAGGAGCGGAGGGAGATAGGGAGAGAGGAGGAGGCAGGAGCGGAGGGAGAGGAGCAACAGGGAGGAAAGGGGAAAGAGGGGAGAGGAGAGTTATAAGGGAGAAGAATAATATTTGCATACATGTCTGATGACTAGAGCAGAGAAGTCGTTACTGATGGCTGGTGTGAGGGCATGCCTGGGGATCGTCTGCGAGAAGGGAGGAAGGAACAGGGGCAGGGAGGAGAGAAGGAGCGATGGGTAGATGAGAGAAATAAAAAGGGGAAGATGAAAGGGCGAGAGAGAAAATCAAGAGAGGGAAAACAGAGAGAGGGCAGAGAGAGAGAGAGGAATGAAAGGAGCAGAGGAGGGAAAAGAAGAGACACAGAGAGACTGAAAGAGAGAAGGCCAAGGGTAAGCAGGGATTTTGACTATTCAACCTTTATTGAATTTGATGCTGTAATGTTTTGGCAAAAAACAATCCCGCTTGCCATGCCAATAAAGTTCCATTTAAATTGAGAGAGACAGAGAGAGCCACTGTAAGGGAGAGAGATAGAGACAAAGGAGGAGAGAGAAGGAGAGGTTTAATGAAAGAGTGTGTTTGTGTGAGCAAGGGAGAGAGGGAGAAATGGAGAGAGAGAGAGCAAATTAATGAGAATGTATGTGTTTGTGCACAAGTGTGGCAAGGGGGTGTGGGTGTTTGCAAGCGAGGCAAGGAGAGCGTGAAGGGGAGGGGGGCAGAGAGAGAGAGAGATAGAGTTGATAGAAGAAGGAGAGCACAAAATAAAGAGAGAGAGCAGAGACAAAGGAAAGAGAGATATTCAGGCACAAATGAACCTGGCTTCACCTGTGCTTGAGAGCAAGTGAGTGAGAACGAGAGAGAGAGAGAGAGAGAGAGAGAGGGAAAACAGTGGCCATGAGGGAAGCAGGAGAATGTGAGACGGTGACATTGAGAATGAAGGAGAGCACCGTTAATGCCTGGTCCGGCCCCGTGCGAGTCCGGCCGTTCATTCCCGGCGACACACACAAGGAGCCAGGCAGGGCGAGGGTTAATGCAGTGCACCCAGGCTGCGCCACGACAGGCACTGTGTTATATTAACACTGACACAGGCTCTGAAGGCACCCAATGAATAGAATAACACGCACGGCCAACAGCACGGGCCAGCCAGGGACATTAGAGGGGTGAAACCCAACCACAAACTAACAGAGACCACAACACAGCCGCAGAGAGGGAAAACAGAGATAGCAAGGGAGAGAAAGAGAGAGAGAGAAAGAAAGAGAGAGAGAGACTTGAGCAGAGATGGTAATAAAGGCTGGGGGAGAGAGAGAGAGAGAGGAGGAGGAGGAGGGTGGGTGTTGGGAGAAGAGGCTGCGGGTAGCAGGAGACGAAGAGAGAAAGCAAGGTAATGGAGACAGGGAGGAAGAGGCAATCGAGGCCTATGGTGAGGTGAGGGTGGAGATGACCACAGAGGACAAAGAAGACAACAGGAGAGAGCAAAACAAGAAGATAAAAGAAAGCAGAGGAGGGAGAAAAAGAAGAGGGAAAAAAGAGGAGGAAAAGATATACAAGTGTGTTGGTTTCAAATGGAGAGAAAATGCAAAATAAAGTCCAAGCTTGAAGAAACTGAATTTAAAAGGAAAAGCAGAATATCAGTGAGTGAGTGAATGAGTGGGTGAATGAGTGAGTGAGTGAGTGGGTGGGTGAATGAGTGAGTGAGTGAGTGGGTGGGTGAATGAGTGAGTGAGTGAATGGGTGGGTCGATGGGTGAGTGAGTGTGTGGGTGGGTCGATGGGTGAGTGAGTGGGTGGGTGAGGTGCTTCTTCCAGTGAGAAAGTGACAGAACAGGTGAGAATGATTAAACACAAGTGACAGGTTAAGTGGACTGGTGAGCGAGTGAGACTGAACCATTTAATGAATAAGTGATCAAACAGGTGCCAGTGTGATTACATGCATGAGCAGTGGTGCATGTGAGCGAGAGAGGGAGTGTGAGAGAGAGAGAGAGAGAGAATGAGTGAGTGAGTGAGAGAATGAATGAATGAGAGAGAAAGAGAGAGAGAGTGAGTGAGTGAGAGATAGAGAGTAAATGCTTGAGAAAGAGAGAGAAGTGATTTTGTTGTGTGAGTGACAGCTCGTAAGATAATGAACAAGAAAAGTGAACAATAGCTATTTGAGGGCATGAATGAGAATGAGCACTTTAATGGCAAACTGATGAAGGAGAGTAAGTGAGAGACTGAGTGAGCAAGTGAGTGAGCGAGAGAGTGAGTCGGTAAATGAGTGAGCAAGTGAGTGAGTGAGTGAGAGAGTGAGTGGGGAGTGGATAAATGATAGAGTGAGTGAGTGAGTGAGAGAGAGAGTGAGTGAGTGGGTGAGCGGGTGAATGAGAGAGTGAGTGAGCGAGTGAGTCAGTGAGTGAGTGAGTATGTGGCTGATTCAGCACATGAGCAAGTGAGGTTATGTGTGAGAAAATGACAGTGAGTCACAGGCATTCGCAGTGAGATGACAAGTTGTTGATGTGAGAGAGCGAGAATGGCACAGCACTGTCCTCTTACCTGTGCCTCATTCTCTTTGAGCAGCCGCCGTGTCCGCGAGCCCCCTGGGTCGTCGGTCAGGTTCAGCATGACCACGCTCTTCTTCTCCCAGCCGATAAATGAGCCATCCGTCAAGCCTTCCACCACAGACAGGAAGTCTTGGTAGCCATGGTGACGCGTGGCAACCAGTGAGAAGGCCGTCCAGTCGTACTCCTCCAGCACCTCGAAGATCACCTCCAGTTGGAGAGCAGTTGAGGCACTGAACTGCAGGAATACGGAGCCCGACTCCTGCGGAGAGGACCGCAAAGAAAAAACTACATTTCCCATGACATCAGTCTATTTATTGGCTGTGATGCACCATGGGAATTGATTTTTTAACGATTATTCTTTATGGACAGGGGCTAGAGCAACTGCAGGCGGTGCAGTGATGATAAAAGCATTAGAGCAGAGCGCTAAGGAGAGTCTCTCATGGCCACTGAATTCAGTCACATACACATTTAAATCATGTTGGGAGGAAAACTATATTCTTGGGAACGAGCTTCAAAGGAGCACCATCAAAGGGATTCGATCTCATCCCTCTTGAGTAAACAGTTTTAAAAGACATTTGTAAACACAAACGTAGTTATAGGGGCAGTGTTGTTTATTTTGTTTTATTTCGACTCACTTTCTAGTGCTTGGCAGTGATGAGGCCATACTGCTCTGTTTATGATGTCTGCTGGCTAGGCTGCACAAAGGCAACCCTACACACTGGCTCAGTCTGCACACGGCTAATCAAAGCCCAAGTAATGCGGGCCACCGAAATGGATCGAGGCCATTTACAGGGGTGGCGCCAAAAAACAAAGGCACGGAGCAAAAGCCCCGCGGCACTGATGTTTAACCTCTCACCCCCCTTTTCCTGCTCATTTATCCGGGCCACGAGCAGCACGCGCACCGGGACACGGTGTGCTGCACCACCAGCCTAACCTCCACAGCAGGCTCCTCCGCCAGGCTAGGGGGTGGGGGAGAGAGGGTAGGGCTGCACACTGTGGCAGCTGCCACACACACACACACACACACACACACACACACAGGCTACAAAGAGTCTGATTGAGTTCTTAGTATTAAACCTCACAGCGGCACATCTACTGCACTGAGTTGGAGCGAGTAGTGAGTGTGTGTGTGTCTGTGTGTGTGTGACTCAGTGTGTGATGTGAGAGTGCTACTGAAAAACCATTTCCCTTTATTTCCCTATGAGCTTGTGATTCATAGGAGGAAAGGAAAGCAAAGCTGCCCATATGATTCAACAAAACATCGGTGCTGATCCCTTCATGAGACTCTAAGATTTCTTGCCTCCTGCGTCACACTTTGCACCTGCCAGGCAGAGTGCAGCCGTGTCCTCCATGCCACTACAAGGACAACACGCAGGCTCTGAAGCCCCCTACCTGTGGCACTCTCCCCAGTCCCGCTCCGCCGCCCACGGCCACGATGGGCAGCCCCGTCTGGGCCGAGACGAACTCCAGCATCGGGGCCAGGGGCCCCCAGGCCAGGGGTGGCGGCCTCTCCTCCTCGTAGACCAGCCCCTGCAGAGGCCTCGCCGCCAGCAGGTCGCACAGCTGGGAGAGCAGGGTCCTGGGGCTGCTGTCGTTCACCTGAGCACCACAGCACACAATAGCGTGCACACACACACATACACACACACACACACATGAGTTCATGTCCAAAGCAATCCACTGCCAGACTATACCAAAATGATATTAAGCAGTCTGGGAGCGATTCACATTGCAGTTACACAGAGATGATATTCAATTGACATTCAAAGCAATTCACATTCAGGTTGGAGCCCAGATGAGATTATGTTCAGGCTGAAAGCTTTTGCCATGTGATTCACATTCAAATCACATTCAAATCATTTTTTCCTATCAGGCTCTCACTCCCTCTGTTCTTTCACAATTCATTTCTCCTAATTAGGTCAAGATCTCCATCCAACAGTGATATGAAGAGCACTTCATATTCCTAGAGTTCTGGCTTTAACTTTTCATGTTCATCTGTCGCTGCCAAGATGTGCCTCACCAGCAACTTTCCTCTCTGATTTTGTTTATGCAGATATGAAGTGTTGTTGGCCCTAGCTCAGTGCATAAGACTGATTCTTTTTTCTATTTTGCTTACCCTGCCATATTTACCATCACTGATTTTGCTTCCACCAGTGATTTGATCGGGCCAGTGCTCCCAAGCCAAACTAGAAATGAATAAATATGAAATGGAACCAAACGAAACAGTGAAAAGTGTTGAAGGCTGCCGCTGACCTGGAGCCAGATGACGTTGGCGGAGCCCCACTGCGTGACGACGCTCTCCCCCAGGCTACTGTAGACGCGGCCGAAGCCCGGGTAGAGCACGCGGCCACCGGCCCCTGATGCCATGGCCTCGGCGTGGGCGCTGGCGCCGGCGTGGATGACGGCGATGTTGAAGTTCATGGAGGCGGCCAAGTCGCGCTCCCGCTCCCGCTCACGGGGCCGCAGCAGCAGGTGAGGTGAGGGGCCCACCGGCCCCACCCACTCGCTCAGGACCAGCAGGAGAGAGAGGGCGGGCCACGCCGCCATGGCGACGGAGGGCGACGATGAGGAGAGCCGGGGGGAGCCGAGCCGCAGAGCAGCGCACACAAAAAGGAGGTGCCTGAGGAGGAGTGGGGAAAAAAGACAGAAGAGAAAAAAATGGTAGAAAGACAAGTAAGGAGGCATGGAGAAAGACAGCTTGATGGACAACAAATGTGAGGTGTGTGTGTGTGTGTGTGTGTGTGCGTGTGTGTGTGTCTGTGTGTGCGTGGGGGGGTGATGGCTGACAAAAAGACAGAGGAGAGAAGGAGAGATTGAAAACAAGAGGAAGAGAGGGAGGGGAAGAGGAGAAGGAGAAGAGGAATGCGCCTGTGGTGGAATCTAGTTAGAGAGTAATAGAGTGAGGGGAGCAGTGCCAATGAGTTGAGGAAGGCAAACAAAAACAAGAGAGAGGGAGAGGGAGAGGGGTGGGGTGGGGGGAGGAGAGGAGAGGAGGCAAGGAGAGACAGATGAAAAAAAAGAGGAGAGGGACAGAAGATGAAATAGGTATTATTTAGGCTACAGGCTGAAGAGGAATGAACAGGGAGGAGAGGGTGAGGAAATAGTAGTTGAGGAGAGGATGGATGGATGGAGCAAAGGAGGGAGGGAGAGAGAAATGAAGTAATAGAGGGGGAATGAGAAAAGAGCAGGCATGGATGGGGGGTGTTCTGGAGATACATGAATAATAACAGCAATTAAGCTGACTCCCACATACTGTACTAAACACAAACACAAATGCATAAGTAGAGCCTATAAAGACTATACGCTCACACATACAGCCGCTGGATGATTGACTGAAAGATATTAGGGTTAATGCAGCAGACACACCCGTGCTGAATTCATAGCGCGCACACACACATCTTAGCAAATCATTTTCAATTTACTTTCGGTGCCAACCTCCCTTCCCTTTCCCTCTCTCTTTCAACCTCCCCCTCACTGCCCCCCCCCCATACACACCTCCACCCCTCCCTCCCTCTCTCTCTCTCCCTCTAACTGTTTTTCATGACTTCAGGTGTTAATGCAATTGCTTTGAATCATACAGTTTGCTGACATAATATTCTCTTTCCTCCTCACACTTTATTCTTTAGCTCTCTGGCCTAGACAACCCCCCCCACACACACACACCCCACCCCACCCCACCTCTTAACAACTCTCTTCTCTTCTCTTTCTTTCTCAACTCTCTGTCTCTGACCCTGATGATTTCTGCGGACGAATGGGGAGCCCAAAACAGCAGAAAGCGAAAGGAGACGCTGAGGAAATGAGACAGAATGCGAGAGGGAGAGAAATGGAAAGAGAGATTGAATAAGAACGCTGAGTATCTGGGAGAGAGGTAAATATAGTCCTAATGAATAACAGGATGGAATGCAGGAGAAGAGTGGAGGGGAAGAGAGGAGAGGAGAGAAGAGGAGAGGGGAGGGAGGGGGAGGAAGAGCGGGAACTGAAGAATAAATATGGCAGAGGGAAGGAAAGAGAGAAATATTGATGACTGGAGCATGTATACGTGTTTGGCTTAAACAAACATATTGGCAGACCTCTCGTTATGAGGGGAAAAGGCATTCATCCATGACAGACACACAGACAGACAGACAGACAGACAGAGAGCTGAATAGAAGGATGGAGGGAACAAAAGAGGCAGGAAGAGAACAAGAAAAAAGGGCTCTAACTGTACAGCAGGCTGTGATGTGTTGTCTCCACGCTACCCTGCATTGAAGCCATTACAGCCTCCCGTGGAGAGGACACAATAAAGTATTGATATTTATCGAGCTGTAGTAAACTCTATTTATTTTGTGCAGAGTGCATCTGTGTGTGTGTGTGTGTGAGTGATTGATCAGCCATCTTAAGTTTAAAAAACAAAACCCACACTCCGGGGCTCTTCTGATCCTATGGCGCTATATGGGCATGTGTGGCGGATGAGACTGCATCATTCCATGCAGGGATTTCCATAGCGTTGCAGTGAAGTAGTCTTGCACACACTTATTAGTACAGTCTCCATAGATAATTACGCTGTCGTGAGGTGATATGTTATTCCACACAGCTGATTATGCTGGCACGTACTGATGTATAATTCCACACAGCTGATTACACTGGTCCACAGAGCTCAGTCTTAAAGCAGAGAGGGCTGTAGGCGCCTTACGCTGCCTGTGTTAATTGCCCCGCACTTCAATCACTGCCTGTTGAGAGCTGAGACTCGGCTGACCGTTGCTGTGCTGTTGCTGGGCTAGCTGCTGCCTCACACTGCTGCTGCTGCTGCTGCTGCTGTGCCATGTGTCCTCTGAAACCCAGCAGCCGTGGACACAGTTCAAGTTATTACACCCCCCACACACGCTCGCAATATGCACACACACACTCACAGATGCGGACACACATGCTCACACACACACAGATGCGCACACACACACAGATGCGCACACACACACACACACACACACACAAATATAGACATACAAACTCCCAATAAATGAAAAGACAATGACACATTAATGCATATTTAAATGAACGGATAGATGTACATTTATATAATTAAAAGCGAACACACAGAACCCACATATTCACACACTCACATTAACTCTCCCCCTTTCCCTTTCTGTCTCTTTCTCTCACTCTCTATCCCTTACTCTCTTTCTCTCTCTCCCTCTCCCTCATTGGCTCTCCCACTCCCACAGTAGCACATGTTCACTCACTCACACAGACACAGCCTACAGAACAGCCTTGGCAAAGCAGGCTCATGGGCAGCCTGGCTGATAGCACGTTATAGCTGGCAGGCCAGTGGTGTGTCCGTAGCACGTGGGGAGGCATTCTATGCTGTGCCACTGCATTCTCTCCAACCAACTCCCCCCCCGCTCTCTGTTACTAGTGTTGCTGTAAACACCTGTCGTAAAGTGTCACGCCTATGCTTTGATGACCCCAGCCATCAAAAGCCATCCAAGTGACAAACACCCTCTCATCCATCACCAAGTGACAAACACTCACCATCCATCGACCATCGAGAGGCCATTCTCCGACACACAATGCTACTTGTTGTATACCCCCCACCCCTCTACACATACACACATGAAAATGAAAGCAGCACACGCACAGCCCGTGGGCACTACGGGAGCATAATTAAAACCTGACTCATCTGGTGATGATCCCTTATGTACAAATGACACAGAGTGTAGGGGGCCTGAATGGGAGCAAGCTTTCCTCTTTGTCCAGTCCCAGCCGTGTGTCCTTTCTGCTGGACATGCTCCAGTCTGCATCAGTCTTTCTCTCTGCCAGACGAGGTGGTGGGCTTTGTGTGTGTGTGTGTGTGTGTGTGTGTGTGGGAGCAGCATGGCATCCCCAGTGCAGTAAACACTCACTTACACTCATATACACACACACACACACTTACTATTTATGCATGCTTGGCTTCAACAGGCTGCCTTTTTATTGCCATGCACAAGCAACTGCAGAGGACAGGTTAAAGCGTTTTCAATCGCTCTTGTCCACAATAGAATGTTTATTGGTGCACGAAGGGATCATTTTCAGCATATTTTAGATGCTTTCTTTCTACACCGTCTAAGGCCGTTCTCTTTGTCAACAATCTCCTTTCAACGCATGTTTTTTTTTTTGTTGTTGTTGTTCTCCCAACAATGAGGAACCTGCACTTCCACCAGCATCCGCTCATGTGCCGTTCAATCTCTCTCTCTCACACACACACACACACTCACACACTACCCGCCTCTTACTCAGCACTATCAAAAAAAGCACCTGAATGAATTCCTACCAAACTCCCCTGGCAGGCGGCCAGGTTTTTGAGGGTGAGTTAAATATGCCTATGAATGTCACAAAGGCTTGCAGGACGGGGACTTTTATGCAGATATCCACCTCAACCCCCACTTCGGCGCAGTTTTGATTAGCCAGGCTATACCAACACCCGTGCATTATTAGTGGGCCCACACAGGCAGTGTTTTCATCATCACCTGTCTGACATAAACACAAAGCACCAGGGGCGTCCTGGGCTTTGCGCCTCATGCTGATTTTCTTGATGATAATACAGGAATAATTTCAGTCAGAGCTGCAGGGGATGACAGTAATAGTTGAGTCCAACCCCCCCACCCAAAAAAAAAAAAGAAAAAAAACACAATATCAGCACACTTCTGATACCCACATAAAATCTCCCTTGCTGTGACAGACGATAGGTAGTTGCGCAATTTCTATCATTTGAATTTAGACCTTTAGTTTGATTCAAAGGTCGACATAAGAACTGGGCCACATTTGATTTATTTCAGCCTCTCATCCCTCCTAAGTCATTCCCAGGACATAGAGAGTGCATAGGGAAACTACCAGAATGCTGACAGATGGTGAAACATGACAGGTAATACACACACACACACACACACACACACACACACACCGCATGGACACCTGAAAAACAGTCCCCAGTTCTGTCTCCATACAGCAAGCCTTCAGACAGCGCCCTGGTGGCTCCTTCAGAGCCTGTTACCTTACCAGACGTACAACCTGATGATTGCAAAACCTGAGGCAACAGCTGCTACAAAACACACACCTTGGGCAGAAAAGATTTCAATAGGGAGAAGCCAAGCCGAGAGTCATATATATTCAGGTCTTTTACAAACATGTGAGCTATTGCCATCGTCATTTACATACAGCGGCAGTATTGCCAATTGAGTCCAAGGGTTGGCAAAATTTGCAAGAGACCAATTTTGGGCGCAGAGTACAGTCCTGTTTAGGCCTCAGTAAAACCAAGAGGGTAATTGACGGTGAGGTGATTTTTGAAAGACAGGTCACGTCTTGCGTGCTGCATTTTGAATCTGCATGGTGAACAATGTAATGAGGGATTTTTGCTAGGAAGTGCTTGTTGTTTGGTCTTGTTTTAGTTTTTTTGTTTTTGAACATGAGCTGGCCCCTGCTTGTGTGTTACGGAACTGACAGCCAATGTGAAAAGACAACTGCTTTCATAATGAGGGAAGAATATTAAGCCTGTCGCTTGGTGCTACTGCTACTGCACCGCCCCCCGCCCCCAACACACACACTCACATCATATCTCTCTCACACATACACACACATATTGGAATCCACACTCCTTGTCATGGGTGTATACCTGCAGCTGCCAACATCCAGAGCAGAAAAAAAACTGTACATGAATAGTACACATCCATATCTGCCTATCGCAAGACATACCAAACAATACCAAACAATAATTTCCAAGCCCATCTCATGGAAGCGTATAGCAGAACATATAACGACACACAAAGACACACACTCTCCTAGGCACAGTCCCTGGCCTGCTACATGCATGAACACACTGGCAGACACTCAAATTATATATCACACCAGCACATGCTCTCTTTCTCACACACAGACAAGCACACACAAATGCACACAGATTAGCCTAAGCTCATACACACCGGCACACACATGGCAGACCTCGCCAACACGTCTGGCACAGGGGACGTACAGCTGCCAACTCTCAATGCTCAACCACTCAAACACTCTCTCACACTCACACAAAGACACACACAAACTCCCACATGTGGGCACACACACATGCACACACAAATATGAGACTTCCCTCTAAACGCTTAAAAAAAAATGCCAGTACACCTGTGGTCAAAATGTTTATGTTCACAGGCATTATGTAGTGGCCTCTGCAGAGAGAATGCAGATGTGTCCTCAGATCATGGATGCGTTTGTTTAGTCCCCCGTAATGCCCAAATATTTCCAGGGTGGATCTGGCCTCATAATGCATTCCAGTCAGTAGCGCTCCACTTCCTCCTCCCTGCCTCCAGCAGCTGGTCTGAGATCTGCTGCTCTCACCTCCTGTCCATCAGCAGCGAAATGCTGCAGCTGACCCTATAGCTGCCAATGTGGGCAGCACCAGCAGTCCACAGAAAACAACAGCCACAAGGCACATCCCGAAATATATAACACCAGCAAGCTCCTATTAATCAAATCCAGGCAAATCACAAAAACTAAACACACACACACACACACACAGCTATGTATGTTCTGTACCTGCAGCAGCCTTGCAGGGCACTTAAAGAAAGCCATAAAGGTTTCTATATGCACAGCTCAGGCTAAAGGTGACAGCCACAGCAATCTGTCATCTGGACAGTGCACAGAACACACAGGTACCACACTAGTGAGGGAACTCATCCCACACTTTGATAGGGCCACTGCACTCCTATTAGTCTGTGTGCAAATTCCCAGTGAATAGGGCTATGCCATACATTATTTTGCTTCTAAAAACAAGAAAACTAAAGGAAGGAGATGGTCTATAACCTGTGACTACAAATATCCAATATAAATATACTGCACTCTGGGTTGTACACATGAAACATACAAATGCACAGCAAGAAAACATCCAATCAAAGGATGGATTACATCATTTTGAGGAAATTTGGATCATCAAAGTTTAAATGGAGCCAAATTATAATGACAGAGCAACAGAGTTTTCTTTGTCTGTTAGGGAAAGGATGGTTGAACTACTTTTTTTCCTCTGGTTCTAATGAGTTCTGTCATAGCATTAACAGACCCATTACAATTGTTGTGAATGACTGTAGCAATGTGCAGGGAATACCTGAGTAAAAATGACTGACTGCTATTCACCCCAATTAAGCTACTGATCACTGCATCACAGTTGAAATGTATCGACATTCTAATGCAAATTGATATTTTAGCTACATGCGTAGTTCCCCTGGACTGGAATTGAGTCTCATTCATTTTAATTTGCTTCTGTCGATAGACGTGAGTTATACTCTCATATCAGCAGATAGCAAATAGTAATCTATTTTCCTGAGATTGACAGCGCAGGTGATCAGTATATTCACTACATAAGGAATGCAAATTCTAACATAAAATGGCTGAAATGTAAGAACAAAAAAAAAAACACAGAACAACATCATAACTTCATAGATCATGCAGAACTATCAAAACTAGATAACTCAATACTCAATACATGGCCTAGTATTTTACCTCTGATGTGCATAACATTTCAATATTTCAAAAAAACCCATCAAGGCTTCATACAAAGCAAGTTATTTTATACAAAATGATTTGAAAATGCATTTGTTACATCAGTGGGTAAATGCTATCTTAAAAGGACGTATGCGTATATGCAAAGCACATATATATGATACTACATATCCACCTGAAGTTTTATACTACATAGACATGCTATCAGTTTGGAGGACTACAAACAAAATTCCTTTCGAATTCCTACATTTTATGAAATGCCTGTTGCTCATTCACACAGATGTAATGTTCCACTGTCTGTTGTTGGCAAGTTTGATTCAGCTCTTGCAAAATAGACAGATAACATGAACATTCAATCTGCTTCCATTACATCACAGAACGTATAGACCTCTCTGATTGAATGATATTCTATGATAATATAATATTAGCCTATTAAAAAAGGAAGGCCCTAATCATCAATATTGTATCTTTCTGCCAGCATAAACAAGCAGGGTTTGAACTAACCTAATCCTAAGCTATTATCACACCTGCTCACTTAACTGCCTGAGGCACTTCATGTCAGCCTGTAAGTATCAAATTCATTTTCTGTCCATCACTGACAGCAGCTCGTCCTCACTAATTCAAACGTTTCACAGTTTTGTCCAATAATAAACAGCAAAAACCAACACAGCGCAGACAAAGGTTAGAGCAGTGCAGTGTGATGGTGATGAACTTCGTCTAGGCTGCCAGCGTTGATGCTGCAGGTGAATTCATAACAAACTCAGGAACTGACATGGCCGTCTCAATATTTCCTGTTGCATGTGACCAACTTTTTGTGTTTCATCATTCACTGTAGGAAAGCTACACAGATGTGTGTGTGTGTGTGTGTGTGTGTGTCCATGTAGGCTGTGTGTGCAGCTATGTGGTGCTCAGCCATTCTTTAACTCGTAGCTCAAAACTGCAACTATACGCTAATGTGAATGAGCATGGTGTTTATCAATGCGGCCCAGACCAAACCACACGAGACCACAAGGAGAGGGGAGCACTGTAATCTCTTTAAAACACCAGTCTCTGATCTTATTAAAGACTAATTGATGTTCTATGTTAACGAGCTTTACCTTAATTAGTCACATTTAAGTGAACAGGGGGTGCTTCAGGGGAGAAGGATGATGGGAGTTTGGTTTAGGGCATTATGAACGTATCCCTGATGCTACATTAAAAACAGAAGCAGAGAGAGAGAGAGAGAGAGAGAGAGACAGAGGGAGACTGATGAAAAGTGTCAGGGAAAAGAGGCAAGAAGAAGAGTGACTGAAAAAAGCGACTGCATGGAAAGAACACAGGGGATGCAAAGTTGTGAAGATGAAGGAGGAGGAGAGGAGTGGTGGAGGAAGAAAAACCCTGCGAGGAAAAGGGGGTGAGAATGTGCCGGAGACAAGGAACACAAGGAGGAGAGAGAGAGAGAAAAAAAGAGAGAGGGAAAGAGAGAGAGAGCAACACAGTAAATGAGTTTTAAAAAAGAAACCGTTGGATGTAATTGATGAGGGAACTGTGCGGAGAGGGAACACAAACGTTGACTCTTGTTGCTCTCATTTCTCTGATCAAACCCTCCAACCATGTTCACCCTCTGATATTCAATCCCAGCTGCCCCCCCCCCCCCCCACACACACACACACACACCACTGTCTCCTCCTATCTCTCAGTACTCTCTCCTCCTCCTTCTCATTTTTCATTCCTCTCTAACCTCACATCACTCCTTCCTCGCCACTCTCTAACACCGTTACTGATTTTGTGATGTGCGTCTCCCCTGCCTCACGCCATCCTTTTTCCCAGCACCAGTCTCTGGTGCCCCTTCCCACTTGTCTCTCCAGCCTCCATCTCAGTGCCATCTACTGCTCTTGCCTTGCCTGTTCTCTCCCCTTCCAGCCCCCACAGCTCCATCTCTTCACCTCTGTCTCCTCCTTCACTCACTCTCTACACCTCGGCTTTTCACCACACTCTCTGTCTTCACCTCCCTCCACACCTTCACGTATCATCCTCTATCCCTTTCTCCTCCTCACCCCTCCTCCCTCTCTCGACTTCCATTCTCTCTCTCACTGGTGTTTCTAGGCTCAGCTGGTACAGTAGAGCCTCGAGAGCATCAGTGAGACAGACTGGTGGAGCAGGGTTGTATTGACATTAGGGGTATCAGTAATGTGTGCCTTAAACTGCTGCAGTGTAAAGTGTAAATGCATGTATACCAAAGCACATGAGTGTGCATAGGCCTACTGCATGTAAACGTCCCAAGCTCAATTTGGATGTACTATGGCATTAGGAAGAATTCTCGATGAATAATAAAATTCACCAGAAAAATCAATAAGACCATTAAGAAACTGATACAAAATGGAATGGGGGAATGGAAGCAGGGGACGCTTAGTGGGGGAAAAAAAACAGTCTTGTTTCAGAAATGCAAGAAGTGAGTCACAGCCTCATACTGGCAGGATTTAAGCAGCCCTAACGACAGCAGTTATTTACTCCCATGTCAAATCAGGGCAATGCTTCAGCCTTTGCTGAGAGGTCCATGAAGTTGAACCAACCCTAAAAAAGCCTCAAAGCACACAGCACTTCAACTGGAGCTTTAGTTAGTCCCCGATCATTACTATATGTTCCACTAGATGAACAGAGAGAGAGAGAAAGAGAGAGGGAGACTGCAGCAGGTTTGCCATGCTTGTCATGTGGGTCAGATAGCTCCCTTTCCGTGCAGTAACAAGTCCATGGGCTCAATGCCCTTTTGGGCCTGGGGATGTTTTTTTCTAATGTCAAACTGGGCTCTAACACAGTAACTTGGCGCAAATACCACTGGGCGAAGTTGAACAAAATGACGATGCAATCTCAACACAATGCTTGTGAGAGTACTGCATGTCTCAAACCAATCTGGTAAATAATTATTTGATCTCAGCTGCATGTGAACATGAGCAATTTCATTTGATGAGTTATACTCGAAAAACGCTCCCTGTTGAATACGTGTAGTTTCCATGCGATAATGTCTGAATGGGCAGAGAAAACCCGTTTTACTCAGATTTCAGCGCCTTTTCGTGCATAAATACATATTCAGACATAATGGAAACACTTAACATGACGAATAGGCTAACCAAAAGCCCATTTGAACTGCAAAGAGACACCGAAACGCGAATTCACACTATAAACGCGTGAAGTATGTGCTCTATCAATAGCTATGCTCACTTGTATTGATAAATCCGCAGTAACATACACAAGTGAAACAGCACAGGAAGACAGCGCATACCAACGATACTTGCAGTACCGACGAAAGACGGGGCAGCATATTAAATGGGTTTTAATATTCCACTAATAAACAGATGCTGTTTTCCTGAATTCACTAATTGAGCTCGCGACAAAGTGTCCCTCTCCGTGCGGTGTGTATGTGTGTGCGCGCGTTATCTCCCCTATGCTTGTGTGCGAGTCTATGTGTAGTCTATAGTCACATTTACTGCAAACGTATGAGAGCGTGTGGAGAAAAAGACTAACGAAAACAATGTTGCTTCATGATCTGTGAAAACGCCAGTGTCCGATGTTAGTGCTTGCGAAGCAATGACAGAGGGGTCAAAGCCCCGTGCGCCGGCCGTTCCACCTCTCTATCTAATGCCATCCATCTTTCCAACATATAGCGCATCAAACCGCCACCCGGAACCTTACCCGCACTGTCAATGACACATTTCTCCGCTCCGCACGACTGCGTCTACCCATCTCCGGAGATATTCAAACATCTTCCCAAAGCGCAACATTCATTAAAGATATAGGCTACTTACTGTTTTTCACGAGCCTGTCCCCCCTCTCTCCCTTCGTCTCTCCATTCTTTTCACATCATTTCTTTTGAGGTATCCTTGTTTTACTGGTTGTCCCCCCAGAAATACATGGACATAGATATCCAACATGTATTCAGTTTCTCGAGCTCTCTCTCGCGCTACCTATCACTCCCTCCCTTTCTCCCCTCTTTCGCTCTCTCTTTCCTCTCTCTCTCTCCCTCTCCCTCTTCCCTGTTCTTTTGTTAAAATTCAGTATATGCTCTCCGTCACCTAGCAACCGTCAACCCCTCTCTCTCTCTCACTCCTCCTTCTCTCCCTCACTCTGGTTCTCTCTCTCTCTCTCTATCACCGGCGACACGTGTTGAATGCTAAACTTAGCGGTGTGGAATAATATTAATAACACACACTCCTTTTTCTTTCTTCTTCTCTCCAGCTCTCTATCACCCCTCCCCTTACTCACTCACTCTTGCGTATCATAATGTAATATAAATATTTACTAGAACCTTTCAGCTCGCTATTGCGCTTGAACCCCCTCCCTCCGACTGCATGTCCACCACCCCTCCCACTCTGCGTTTCTTCAGCATCGCATCGCAGTTTCTGCTTCTCCTAGCAAAACGGAGGTGTGCGCCCGTACGCTAGCAGTCCACCCAACAACATGTGAGTGTCACAGTGTGTTCATTTAACGTATAGACTACTGTAAGCGTCTCTTCATGGGTGCATGTGTGTATCGGGACGAGCCATAGGATCTTGAGAGGGAGAGTAACCTACGCGTGCGGTGTATGAGGGATGTGTATAGTAGCTGCCTGTGCCGCAGTTGCTGAGCTGGTGTCCAGTTAACCAGGAGGTCCGATTTGTGTGTAAGTCCTGTAGCTTGTGTGCGCATCCGAATTTAAAACTGTTGGAATCAATTCAGAAAAAATGTCAAGTCACAAGAATTGTCTTTCTCTTGCTCGACTTTCTTTTGAAAACGCTCTTGCCCCCCCCCCCCCCCTTACCACCTCTCTCTCAGTCATATAACCGCCACATAGGTGGCATAGGTGAGAGTGTAAAAATATAAAACCAAATAAACAAAAAAATTACATAAAATATTTTCTAATTTCATGTGAATAGACCAACAGTCTCGCGCAATCACCCGAGTATTGGAAAATCAGATGATTCCTTAGACGGAGAAACAGAGAGCCTCACCAGCTGAATGAACATGTGTATTTGCCAGTTCCCCCTCAGTGAACATTCAGTCTGTGTATAGCGACAGTGTAGTTGCGGTGTAGCAAGGGCACCTGTGTGTTCGTTCGTTTCTGTCTGTATGAGGAGCAATGGAAATATCCGGTATTGTAAAGGAAGCATCAGGGAAAACAAGGAAATCACAAACTGTCTGTTTGATGCACTCTTGCTGTCCATACAGATACATGCAGGCTTTCAGACATGCATTCAGTTTCCTTTACACCCCAGATATGGAGCAATCCATCTGGATCATAATCAACATTTAGTCCAAGTGGTGAACCTCTCTATTAATAACCCTAGCTATCACAGGCCAGGCAGTTTGCATAAAACGTGGTTAAATCTTCAGATCTGAAGAAGTGTGTGGTGTCAGATGTGTTTTATCTACTTCCTGTATGCATTAATCTTCATTTGAATTCATCAATCAATTTACCCCTCCCATCTGTTCTCTCAGTCTTCCACACACCATTGACTTTCATTGGACACAGAGGACTGGCACTTGCAATGACAACTTGAAAATACATGGAAAATGTCATTTTAAAGAATATGTCATGGGAATGCTGGTATCTGTGCGTTTGTGTGTGTTTGAGTGTGTGTGTGTGTGTGTGTGTGTGTATTTCATGCACTAACCACAATCTGATTCTGATTCGAATTGTTTTACTATCTCTGTTTGTTCATCTGTTTTCCTGTGAGCTAATTCTCAAACAATACACTAGATCTCTATCCCTCTCTCTTTCACAGACATACACACACACACACAAACGCACACACACAAACGCACACACATGCAGATACAAACACATACAGTTGCACACACACACACACTTTTAATATGACGCAATAAAGAAAAAAATCATATTAATCATTCATTACTTTGCAAATAGATTGATTGAGTTATCTTTGGAGAATGCTATGTGAGTTTTTTTGGATGATTTATTTAGGATGAGTCATTCTTCCATTAATTATGAGGTCAATGAGGTGCCGTCTACACTGACACTACACTGAGGCATCCTTTAGACATCAGCATGAGTGAGCATGCCCTGACCAGCTTTGATAAATACATATTATGAAGATAACACTGGAGAAGAGAAAAAGTTACAATGTCTCCATCCACAATTCTAATAGAACACATTTTGAGTGTGAATTGTTCCTCACAGTCTAGTTCCTATAGTTGTCTATTCACTGTGTGCTCTTACAAAAAACTCCCATGTTCATACACACTCCAGGTGCTATAAATGGGAAACAAACATAGTGCCTTGATCCAAGCTGCAAAGAATTCCATCCAATCACCATCAAATCAAGCTTCGGGGGCATGGAAAGGCTAGGTGTAATTTGGATGGCTATTGAACTGATATTAAGCCTTTTGCCAGAGTAGCAAACTGCACCTTCAATCCAAAATGGGGAAATAACATCACCATTGCTACAGCAGCTGCACATCTCAACAATCACATGGAGCGCATTCACTTACTCTCAGCAGCTATTGATCATCATACTTAGGAAATTTGGAGAAAACACGTTTTTTTCATGAAGATGTTTCACTATGTCCCCCTCTAAAAACTAAACCTAATTGATGAACCACTGGTAAGTATATTCAGGGCCTCTGCCTAGTTTCTGCAGCTTGCTCTGTGCGTCTAAAAACACACGATTTTAACAACAGTATTCTTTGTCATTGTAAAGCACTGAATAAAGAATCGATTTGTGTGCAAATGCAAGCAACACCAAAGTGCATCTTTCTTATGCTGCTACATGTATAATTGATTGGCCAACACAAATCAAACAATGTAATGGGTGCATTTTAAAATAGCCTATAAATATGAATGGTGTTATATTATTCTTTTTGCTGCCTGGAGATTGCAGTGACTTGACTGGCTTCTACTCTGATAAGGGGAGAAGGGACCATAGACCAGTTTTGAGTGAATGCACAATATGATGCATTTGAGCTTAATGTGTCCTGTTGGGAAAATCTTAACGATCAATTTGAACACTATTTGGATTTCACAGGTTGTCATAGACACTTGCTATGGCAGATGGCCGTTTGTTGTATTTTGAAATCGTATGACCTAAAACAGTCTATGCCGTCGAGCCCATCTCCCCAACCCAGCCTTAATCTCTTGGTCTGCCTTGACAGTGGAAGGTGGGGAGTCGATGGGAATAAGTGAACACTCTAATGTGGTTCATCAGGGAATTTGGCCTTCTCCCTGTGCAGGCTAGTCTTCCACGGATATATCAATTAAAAGGGCTGGCCAATCAATGCTGCGAGCCAACCAACGATCCTCACAACAAGCATTATGGAAATTTAGCCAACATTACGTATAGCCTCTCACCCCCACCCCCCTTCTCTCTCTTATTTTTAAGGGATTTAAAACCATTTTACTGTAACCAGCCTGAAATCCATGCAATCCTCTGTCCTCATAAAGAAGCAATTTTTGTCATCTCGATATAGCCCATATAGAAGTCTGAGTTGACATAATTAGTTCAAAATGTGGGGGCTGTTAGGCAGCCCTGAGTGAGACAGGGCAGCAGAGAGTCAGAGGCAGAGCCATCTCTCCCAGGATGCTAAGTGTCTGCCGCGGTGACCTGCTGACTGGAAGACCAGCCATGAAATTTAAGTGTTCACTCTTGCTGACCATGGCTGCCAGCCCACGCTTTCAATAGGAAACACTCTCCCCTGATTACAGCCTGGATCACAGGAGATTAATATCTTTAAGAAATATGCAGCTTTGCTTGATGATACTTTTTTTTACAAACAGGACCAGCACACAAAAACAAACACCTCTTCCCCACCACTTCTCTTCTATGTAGAGGAGATCTGCTATATCGCTCAGTGCTCATATCTGTGTGTGTGTGTGTGTGTGTAGTAGTAGTGGTACATAACATAGACCATCCATTATTGTTTCAAAGTTATAACAGAATTGTGTCTTGATTAGAAAACCTTCCAGCCTTTACTGTCACCCACTGATACTGATGGTGAGAGTTTCTCTTCATTTCTGATCAAAGCACGAGCCCTCTGGCTAGGTCAGTGCAGTCTCATTCCTGGAGAGCAAGCTTTCCTGCAGGCTTTGGCAGTGAATCACATGACTCATGCAATGACTATCGAGAGTCCCCAGGTGTTTTCAAGTTAGCTGCATCACCATAAGTGCAATAAACAAGAGTGGGTATCATGAGAAGTCTCTCGTCGATGTCTGCCGCATGTGAAACATGGAATGCCACTGGCAAAGTAATGACAAGTATGCATTAAGGCTTGTCAGTTATGAAACTGGCAAATTTAGGACACAGAGTTTATAAGAGGAAAAATGGATTCTTATGCCAGGCACTGCGTGACTATAGTCAGCCATTGCTCTATTGTGTATTGTTACCTGTTATCACGCCTGAATGGAGGTAAATGTGGGCATGACGTAGGTGTGGTTATTGTATATTGTTTATTGTGTTATTGTATTTATAATTAAACTAACTGGTGTCAGTAGACCAGTTAATATGCCTGTCAGTTCCTGTTTTGACTAGTATGAAAGACTCTCAATATTCTTTTATCTTATTCTAATTTTATGTCAATTTTTATTTCTGACTTTGTATCTTTGTATTTTCTGTGGTTATTGTTGTGTTATTTGATTGTTGTTTTTCTATTTGTAGACCTCAGGGCATAGCTGTAAAAGAATGCTGTGCTTAGCCAATTTCCCTGAATAAACAATAAATGAATAAATTAATGAATACTGAAGCAGTAGCGTCACTGACTGACAATCGGACAACCGGGGTTTGATTCCCAAACACACAGCACTGAGTCCATGTCACTAAAGACCTTTAAACCCTAATGTACTACAGGTTACATCCGAAACCACTGCCTGCAGATTGGCATATACTGATACATCAGCAACAGAGCAAACTGATATATTTGGCTGTTTTAAAAGAAGTTATGCTGTCAGAGGGTTACAATAGATTCTCTTTATACTTCAGAGTCAGTTCTTTGATTTGATCTTAACTTCTATAACTGTTTGTAGGCCACTATAATAAAGTTAAGTTCATTTCAAACAAATACTTCATCACACTTACCCACCCCCGCTGATCACTGACTGGTGGGCCCGTCAGAATGACCCATCGATTCGTCTTGTGCACAGCAGATCCAGACTATCCCAGCGAAAAATTGCGCCAGGAGCACTAGGTGGCCCAAACCAGGCTAGCCGTTTTCAGATTGTCTGACACTTATAAGCCTATAAAGAAAAGTAATTTTCCGACATATCTTATCCCTCTGTGTTTTTACAAATACCACATATCATATCCCTCTGTGTTTTTACAAATACCACATGTCTTTTGTCCACCACACACAACCAATCTCTGACATCCATTTCAAATGAGACTTCTGTGTTAGCGGAGCAATATTAGGCACAGTACTGGGAAGCTTAATGACCGCAGGTGTTTCATAATTGGAGTCTCGGTCCACAGGCTTAGCATTATGAAACTATTAATTGTCACCTTCCATTGTATCTGTGGTAATATTTAATCCAGTGTCTGGATGCAACAATCCTAGTCATCCATTTTAAGGCCCTCTGTAGCTTTAAAGCGACCATAAAACTCCCTGGCACAGCAAGAGTCTGAAACTATCTTTGATGACCTAGATTCAGTTTACGTGTATATCTTCTTCACACTAGCTGCACAGATGCCTTACTGAGCTGATTTTCACATCATGTAAATCAGGTGTTTTGAAATTATCTGCATAGCTAAGTGAGTAGTAAGTGGCAAGTCAATCAGAAACCAAAAGAGGGGTATGGATGTGTGTTGGGTGTGTGTGTGAGCATCAGAGAGAGAAAGTATGCTAAAGTGTGTGTCAGCACTGGTGCATATGCATGTGTGTGTGTGTGACTGTCAGAAAGTGGGAGATTAGGGAGTGAGAGTATGAGAGTGAGAGTATGAGAGCGTGTGTGTGTGAGCGCCCAGGTGAGCGAGCGCAGAGGAGGAAAGGTGGGCAGACAGGAGGAGGGGAAAAAGGGAGGGAGTGCAGAAGGAGGAAGGGGAGGAGGAGAGGGTGGAGAGAAGAGAGAGATAAGCGGAGAGAAGGAATTCACCAATTCCTGAAGGCAAGAGGTAAAATCAGACAAAAAAGGGAGGGGCACTTTCCACAACACAACAGCACAGTTACACATAAAAAAACAGCCGGTAGCGTAGGGGAGAAAGACAAAGAAAGAGAAAGAAAGAAGAAAAAAGGGGAAGACAAGCAGACATAGTTTCAGTCTTGCGACAGTTGCCTGCTAAAGACAAACGCAAATAAGAGCTGGCAATGAAGGCGAAGGACAGAGCGCAGTGTTGACTGAAGGAGTAAAGAGATTAATGAGAGACACCAGAGAAAAGATTCAGAGAGAACATAAAAATAGTTTTGTGGATACACATTGACTGAGGGAGCAGTATAAGACCCAAAGGGCAACTGACATCAGCAGAAAGAGAACGTAACACAGAGAAGGAGAGGGAGGTAGAGAGAGAGCAAGGGAGAGGAACAAGAGGGAGAAGAGAAGAGGAACTTCCTTCTGAGACTGTATTTAAACATGTTTCAGTTTACCATGCAGACAGCATAGGATATAGTGACGGTAAGCAAGATAGGGGACTTAGAAGGAACCCAGTCAATCCAACAGATAGCCATCAAACACTTCACTCACAATGCTGACGAAGGAGTACAGAATATGTATGCCACTGACAGTAGAGGAGGTAAGTGAACACAGAATTGTGACCAAAGTTGTGTTGGTGTTTGTGTGTGGTTGTATTTGCCGTGGTCTGTTGACAGACTCTAAGTGTAAACACGATGTGAAAAGCCGGTGGTTTAAGCACAGTGAAGTGGCTGCGATGTCAAGCAGGTCCTCGCCCTTTGACTGTGGCATGAGTCCACAGTGCTGCAAGATCATAAACGCAATTATTTGAACATTAACATACAGTGTGTTGCGAAGACAGGTCACGGTTTCCTCAGAAAATACTCCACATGGTTAAAAGACAGTGATTAGCTTTTGCCTGATGCGATGCAAGGGAGATTTTCACTATTTCATGGTTTGATCACAGTTCACTGTAAATAGTTTTTAGTGTTGTCAGACAAGCACTGTTAATTACAGCAATGAACCAGCACTGTAGTGTACCTAATAACCAGCTGAGGCACAGCATTATTAACCAGATCCGTGGGATTGTTGTGTTGTTCCAAACGCCAGCATGTGACAATGTGTTTGTGTGTGAGTGTGTGTGTGTGTGTGTGTGTGTGTGTGTGTGCATGTGTGTGTTTGTGTGTGAGTGTGTGTGTATGTGTATGTGTGTGTGCATGCATTTCCTATGATTATCTGTCTTTACAAAAAAGAAAACTAGTCAAACTGGTTGGCTCCTTTAAGTGCCTCACACAGAGTGGCCTGTGCCACTGCCATGAGAGCAACAAAGGAGAGTTCACCTCATTTCCTTGAAAAGGAATCGCTTCTTTTACGTCTTCCAATCTCACAACAGTGTTACTATCACTTTCTGTTCACTAGATCTAGACATAGCTGTAGGTAATGTTCTCACTCAGCAGTCATTGAGGTTAGGCTATTGTGTTCACATGTAGGGCAGGAAAATATACCTTGTTTGTTTTCTGCTCATTACGCATAAGAAACACAGATGACTGTGTTTTCATTGCGAGCACTACTATTTGACATTGACTAATGACCACAGTACTCCTGCATCCTCAAAAAATGATCCAAAAATGAAACAGAAACCATACAACTTTAATAACTAATTTGCCTCCAAATTGTGGAAACTGTGTTGCGTACTTGTTTTAATGTGATGTAGGCCCAGTCCTTTCCTAGAGGAGAAAATACTTTGTTCCTCTGAAAAAATGAGCAATATTTGGGAAAACAGATTGGTTTCTTAATCTCAGTGTGAATGAAGAACGTTTGTGGTTTTAATCCCTTATGAGAAGGAGGCTGTCTTAATAAGCATATTTACAGCAAATGTATGTGGCTCAACTGGATTATAACAAACAAAAATAAAACCACTTGGGAACATTCTGCCTGGCAAGAGGTTGAAGGTGATTACATTTTTTGCAGCTTGCAATCTCTCTTACTTAACTTCTGACTTTCTCACGCTTGCTTTCACCCACCCACTGCCCCTTATCCATCCCTTTGCCTCTATCACTGTATCACACCATCTCTCTCTCTCTCTCTCTCTCCTTCAGTATAAGATAGGTCAGCTTTATACGATCAGCAAACACAGCAGTGAGCAGAGCGGGGGAGGAGAGGGCGTAGAGGTGCTCCGCAACGAGCCAGACACCCACCCCCAGTATGGCGCCGGCCAGGTGACCGAGAAACGTATCTACCTCACCAGGTGAGCCCATCCCAGCACTGACACCACTACAATGGCCAGCCTGTAAACATGTAATTTCCATGGCTCACACTTGTCATCCCCTGACCTTCCTGTGCCTCCTCACTTCTCCTTCCCCAAACAAACACACACCTCCTCATCCCTCGCTTCCCCGTAGATATTTACCATCAGTCTCTCATCCCTCCATCCTGTTAACCAGACCCACTAGGGGTCCTAGGGATCCGTTAATGACCTTGACTGGCTCAATTACCAGGCTTGACTAATGCTTGTCTCTCCATGCCCTAAAGGTATGGAGCATTTTCCACCTCAGAAAGATATTTAAACCCTGCATGGATTAGACGTTGTCTAGGAATGGGGTGTGTGTGTATGTGTGTGTGTGCGTGTGTGGTCTCTTTCTTTTTGCACACCTTCCTCGTCATTTATCTAAGCATATGCTTTCTCTTCTGTTTATTCACCATCATTCTATCCATTCATCTTTCTCTCTATCTATCTATGTATCTCTCCATCATGCCTCCGACTGACAGGTCACGCAGAAAGAATAAACAGCCTCACTCCTGCCTTGTCTTATCTTGAAAGGCATAGTTTGTTATCATGTGTTCTCTTGCTTGCGTCCTCTAATGCAAAGGGCATGTGGACACACCTGCAGAGTTGTCCGGCCCCATTCCCTACACAACAGAATGGGTTATCTTCCCCCATCTATTCTCTTGTCACTGTTTTAGCTCCCCATCCCCCAGAAGGTCACCTATACCCACCCCTGAAGTACTGTGACTGTTCATACTTTGGCTACTGCTGCTGTTACTATTGAGCTGATCATTCACAAAGCCAACATTAAACATTAACAAAGATTAGAAAATAGGACCATCCAGTCAAACCATAGAACCAGTAATGTGGTTGCTCAGCATGTCTCATCGCCTTTAGTTTTTGTGCTTTGGTATTTTGAATTGGCTGTTCTTTTGACTTGTGTGTTTGTGTGTTTCATTGTGTTTTTGTGTGACACTTTTGTTGACATTGACATTGTGTGAAATTATTTCCTGTTGGAATGCATTCTTTTGCATTCACTTTGTCTTGTATTTGTTTGTTATTATTCCCTTTGCATTGTATTTTGCACTCTATTGAATACAGCAGCCACACACGGTAGAATGTGATTTCATTGGCAATATTATAATATATATATAGTTGTTTGCATGCTTATTTCAGTGGATATCTGACACAGTACTGAGGTCTTTGTTTGTTTTAACCTAACACCATATAGCTCCTTAAGATGTAAAAACTGATCTAATCTCATTTCCCCCCATAATGCCATTGTGTCCCCCATCCAGTAAGCTGCCAGAGTGGATGAAGAGGTTCATCCCGCGGATGTTCTATGTGACCGAGACAGCCTGGAACTTCTACCCATACACCATCACTGGTCAGTCAGGCAAACATTCCCATTCGCATGCACTGCACATACATGGATGCTCTCTCTCTCTCTCTCTCTCTCTCTCTCTCTCACACACACACACACACACACGCACAATCAGTTATGTAGGCTGCTGCTCAGAAGCACATCAGCACACAAGCTCATCTGTCACCGGTAATGCACCACTAATGAACCACATGTCCCATTTACTTTGGCCAGTGTCAATATTTCAAGAATGCTTCTGTTTGACCATGTTTGTGCTGGCACGTGACCTCAGTGTGTATGTGTGTGTGTGTGTTTGTGTATGTGTGTGTGTGCGTGCGCTTGTTTGTTGTCTGTGTGTGGGTGTTTGTGTGTGCATGCATGGATGTCTGTATGTGTGTGCGTGGTGTTTGTCCTATACTGGGTGTCCTTTAAGAAAATCATAGGTATAGAGGTATAATGCACCAGTGACATCATTGATCTAACCAGCCCATTTCTCCCCCCCCCCCCCTCTTGCTTTTCTTATGCTAAACCCCATGGTGCTGCAGAGTACTCAGTAAGTATTCTCACATATTATCCCTGAGATGGATGCAGTGTAATATATGCCTTTCATTGGCTGGTCCTCAGGATAGAGCACTGCACTCCACTCCTCTCCTCTCCTCTCCACTCCACTCCTCTCCACTCCTCTCCTCTCCTCTCCTCTCCTCTCCTCTCCTCTCCACTCCTCTCCTCTCCTCTCTTCACTCTGCTTTTTCAATGCAACTTCTCAGCTCCTTCAATTTATTCTCCATTCCTTTGGCTTCTCTGTGTTTGATCAGCATCACTTCTTTGTTGGATTTACATTCTGTTTTATCCTTTGCACTTGATTTTCATGCTGTTGTACAACAATTTGCCACAAATCCACCCACCCACTTTCTCTCTCTCTCTTTCTCTCTTTTTTAGTGTTCCTTCCTTCCAAAGTTTCAAATAAGGATTGAGACAAAGTTCCAGAACGACAACGGGGAGAGTGACAATGTGAGGCGCACATAAGCACAAACACAATCCTGTCTCTACTCTAAAGAGAACCTAATCCTCTTACCGGTGTTGCTTTCAGCACAATAGCATTACCACATATTCATCAACATCACAACAACCTTTAGTGACCTTGCCACCTCTGCACGTTTCACTGGAATCTTATCTTTATGTTGGTTGGTGTAAGCTGAGACATTCAGTAGGCAGTCACACCACCCCTCCCAGGGAACCTGCTCGGCCTCAGCTCTGGTGCCATTACTGTTCCTACGGTTCCGAGTAATTGAATGTTTTGAGCAAGAAAGGCATGGTGAAAAAAAGAACAAGCCCCAACACGCTGAAGCAGCTCGGAGCAGCTTGGAGCATACTTGGGAGATGAGAGAAACCCGGGGCGGGAGGGGGGGTTGATTCTGTTGTTCCCTCTCTGTTTCCATTACACTGCCTACACTTAAACCGCAACAAGCAAAGGGAGAGAGAAAAACACACACACACACACACACACACCTATCAGTGTGTAATGTGCGGAGATGTACAGCAGAGCGAGGATAACAGATAACACACATGAAAGTGTCAGCGTGGCGGAGCAAGCTGCGCAGGACTAACGGCCGGTGCTCCACCACAGGCTCGGCGGCCATTAAACACACCAAAGCACTTCAGCCTTGTGAAAGCCAGACAGTTAGGGCCTAATGATAAGAAATAACACGCTGGATGTCCTCTCTCATTTGCCTGGATGGGAGGCCACCCCAGGGGCCACTGAAGCCAGCTTGTTTCTGCAGGTTGTTCCACCTTGCTGCCCGCAGATTTGTGGGAGTCTGGTGTGCCATGAAAGCTTGTTTGCCTCCCGGTATTCACCAGAGGCACGTTGGTGCTCTTCCGAACGACAGTGCACCTGTGGTGCTGTTTGTGAGGCGTAGACGGTATGGACCAACAGTGTTGCTATGAAGGATACTGATGTGTGTGTGTGTGTGTGTGTGCGTGTGCGTACTTTTTACATTTTTGTTCTTGTGATCCCACAGGTATTTGGAGACAACCCAACCCCAAAGGACAATGTGTGTTTTGTGGACATTTTGACTGATCCATATCCGGAGAAGCACTACAAGAAGTCTGAGGTAAAGAACTGCACATTCTCCAAGCATGTATTTCTGCATCCTGTACCTTCACACTCAGATCCCCTGATTGTCTGTTCTGCTCGTGACCCTGGACCACTGGTCCGGCGAGCACAATTTCATTTTTCATGAAATGCAGCATCAGGAGTCTTTCATTAGCGTCAACATCTAAAACATTCGCACACACACACACACTCACACTCACACACACACTGAATCACACTGTATAGACCAGGTCCACGCTGGCAAATGGGTTTCCAACTCTGCCATGAGCACACACATACCTGCACATGTGGTGGAATACACACACAAACACATACACATACACACAGACATACTCCCCACACACACACACACTCAGGTGGAAGGCAGCTTTTATGTTTGCCGCTTGTACAGTAACAGCTTGTGTCATGAGACTGCGTGTTTGTGCCTCCTGCAGTGGGAGGCCAGGACATATCAAACAGGTGGTGCTGGAGGACGGGCAGTGGGAGATCACTCAGTGTCAGCTCCATTATTTGGCTGAGCTCTTGCAGGGCCCAACCCAGGGTCAGCTCTCATCCTACTCAGTTCTGCCTGTTGTCATTTTTAGGCACATGCCCTCTTTTTACATTGCATCCTTCCTTGTGCAGGCACGCAAACAAACAACCCCCCCCCCCCCCCACACACACACACATACACACACACACACACCAATGCAGCAACCACTAGAAAATACATAGTGTAGTGTCAGTAAATATCAGTTTGCTTTGCAAGTCCCTGCCACACACACACACAGACACACATACACAAGCACACCAACCACTTTAAAATGGGTCATTCCATGTCAATTCAACCAGGGCAGATGTACTTCTCAAAAAATTCTAAAAAAATACCAGGTGTGCCTATGCTACCCAGGAGACGGTATATCTATTTTTTCAGTACCATCAGTACTTTTGAGTTGACTTTGTTAAGCCTCTTTTTTTGTCAAAGTTCACCATAGCTCAAGAACTAAACCATCTGGGAGGCTCAAATTTTGCATGCTGGTACATACATAACAGTATGTAGCAAAATAGTCATGTTGTGTCTTGATGACACTGCATGGTCATGGAAGTCCCTCAAAGTAGATAAAAATTAATTTGGAGTTTTTGGCAGAGCTCTGCTTAGGCTTTTAGAATACATATTTGTACCCAACATAGGCTCTTTATTTATTCCTTATTGAGATAAGTAGAAACGCTCTCACAAAAAGCAATAAACAGAAAGGAAGCTATCAGTGCTTGACCAGCACACCTCGTAAGTCTTATTTTCAGAGCACCCAACACCTTGTGGGAATGTCTCAAGTTTTTTTTTTCTATTTTTTCTATACTCTCCATGATAGATTCTTTAAAAAACACCAATTTGACTTGTCTTTCGTTCAAATCTTTTATTTTCATTTCACTTGTGAAGTTATGAAGGTCTAAATAGAGCCCAGCAAAAATTTTAATTTTTAATTTTTTAATCAAATTTTGACCAATTTTGAGGGACTGCTGTGGCCATGAAATGTCATCCAGACCAAATGTGATGGTTTTGCTACATACTATTCCTATTTATGTGCCAGTAAGCAAAATTTGATGGTTTAGTTCTTGAGCATTTTGACACTTTCTTCCCTGCATAAAACTGTCTTTAACTTGTAAGTATTGATCTTGCACAAAAATAACTTTACAGTGTCTCCTGGCTAACATAGGTAAACTTGGTATTTTTTTTGGAATTTTTGAGCCCTAAGTGTGTGCACTGTGGTTGAATTTTTGAGCCCTAGGTGTGTGGACTGTGGTTGAATTTACATGAAATGACCCAGATAAATAGTATGTTTTTGGGAAACAACTGTTCACAAGCATGTACCGACATATGCCAGCTCAGTACAGGAACACACACACACACACTTACAAACAGAGGGAGAGAAAGAGGCAGAGAGAGAGAGAGAGGCAGGGAGGGAGGCATCCCATCCACCACCACACCACCACCTCTGGTACGGTGCTCACTCAGCAGGTAATCTGTAAATGCTTAACCCCCGGCAGGACCTCAGCTGCTGGGAGTCAGAGAAGACGGGGCGTGGCCCCCTGGTGGAGGACTGGAGGAGTACCAGTCAGCCTATCATGTGCTCCTACAAGAAGGTACACTGCAGCTTTGAGGTGTACGGATTTCAGACGCGCACCGAGGAATTCATCCACAAGGTATGCCGAGAACAACAGTCCCCCACACACACACACACACACACACACAATGTCCCTTCGCCACATTCATTTAGCACCCATGGAGAGATGAGTGGGGGAATCCAATGACGGCAGGTCATATGGAGATGTGAGGCTTGAAAGGTGTTCTTGGACAGGCACAGTAATCACCTTACAGTAGCTCATTATGTGTTCCAGCATGGCATTAACTCCCATAATAGCGTTCATTTCAAAATCTCATCAGCCCCTTTGCCTATTACCTCTTAAAAACTCCAGTGGCGAAGAAGGAATAAGATGAAGCTTGTGGTCAAATTTCCATTTCCTGTCCAAATGGGAAACTGTCAGTAAGAGGGAGCACGGAAAAGTCCTCACTGACATTAAAGCCATTTCATTACTCCCTCAGCAAAATGTCATTTCACTCGACATAATATCCAAACGTGTGCAGATTAAAGCCATTACACTCCAACCAAAATCCCACCGTGACCTACAGCAAAACAAGGCAATGTCATGCCGCTCTGTGATTGTCTTGGTGTTGCGTCATGTCATGCCATGTTGTGTGTAACTTGACGTGCTGTGATATGTTCTTTTTACAGACCATCCGTGACATCCTGCTAGTGGGACACAGACAGGCTGTAGCCTGGTTGGATGAGTGGCATGGTAATTATTAACCCTCATGTAATCCCCATTGCACGACAAACAACAGTGGTCAAACTTCAGCATGTTACCTCCTATACACGAGCTGACAGCTGGTGTTTGAAAAAGCATGTGCCCATTGAAGAAAGGCGCAGCGCTGGCTCTCACATGTTAGCCAGCGCTGCACATGGAGGGCGTGTTGACAAGCATATGGATCTTTATGTCGAAGCCTCATTTAGTCGATAACAGGGCATGTCAAACACGTGACTCAAGGAGAGCACAGTACATGCCTGAGTGTGTGTGTGTGTGTGTTGATGTGTGTGTGGTCTTTGCCTCTCCCAGGGATGAGCTTGGAGAACGTACGCCAGTACGAGAGAGACCTGCAAGAGGAGACCAACAACAAGCTTAAGAGTGCAGAGAACAACAATAAAGGTACTGTTGGTACAAATGGATTGTAATCATGCTCTCAGGGAGAAAGGTTGAGGGGAGTTTCTGTGTGTGTGTGTGTGTGTGTGTGTGTGAGTGTGTGTGAGAGAGAAAGAGAGCGATAGAAAGTAAGAGAGAGAGAGTGTGTGAGAGAGAGAGACAGGGGTGATGGAATGAGAAAGAGCACAGCTGAGAGAGACTGATGAGAGGGAAGAACAGAGCAAGGGGGGTGAATGTGAGAGAGGAGAGGCAGGCAGAGGTTCTGTGCTGTGTGGTGATGTGTGTGTGTGTGTGTGTGTGTGTAGTAAATGCCACTGCGTCAGTGATGACTAGTGTAATGCAGCTCCCCTTCTGAACTCAGCCCCATCATCACATCTGCATCGTAAAGACCCGGCCATGGAGCACTTACTGCAAATGTCACATTGTGTGTGTGCCGCATGTGCATATGTTTATGTGTGTGTGTGTGTGTGTACATATGTAAAAAGGAGGAGAAGGTGTTTGGGGAGAGTAAAAACGGTAAGTGTACGTTGTGTGTGTTGCCATAGAAATGTCTAGAAGAGTGCATTAGAACTGCAGGAGGTAGAAACCTTTCTTGCAATCCAGCGGTACTTGGACTGTGTTCCAGGCACGTTTAGTGCAGCGCAGATGGCCTTTCTTTCTGTCTTTCTCCCTTTCTCTCTCATGCTGCCCCTGCGCTCTTGGTTTTCTATTTGATACCAGCAGTCACATCAATGAAATGGAAAAAGTGAAAGAATCAAGTTGAAGTGAGAGCAGAGCAGAGCAGAAAGATTACACGCTTGAGAGGCTGGAGGTGAGGGGTTGCTGCTCTAACCTTGCCAGTCCTGCCTCACAGATGCACGTGTGCCTAAATGTGTATGTGTGTGCGTGAGCGCATGCGTGTGCGTGTGTGTGTGTGCGTGCGTATGTGTTTTTGTACTGCACTGTGCTCATATAGTTTTAGCTGCAGAGGCAAGTGTATGCATCTGAATGGGAGCGAGAGCGTCTTGCCAAAGAGGAGCCTGTCTTTTGACTGGCTCCTGCCCGGTGCTGCTGTTCCTATGGGCCTCGCACTGCCCTCTGATGGCGATGCGGCGCTACTGCGGCAGCACTGTAAATATCCCTGTCAGCGTCCACAATATGGCCAGCAGCAGCCTGCCACTTTCCCCTCATGATGGGAACCATCACTCTGTAATAGACCTGCAGTCATTGCTCATCCCCCGGCAGTGCGTGTCGCCACCGCCCCTCGCAGGCAGGACCGCATTACTGCAGGATGCCCGTCTCCGTGGCAGCAGCAGCGGCATCAGCAGCACACTGCCCAGTGTAGTCAGGATGCAAATACGAGCAGCTGTTTCACCGGTATTAGCTAATGTCCACGCAAACAAGTGTGTATATGTGCAAACAGGGAGACACCCAAAACCAAATGAAGCGATCCAGTTGGCTAGGGTAGCATTTCCTTTGTGTTTGTCATGTAATGCACTCTTCATGGGGGAGATTATTCTGTCTGTGATGAGGCTGCAATTGGTTGTAATCTCCTTCCCTCCTAGGCATATGTATACACACACACACACACTGCTTCTCCTTACTGTGTCTTTTTGACACTCACACACACATATACACACTACAGACACAGTCAGTGCTCTCGCCTCCTCACACTCACTCGCTCTCTCTCTCTCTCTCACTCTCTTTCTTTTTCTCTCTCTCAGATGCTGCTCCTCGTCCAGCCTTCTCTCGCTCCATCTCTGTCACAGACGAGTGCTCTTTGAAGAAGATGGGGGTGAGGCCTGCAGCCATCCCCAACCCTGCCACCTCCTCCACCTCCCCTGCCACCGCCTCCACCAAGTCCTCCTCCTGCTCATCAGTGGGGGAGTGGAGCAAAGGGAGGCTGAATTCCATGCCAGAATAACTGCACCATCCCAAACAGCCCACCCCTTCCCACCGTGCTACTCTGGACTCATGTTCCATAGACTGGCTTCCCTCAAAGCCCTGCCTCCACCCACACATCAAAGAAGCCATCATAATGTGCCTTACACCTTCCTCCCCAATTATGTTGACTGTTGTATAAAGCTATAGCCTATGTACACCTGCATATACACACCTATGTGCCTTCTGCAGTGTATCCCCAACTACTCTCTAGTCAATCACCTACATAGTGGACATTCAGAGACACACTGAGGGGCCATACAGCTGACTTATCATTTTATAGCACTTATTGTTCCACTCTGTCCACTTAACATAGACCAATATGCAGAGGACGTGCAATGGAGCGCCAGCAATACGCTGTATAGATCATGCTGTCTTTGGAACGGCAATACCTTAATGTTACCCTATGTTTAGCTATTGAGTGAGACTCAAAGAGTCAAAGCATTTTATTGGCTTCACAATCTTCATGAGCTAAAGGTGGCAATGGGTCAAGTGGTGTGATGAGAGAGAGTTACAGTGGACATAACTGTATGTATATATTTTTGTCAAAGCAAACCTTGCAGGCACACAAATAAATCCCCTTAGGCTGGAGAGAAGTCTTTGGTGGATGTTTTTCCCTCTCTATCTCTCTCTCTCCTCTCTCTCCAGTGTGCTTCCCAGCTTTTTAAATGACTGGATCATCTGTGCCGTCAGAAACCCGCACACAGCAGACTGATCACAGCAGAGGTGAGGTATTCATCAGGAAATTGGGTTAGCGCCTCAGTCTTTAGGCAACAAAGGGGAAAATTTGACGTCCGTGCGCGCTGCACACCCCCTCCGAGTAGTGCCGCGCTGGAGAAGGAGCTATGATTAAAAGGAATTGAGATGGAAAAGTTTGAGAACATTGGAGGAAACAAATCGACACACACACACACACAGGGAGAAAGAGAGAGAGCGAGAGATAAAGAGAGAGAGGGAGAGGCGAATCGTCTTTTGCTGTCATCGACTATTCTTCCAGCGCGTGTAATTTGCGCCGAGGCGTGCCCTCCTTCCCGCACTCCTCCACCGCATCCATCTGATGTTGGTGCTTCTCTTTAGGATAAAGGCATGACAGAGGGAGAGAGCCAGAGACAGACAGGCTATGCCTTAGTCTTAAGAAAAAAAAGGGGGGGGGCTGCTGAGGTACTGCGTGGGCCTGCAGAGAAGCACAAGCTTTTAGCTCTCACTTCCAATAATCAGTCCCCGCCTCAGCCCTTATCCTCTTCTCCTCTTCTAGAGTTGTCCTACTGCTGGGCTGCCATCCTCTCTCTCCCCCTCTCTCTCCCTCTCTCTCCAGAGAGGGCTTCTGAAGCACAGGGATATATGCACCTCATTACTTTAGCACTGCGTCTAAATGATCCTACAGAAGCTTTTTATTTGGAAGGTTTGCTTCTTTCTGTTATATTAGTACTGTGTGTGAAGAGAGGTTTTGCCTTTTTTTTAACCCTGCGCCCTCCCAGATCTTCAGTGCTTTGCTGACATCTGTTCTCCTTTTGTGGCAATGGGGGGATTTAGACCAGTCTTTCTCCTAAAACGGCAACATTTGATCCGGATGCACTACAACACCTTGGAGGGAGAAAGGGAAGATTTGCGAATGCCTTTTGGAGGTATAATGCGTTTGTCCTACACATTAACCCCCTGATATATGAGCTCAACCAATAGATCAATACCTCTTCTAGCGGGCTCAAAGAGGCTGGCAGGCATTGATCAACATGATGTAAACATCTCATTTCAATTCTATATTCATGTCTCTCCCACACAAGGGGGGTCATTAGGTCCTTCACAGATAATACCCCACAAGACTTCCAAGTGCCTGTGGTCCATTTTACTCCGTAATTTCCAACGTGCTTGGCTGCCAAAGGCGATTGATCCTGACCGAGGATCTGGGTCTGGTGCTAAATATTACTGGGTTTAATCCACAAGAGGAGCTGTGGTGCTCCTGATCAAGACATACAACTTTGTTTTTTTTCTTTTTTTTCTTTTCTTTTTTTAATAGAGCTTTTCTAGAAAATTATGGGACAGTAAAATAGGCAGTTGGAGGGTAATTTATGAGGAGTAATTATGTATCTCTTACACGCATGCACGCACCCGCCCCCCCAAACAGACACACACACACAAATATGCACATACACACATTCTTTATATATATATCGCTCTGTCTCTCCCTGAGGGAATAGAGTATTAATGTTTGGTAGGCATTCATTGAAATTCACGCCCTATATATCCTAATCAGCACGCCCATGAAGATCCCAACTTTAATTGGTCCATCCTGCCCATTCATTTCAGCAGCAGAACTGCAGTGCAATGCGGCATATGCTCTTTAATGAAACAGAATGGAGCTTAATAGAAGAGCCTTTATCGATCCACAAAGGTGAAATTACATTCCACTGTTGCTGTAAGACAGGGCAATTATGGCATACATCATAACAAAAACAGAAAGGCATAGGGGGGAACACATGAGAGACAATCCAGTAACAGGTCATAATGGATGAGCTGACCCCCCCACCTCCAACCCCACCCTCACCCCCACCTCCAACATAAACACTAGAGGCCCCCACACCTCATCCACTATGAGTGGAATCACAATGAGAGAGGAGGGAGACAGCAGGAGGAAATCAGCATATAGGAGCAAATCTAATGAACATCTTGAACGTGTGTGTGTTTTTGTAAGGCGGCTGTGAACATTTCTATTAAAACATGCATCAGATACACACACACACACACACACACACACTCACAGACACACACTCACACACTCCTCGATACTTTTTCCCCATCCTCATCTCATCTCACGCCGTCTACCCACACACCCATCACTGTTCCATTCCTTTGTTATTATTTGCATACCCTGCTCACTGATGAAATCATATCTTGGGCAGCGGCGATCATTTGTAAAAGGTGGTGCGCTGACCTGCGGTCGGTGGATGGATGGATGGAATGGATGGTCTGAGCACGGCAGAGGCTGATGGATAGCAGGAGGCCCCAAGAGTGGAGATAAGCCTGGTCAGCCAGTGCTTCGGAGTCCTCCACTGTGCTCATGCTCAGACCCATTCCCTTCTGGCTTCCACCAGTCATATCCCATAGAGATGAGTCCTGCTGTAGTAACTCACTTGCTATGAGGACTTGTGAGGCTTTTTTTTTCTTTCCCTGCTCTCTCTAGTGATCTCCATATCAGGTGGAGGGCCATCCGGCCCAAGCATAGGATGAGTGCAGTGCTCCCCCACTGCCCTTGTGGCCCCCCAGAGCTTTTTAATGAATATTAATGGCAGGCTATTGTGGAAAAGGGGGACTCTAGTCTTCCTTACAGATCTTCAGTCATGACTGTACATGGCCTTAGGCACACAATCTACTATCCCGCGCATACTAAAGAGGAGGATGTATTTACGGAGGCTTTAGCTTTTTTTCCCCCCCACAGCCGTGTCTGTTTTAAATAAAAACCCGCTGCAACAAAAAAAAAGCAGGCCTACTTAGTCCAAATGGCAACACACCATGCAGACACACACACACACACACACACACCTCAGCAAAAAATAACCCTCTTTATGCCTGAAAGATACATGAATACATGGCAAGGCAAGGTCGAAGAGATATCCTTGCCATTTCACTCTGACCTGATATAAAGTACATTTTTAACTGTCACCAGGGGAAATTGAGTGAGACCGCTGTTACGGTACATATGGCACCAGTGCCAGGTCAAAGCCATGTGGAAGAAAGAGGGGCTGGGTTGGGGGATTTGACATGCAAAGGAATTAGGAAACGATTGGTACCACTCCTCAGACTGACGGCGGCTTTTCCACACAGCTGACTTCCTGCTCCCGTGCCATCAATCAAGGGGGACTTGGCGGAAAGTGTTAGCGGTTGGCACCCCGCTACACCCCCCACCCTCCTTCCCCCCATCAGTCTCTGTCAGTCAGCGTTATTTTACAGGCCAGTGAAGATGCGACACACGCAGGCACAACCAGCTCAGGACGTCTCCCTCCATGGTCTTGCGGCAAAGGGGTTGGAATGGGGGAGGGGATGTTGGATAGGATGGCTGGCACTGGGGCTGTCACAGGCAATAGAGGGCTGGTGCAGAAGACTGAAAGAATGGATGGCTTTCAATTAATTCCGGAGACAAAACGTTCCTGGGAGTTCAAACAACTAGGTAGCAGGATTTATTTCAACACTTAATAGGGCTGACTGCAGTCATTGGTGGGGTGGGGTGGTGGTGGTGTTGGCCAAAGCATCCAAACTTTAATTTCCCAGCAAAATTCAACACATCTGATTCAGCGAATTAAGCTCTTAAATGGGCCATTTGATAGGTAGCATCAGGTGTGCTGGATTTAAGCAGCCGGTGGGATCCCAGCCGTGCAGCGGGAGATCTGGCACAGAGCTTCCTGCTGCGTGGCACAGAGGTGCCCATCGGCCCTGGCACAGACTCTGGCTACAGCAGCAGCAACAACAGCAGTACTAGCAGTAGTGGGGAGGATGTGCTGGCTGCTCCCAGACAAGCCATGCTGCGCACCCCTCATCACGGCCGACTCTCCCAGGCCGAGATCAGCATATGATTGAGTAAACATGGCTCTGCACCCCCCCACACACACACATACACGCACACACACACACACACTCACTCACACACAGAGGAAAACTGTAATTCTTGACAGCCTGATCTCACGGCCCTAAGGAAAAGATCTTACATGCTCGTGGCAGCGTGTTAGCATGTGGGTATTCAGATAAAGCCATTCCCTTTTAGACCAGCTCGGCACACACACTGACCTTGTGTGCGGTGGGAATTAGGGGCCAGTGTATCATTCATATGCATGAGCGCCAGAGCTGCATCTCCTTCCCCACTCTCCCCGGCCGAAGGCCAACCGTTAGAGCAAATATCAAAGACCCCGTATATATTACCATTATTATTATCAGAGAAAATATCATTATTATCTAAGAGAGATAGCAGAGGAAAGACAGAACTAGCAGAACCGAAGGAAAGATGCTACATCTATGATAACAATAAGGAGGGAGGGAAGAGAGGGAGCGGTGAAGAGAAAGAGAAAAAAAGAGAGAATGTGGAGAGACAGCTAAAGAAGAGAGACAGTGAGAAAAGCATGCAACTGATGCTTATCTTAGCCTCTGGAGAGCACTTGATGTGAATCTTTAGAATCTTGTGTGTCTGCATGCTACAGTAATTAGTGCAGTTCTCTGGGCAGATCTCTATCTACAGCATGGACTGTATGAAGCCATCACCATCACTCACTCAGCCTTTTCCAGCATGACACACAGGCTCCATCTCTCTCTCTCTCTCTCCCCCTCTTTTTCTTTCTCTCTCTTTCACTCTCTCTCTCTCTCCCACAAATCCATCTACCTTCTCCTCCATAGAGATTCCATGTTTCATCCATCAAGCAAGACAGCACAATACAACCCAGTACTTTTTCTGGGCTATTTTGAAGGCAAGGTAAGACCTGACCAAGACCCAACTGGCCCAAGCCCGAGCGGACATGTGCTAAACACACCTGAACTGCAGCTAAATTGCACTAATCTGACCTTCAGTGGCTAAGCCTGTTGACATATGCACGGTGATTAGGAGTGGCTCGTTATGTCATCATTTTCACTTGGGTCATTTGGCTGCCATGATTCCACCTGCTCAGACAGGCACCCAACAGAGAGAACAGATACAACAATGTGTCTCTACTCGAGCTGCACTGATCCATACACTGTGTGTGTGTGTGTGTGTGTGAAGGGGGGAGACAAATAGACAGACACACAGTGACTAAGACTGTGAGGGAGAGAGAGGGAGGGAGGGAGAAGGGACACCACCACAGAGGGAGAGAGATACAAGAGAGGTCATTCTCTCACCTTCATCCCTTTGGCTCCGTGGTGCATCTTGGTTGCATCCCTGCCTTCCGGAGACATATCTCTGAGCCAATCAGCTGTGCACAACAACACAGAGGAAGGGGAGGGGAGTCCTTGACTACAGGTTCACACAAACACACACACACACACACTACTTACACCATCCATCACACACAACCACATAACAGTTCGGCCTTCATTCATAAATGGCAAGAGGGGAAAGGTCATTTTAAGCCTCTGACACATGAGATATATTGATTCAGATTTTTCATTTGGATATGATAGGGAAAACAGTTCTTCAGAGGACCACGATCCAATTGATCATTTGACTTAAACATGACCCGCCTTTAAATAATTAATGAACTCACTAGACGTCACTAGACGTTGATTGATGCACCTTTGTGAACTTCTCCAATGAACACCTGATTGATTATGTTTTGAAAAGAATGTATGTATCCATAAAGAACTGTCTGTTAAGGACTGGATGTGTCACCCTGCTCCTTGCTCAATAGCTGCCTGACAGATTGATCTGATCAGCTGATGCTGTCATGCCTCTATATTTGTGCATCCTCTGTCAGGGATGGAGCAAGACTGAAATTTCCTTTGATGTGATGTCTTTGTTATCCACAATAACGTTACTTCTCAAAAATCAAAGAAGAGAAGTGCCTGGGGGGCAAAGAAGAGCTAATTCGTCCTATAGTTCCACTATAAGTAGAAAATTGCTTTAGGTTGCCTTCGCCTGACATGGTTGATCAAACTATTTGAGGGCATGAGGTTGCCACTTGACAACACACCCCGACCAAAGCGATAAGCAAAGCTTTGTTTGGTCAGAGCAGGCCTGTAAAAGCAATTTTCCGACAATTGCTACAGGTAAGTCACTCTCAGTGGTTTAAGCTCTCTGTGAGCACATTCTGGTCATTTTACCACATGGCGATATTGACGTTTGCTAGTTTAGATCTGCTAAATCCGTCGTGTGTGCAGTGGCACTGAAGCCAAAGCAATTAAGCGCCCCTCAGTTTAGCTACCCGGGGGGCCAGAACCCACAGTCATGTAACTCTGCTATGAACCGTGGAAATCGAATGAACCTGACCTTCTGCCGGCGATCAAAGCACGAACACGTCTCAGCAATCCCCCGCAGAGCTAAGGAAAGAGGAGAGAGCAACACTATGTCGTCCAACCGTGGGGCTGCTTTACATATGAAATGTAGCCTACCTTTTCGCTCTTAATTTCCATGAAATCGTGGGAGAATGGGGTTTCAGAAGGAAGGCGAGGAAACAGCAAGATCCCCAGGACAGCAGAAGTCATTATATGGAAACTCATTAAATGCTGTTCATCCATGTTGAGCGCAGGATCTAGGCCTGGGAAAACGCAACTAACCCCTGGATAGATGAATAGTGCTTGATATATATATTTGATGAGATTCCCGTTGTTAGACGGTTACCAAAGTTTCTTTTTATTTCTTACCAAGGAATCTCTTTTATCTTCAACCTTTTCAGTTTTTACTGACCACCTAGGAACTTTTTATCTTTTAAAGACCAATGTTCAACAAGTGATTGAGGCGCTCATTGTTTTTTTTTTCCAATAAGGCAAAGACGTCTGTGGGTAATTTCAATTTTCAATTCAATTCAATTTTATTTATACAGCACCTTTTACAATAGTATTGTCTCGTGGCGCTTCACAGAAGGAGCACCCAAGAGCAAGGAAAAACTCCCTTATGTTCAGTTAATCTAGGAAGAAACCTTGGGCAGATCCACGACTCAAGGGGCTGACCCAACTGCTGGGGGTCATGCATCAGTGGTAACCATGACAGACAGACAATTTACCTCTTAGTCCATAGAGAGTGAAATAAAGGTTGATGAAAAATTTCTTAAGTGCAGTAAATTTGATTCACGCAGCCTACCACTGATGTACATAAACCTGCAAACATTTTATGGCCCTTACAAACTCGAGCTAGACAGGGGGACAGAGATGAATTATGTAGACATATGTAAACAGTATTTATAACACTGACTAAATATTTCATAAACCAGCAGACATACATTTTTTAAAGAGAGATATATAACGATTTAGGCAATGTATCATTAATAAGATATCACTTGTGAGACATCACATAAATTTTATTTAGTACAGGCCTATGTAGACTTGTGTGGTTAGTCCTCTATACCTGCACAGACAGAAGTGAACATGTTTTACTCAAGCAGACATGCATCCACTCATATCATTAGAAATGGCTATTCGACTCTATTAGAATTTAGAGATAAGGACTTTACAATCACGCTAATCTAAGGTATTAAAATATTCATTTGATAAATTGTTTCATGAGCAAAATGCTTAAGATATATTATATAGATATGTATATAGTACTTATTAGATAATTTAGATATATTTATATGTCAAGATGCTAGTGACTATGGAACAGCTTTTAAATGCACTATGTATAGATTGTTTGTGAACTCACTGAAGCATCCTAAATGCACATTGATAAAAGTTGTATTCCTCTTTTAATCACATACTGAGGACACAATCATTTCCTTATTGGCAATGAAGATATGCATGATGTATAACATCACATCAGAGTGTGTGGGAAAAATCAATTAAGACTTTATTATTATTTTTCAGAAACATACAATTTCAACAGGAGTTCAGTCCAGTGTTTGAATACATTACTCAATAAATAGTCCAATGGGTAAGTTAAATTAAAACACTGGAAATATACTTTTTCTTGGATTGTTCTGAGCAGTCAGGTTTTAAAGTAAAACATTTTATAAACAGAGACACTTAGATTCTCCAGCGTCTCACTGCTTTCTACATGAGGACAACATCTCTGATTATCAGACTTATTATCCCTATTAGCAATGGATTAAATAATAAAGATTGAAATGACTATTTGCTGTGCTACAAAACATTAATTAACAAAGAGAAAGGCATTCTCCCTCTCTGATAACCACTATGGACAGTTTGGCAATGAAACCTCTGCTGTGTGGTTTTGCCTAGTGGGTGTGCCCTTCACATTCAGCATATTGCACATGTAAGCATTATGTTGTCCCGGCTACTTTAGGGACAAATGCATTAGTGGCATATAAGCAGTCATTCAGAGAGGATTGTGACATTTGTGCGGTCCCATCACAGAGTAATCAAGTTTGGCAGAGGAAGTCTCCCCGAATAAGGCCCTGTCTCTGTTTGTTGTGTTTACCTCTGCAAACAGACACATACTACCTAAGTATTGTGGCAGAGTTTGGACTTCCCATACAACCTCCGGTAGGACAAAGTCAACACAGACACAGAAGCCTGTCTGATTAAAGCAACATCAAAAATTCAGCACAACAAGTTGTTGATGTTAGCATTAACCATTACCAGTCTTCAGTTCTGTGCCACCCCGCGATGGTATTCAGATTAAGCATTATACTCAAATTGTCTGTCTGTTCAGAGGGAGCATCTCTGCCCATACAGTTGGTTCAGGAGGTCATCTCCAGTCGTAGTTCAATAACAGTTTTGTGAGAAAAAAAAAAACAGTGTGGTTTTTCTCCAAAGCACTGATGATTATAAGCTTGTCATTGAGCGCCAAAGGAGCGTATGCATCACTGGCTGTGTCTCACAATATCTGGCTAAGACCATACAATAGGAAACATGGAAAGAAAAATTGTACTCTCTTCTGATCTGATAAACTGTACACACTTACAGCTATTCACAGATGTGGTACACTTCTACAGACAAGTGCATTATGGGTGCACAGGCACCTAGGTATACAGTGTGAGGAAAATGTATGCGCAGTATGGTGAACATTATTCGACTGAACACACTAATGCACATACACTGATACACACTCAGTTACATACATTTAAAATTCAAATAGACGTACATACAGGAGCAGCTCATTGTAGCACACACACACACACACACAAACACACACACACACAGGGAGCGCTTGAGCTTCCCTGCCAGAACACACAGTGTGTAGAAAGCATCTGCTGGCTCAGACTCTCACCTCCTGCCGACTGTTCGTCTGGCACTCAGGCAACAAGACTGTCCGCAGGCGACCCGCATAGTTTTGCTTTTTTTGTTACATTTGTCTTTTTTTCCATTGTCTTTTTTTAGGGTTTCATTTTGTTTTGTATTACAACATACATTTGAAAGTATTTGAATTCCAGGCACATCACCAGTGTGCTTGTATTCTATATACAGATTGTGTATGCTTCTGTGATTCTGTCTCTGCATGAGTCACCAAAGCAGCTCTCTCTCTCTCTCTCTCTCTCATTCTCTCTCTCTCTTTCTCTTGCTCATTCTCTTTCTTTCCATTTTGTCACTCACTCTCAGCTCTCAGCAGTGTCTGTCTCTCGACATTGCGTGGAACACAGGCCTGCTGTCAATGCCTCTCTATAATGATCTGTTTGGTCACATCACTTGACAGTAATGGATGCATGGGTGGGTGGAAGAATGCTTGGATGGAAGAGTGCATCCGTGGAACAATGTGTGGTTTCACCTGTCATACTGGACGCAGAGACAAAGGTGACACCCAAGCATACATCCAGTTACATACAGAGCCATAGATATACTCTGGTTACATACACACTCACTCAGACAGGGTCTCAGCAAGACAATCAAACACACGCACATACACACACAAAGAGGCTATAGACCTTCACCACTGCTCTACCATCAGATCCAGGACTCGATTTATGTTCAGGTCTGAATCGAGGCCAAAGTCTGACTCACGGAAGGGGGGCAGGGGAGGGCTGAGAGGTCGGAAGCCATTTGTCAGCGACTCCAGCCAGTCGGCAGGGTCAAAGGTGGCGACCTCACGCCTCTTCCTAGAGTTTCCGCTGGGGGGTGGTGTGGTGCAGAGGGTGGGTGGAGGTGGAGGTGGTGGCGCTGGGGCCAGGGGCAGCGTGCTGGATGGAGACGGCGGGAGCTCCAGCAGGAGGGAGGAGCAGAGAGGGGACGACAGGAAGTTCTCTTCCTTAGACTGGCTCAGAGAGGCCTGTGATTGGTCAGATGGCAGTGGCAGTGGGGAGGATGTGGTGAGGACGCTGACAGATGATTGGATCTCAGAAACAGGGGAGGCATCATCTAAAAACAGCATCAAGAGGAACTTATAAAAGTGGCACAGCTGATGCCAAGCAAGAAATATTGACTTTTTTTGCTCTTTATACATCAAGGGACATTAATATTAGCTGGTGACTATGAATAATGATATTTTTCTAGTAGATGACAGATTATGCATGTGAACAAAATACCTCAGCAGAATGATATGTAAAGCTTACCTGAATGACCAATGGTCCCTTCCAAAATATCATCAATGGACTGACTTGGATCCATCTATCATGAGAAAGACAACACAAAATGGACCATGAAATACTAACAAATAGTGGCACTGACACCATCAAAAAACAGAACAGGAGAGGTTTTAGTCACTGAACAGCTTTTAGAAACCTATGGGATAGGCACCAAGACCTAATATTCTCTGTCCTAATATACTGACCAACCTCAGTGACCTCTCCGGCTAATACTTAAAGGGCGTCCTTCATGGCCATTCAGGATGTTCTCTACATTGCAAATCTGTGTCTGTTTGGTCTTATGAGTAGCATGGCTATGAAGGCATGATTATATGTTCATGATTAAGTGTTATTTAGTGAAAATAAAAGAGAAAGATAGAGACATACTTGCACTCTCTGGATGGCCTCCTGAAGCTCCTCTTCCAGGCTGCGGACACTGGGCGAACTTTGCCCTGGGCTTGCTGTGATTTGTCTGGGCAGTTCAAAATCTTGACCAATCACGTCACACGGCTGACTGCAGAACACCTATTCATAGGGCATGAGGCAGAAGACACAGTGGTTAATCTTCGTCAACCGCAGCCTGAGCACCACTCCAATTTTCAAACCCTCAATTTTAACACTTGAGAGACAATCTCCCTAAGAGACCTCAAGAAATTAAGCATAAAACTTCTAAAGCTCTTCATCAAACATATTGGCCTCTCATTTTCCCTACATTTTAATCTTTGCAATCAGCTCAAGGTTAATATACTCATTCAGGCATTTTGCGATGGAGATAGAGGTAGGCTAAATTGAGTGAGGCCGACTTCCTGGTGTACCTGAGAGAACAAGGCTTCTGCCTGCCCGTCTTGGTCGGCTCGGCCTTGGCTGCATCCAGGCTCCTGTTGCAGGAACAGATGAAGTGAAACTCCACAGGCCTGAGGGAGAGCATGTTTAATTGATTTATTTGTTCATTTTATTAATTTAGCAACAAATCAATGAAATGAAAATATTGAATTACAGCACATCTTTCTTATTTTGATAATTTTGTGTCTCTCTACTGACACCACCAGGCCCTACAAGATGTGCTAGTCAATTCATGTACAAACATGGCCAACTGCCTTGAGAAGAGTCAACAAACTGAATTGAATACCATCAGTATGAAAAAGAATGAAGGAAAAGATGGAAAAGAATGAAGTGGTGGTCCTAATATCTGCAATCAACTTGGTGAAAGGTTCTCCTCTCACCTCACTGCTGATTTCTCGACGTCTATCTCTAGGGCGATTCCTCATCCTCTCCCTCATCTTTAGCTCGACACTCAGCTCCTCCGCTGCCTGGTCTGACCTCCAGGGGGCGGCGCTGGACAGCGGGGAGGCCGCCTGCAGGCCGGGACTGGAGCCTAAGGGGGGCGTGCTGCCGGAGGCCAAGAAGCCCCCACTGGCCAGGCCGGGGTCAGCCAGGCCAGTCACAATGCCCGGTGCCTGAATGTAGACATGGCCAGGATTGGCCACAGGCTCAGGGGTAGGGATGGTGGGGCTACTGCTGCTGCTGCTGCTGGAGTCAAGGGTGGTGGGGGGGGGCTGACAGAGGGGGGCGGCAGGTGTGAGGGGGCAGGGGCGGGGCAACTGGAAGGGACGCAGACGCTCTAGCAGGGCAGGCTTGGTGCCGGAGACGGGCAGGCCACGCTTGCGCAGGTGCTGCCGCAGCTCAGACACCTGGGAGAGTTGGACAGAGAGAGGGATGGAGGGCAGGGAAATGATAAGACTGGTTTCATCTCCAACTCACACAAGAAGCTCATAGAGTCAGTGGCTCCTGACTGGAGAGATATCAAAGGTGAGGAGCTGACAGTTGAAAGGGGTCTCACCGTGAGGTCATCCAGATTGGGAGGGAGCAGCTCAGGCTTCTGTGCAGGACTAGAGTCCACGGGTGCTGGGTTTGCCGGCGGGGAGGCAGAGGGTTGAGTCTGCTGCGGAGCTCCAGAAAGCCTCACCAGCTGGCTGTCGCCACTGACGAGAGGGGAGAAAGAGAGAGGGAGGGAAGGAGAGAAAGAAGGATCAAAGATAAAGGACAACAACGTTAAAAGCTGTACAGACATCAAATGAATGTTTTTCCCTTGCTGATCAAAACAGAAAACAGAAAATGCCATAACTACAAGCCTCATGCTGCATGATTTACAATAAATTGGGTGAGAGATAGCAGGTGAGGCTTAAGCACGTTTCTACACCTGTTTTCCCCCCGAAGTTACCTGGTTGCCACGGTGAGCTGCTGCTGCTGGTTGAGGATCTGGAGCTGGAGGAACACCTGCTGTTGCTGCAGGAGGCGTGAGTAGGCGGGGTCAATGGACTGGGTGGGGGCTTGGTTCTTTTGGGTGGAGCTACTGGCCGAGCCACTGGCCCCTGCCCCTCCCCGCTGGTCTGGGGGAATGTACTGGTGGTATTTGAGCTCCCTCATCTTGGGCTTGGCGTCCCGGGGCTTCCGTGGCCGAGGGGGTCTCGTCGGAGTGAGGGATGAGCCCGGCATGGAATGAGGAGGGGGGATAGGCTGAGTTGCTGTCTGAGGGAGAGAATTTCAGTGGGCGAGGAAGAGTCAGAGAGGGAAAAGGAAGGGAAAAGAAAAACAGAAGCCAATTAACTTTAATTTATGCAGCCGAGTGTATTTGGGCATTTGGATTTGAATGTTTCTGTGTGTGCATGTGTAATTACATGCTTGATAGTGTGTGGCATACTGTGTGTGTGTGTGTGTGCGTGTGTGTTTGTGATGTTTAAATATACCTTTGGCAGCAGTGGTGTGGTCTGTGAGGTCATATACATTCCCTTCGATCTCCCGGTCGTTGCCATGGAGTTAGTCTCACCCACAGTCATGGTCATTGGCTGGTTGATACTCTCGGTTGCCGGGAGCAACGCCAAGCTACACTGCAAAAAGAATTTCAAATAGAGTTTTAAAAAAACACACACACACACACACACAAACCTTGTGCGGCGCTCTAATATACATTCAGTGAACGTATTCCCATGCAATTATGAGAGAAACACATTGGCATTCTTGTGACCACATCAATTATGTAAACAAATGACCCGGGCTGTCCTCTACCTGTTTTGGGCTGTGGGTCAGGGGCGTGTTCACAGGCGAAAGGTCACTCAGTGACTGATCGCTGGTCAGCCCTGGCGAGAGGGAAAAGGCAGGGGACTGGTGCATCCCGAGTTGCTCAGGAGACGAGGAAGTGGGGGAGCAAGAGCAGGAGTCGTCTTCGAAGCCATCAGAGGCCATGGGAAAGGAGACGGACGCTAGCACAGGAACAGATGGGTTATTAATCAGAGCAGTCAGTATGACCACACTGTATAATGCACAATATGGAGCACTGATAGGGAAACAGGTTTGGCGGAACTGGTGACACTGAAGACCAGCTGTTCAACTTCAGCACAATATACTGTATCTGTTTTAAGAATATGTAGTGGTTGGTTTGGGTGTTCAGTAGTATGTAGTAAGTATGAGAAAGTACTAATAAGTACTATTAGCGTATTAATGCGTCTAAAGTGTATAAGGCTGTTCATTTCTCATGCTCTGTTCTCTGGGTGCAGTAATACCTGCATCAAAAACCTACAACTAATACAAAATGGTGCAGCCCGAACACTCACCAGGACTAAAAAATATGAACACATCTCTCCTATCCTTGCTTCCTTACATTGGCTCCCTATTAAAAGTCGAATTGATTATAAAATACTCCTCCTAACCTACAAAGCCCTCAAGGGCGATGCACCAACATATATTAAAGATTTACTTGTCCCTTACCACCCTCCTAGAACCCTGAGATCCCAAAATGCTGGTCTCCTTGTAATCCCACGAATATCAAAATCTACGATATGAACCATTATGAACTATTATGAACCTTAGCTAAAACCTTAGGCAACTTGTAGTCTGCCATGGTTACTACTGATTGTAATTTTTCTGCATGACCCCTGGCAGTTGGGTTAGCCCCTTGAGTCGTGGATCTGCCCAAGGTTTCTTCCTAGATTAACTGAACATAAGGGAGTTTTTCCTTGCCCCTGTTGCTCTTGGGTGCTCCTTCTGTGAAGCGCCACGAGACAATACTATTGTAAAAGGCGCTGTATAAATAAAATTTAATTGAATTGAAAATTGAATTTCAAAAAGTGTTGGCTGGGGAAGGACTACTCCTAATTAGTCAGACTCTTCTGTGCTCATGGGTGGGGTGGGTTACAGAGAAGAAAAACCGTGATACATGCGTTATTATATCATCACATGATCACATGATTGATCACATTATTGAAGTTTACTCCATGACCTTGACCTCGTGTCCTGCAAGGTTGTGTTGGATTTGTATCAGTAGTCCTTTAGTAAGAATATAACCGGTACATTTAGAATGTGTGCAGGTGTTAAGTGTGGCATTGTTGTCGTGCTGGGTTGTACTGTGTGAGTTCACTTACTCTGCATTGCGTCAACAACATCTTTACATTTACGTGATATTGCGTTGTGTTGCAATGTGTAGCGTGATTTGTTGTGATGTACATTAATGCACAACATTGCATTGAGATGTTGTTGCATTGCATCGCTTTGCTTTGCGACACATTGTGTTGCACGTGTTGCTTTGTTGCGGCGTGTCTTCGCTCTGTGGTGGGATGAAGGAGAGGTGAGTGGCACTTACAGTTCTCCAGGGGCAGGATGTTCTTGTTGTGGAGCTCCAGGGGACCGGGGCGAAGCTGAATCCTCTCCGTCAGGTCATCAGCCAGCCGTGCCCTCTTCTGCCTCTGAGCCCCACAGACACCCGGGTCTGCTGGGAGAAGCGTGTGACGGGGAGCGGGATTAGACATGGAGAAAATGGAGGCAAAGTGGAGAGTGAAATGAAATGAAATAATTGTGTCATTGCTGGTAAGGTCATATATTTGAGAGCATGCTTTTGGAACTGTACAACTACACGACTTTGTCTTCATTTTGTGCAACAAATATTATGTGAATTAAAGATGTGCTTAGTTCAAATGTAGTATTTTTTATGTACATTGTTGTTATTCTCAGATATGAAATAACTTGCAAAACGTGAGGTAGAATACAGTACAGAGGAATTCACACACTGTAAAAAACAGTTTTAGCTTTGACTCCAACCATTTGACACACACTATCACTGTTACAGGTTGTGGGCTTGGTGGAGTCAAACAAGCCTTGGTTGATTGTGGAGAAGTTAACATATTAGCTCAAATCTCTGAGGGAAAAGTCATTTCTCAACTCTAAATGCCAGTTGGTGGTATTTGAAAATAAGTCATTTCTCAACTCTAAATGCCAGTTGGTGGTATTTGAAAATAGCAGACTGTCAGGGAAGAGGAGACATGAGTATGGGGTATAAGTGGAGGCTCACTGCTCCCAGCTGAGGCATCACCTTGTGCAGTTTCTGCAGTAAGGCCACTAGGGGGCGACTTCTGAGTGGCGCCATCGTCTGTTTGACGCTGAATCAGGAAACAGCAGGTCAAACGTACAATAGCAGCAAGTCTCTCATCTCAGGCACATACCCACTCATGAACACACACTTAAACACACATACACACACACATACACACACAGTAAGGAATCATTTGAAACACTTCACGTTCAATGACTGACATACCACAGCTTCACTTGTGTTCTTCTCCACTGGTTTAGGAGGGCAAGAACTTTTCAGTCCTAAAGAGAGCAGGAGAAATGTGAGTTGATGTAGCATGACCATGAGATCTATACTCTTATGCCAAAAAGGAAATTTAATTTATGCTATTTTGCGCACATACCTGAGTCAGCATTGATCTCATTTTGCTGTCTTCGGTTCTGAATTCTCAACTGCAACACTAAAAAGCACAGGACCAGGAATTAATCTTCTTCAAATTCTTTGCCTTGCTCAGAACTATTCAATGCAAAGTACAAACATGAAATGTTCATGACTTTGAGATGCCTTTAAATGTAGCAAAGGATCTGATTCAGTGTTACATTAGGAGTATCAAGGTTTTCCATGAAGAGTCTCCCCATAAAATGAATGTGTCAGTGGCATGTAGCAGCAGACATGATATTTGCATGGTCATATGTCCCCAATCCACCATGCTCTCATTTGCTCTTCCCCTCCCTCTTTCCCTCTCTTCATCTGACTGCCTGAAGAATTCCATGGCATCAGGTGGAGCCATAGCGCCCAATGTAAAGTATCAGGACTCAACCCACCATGCACTTCGCTGCTGAGTTTTGAGATCTGAGAGCGAGCGAGCGAGAGAGGAGACGTGGGGTTTTGGGGGCAGGGAGGGGTGGAGGGTAACTATTTATCCATCAGAATGTCTATTTCTGTCATTCCCCCACCCCCTCTCCAGCTGTCCCACTCTCTCTTTCCCTCTCCTGCAACACCCCCCCCCCCCCCGTCTGCCTCTCTGTCATGCCTGCTAAGTAAATTCTTCCTCTCTTTCTCTCTATCAGCTGATCTCAGGCTGGAAAAGAGAACATCTTGCCCCAAGTGCAGCCGGCGGTGCCGTGCCTGTTTCCAGCTGCCATCCTAAACAGACTCCTCCAGGTCCTGATAAGGTGTCTGCCTGTCTGATAGGCCTTTCCTTCCAGTGAGTCAAGACCCAGTCTATTCTCCAGAACTGACAGTAAGCTCTGCTGCTGTCTGACATAGTTGATGTACAGACCTGTGTAGTCCTGATACTATTTATTGTCTTATATGGCCCCACATTTTTCACTGGTTTGAACATTCTAGGCTTTGGTAAGGAGACAGGAGACTGCCTGGCATAAGCAGTTCCTTTTGTTTCCAGAAGAAAGGCTACAAGGAGAAATAGTTGCAAGAGTGCCAGACTGGCAAAGCAGTGAAATGAGAGGAATGATGGAATGCTAATGCCACCAACACCTTCCTAAAAATCACCCAATATTTGCTCTGTTATTTAAGATGTTCTTCACTTATCTCCAATTTGACTTCCTTGTTTTAGTCCTATGCCAGAAATCTCCTGCAATCACTATGCACTGAACACCTAGGGTTAATGAAAGTCAATGCCCTGCCACCTTTCATTAGGGAGAGAATACGCAATCATTCTAACACTAGTTTTCGGTCCTTTCCACCATGAAAATGGGCACAGAGAAGAGAAACTCACTGCAGAGGAAATGGAGGTGGGGAAGATGGGATGGGATTTGTTTTGAACTTTGACATTTCTTACCCTCACACAAGACCCCAAACCGGTTAGTTAGTTAGTTAGTCGATATGTCTTTAATGTGACTTGTCATTTGATGACTTGTATATTATTTTTATGATTTGTTATTTGTTTTTTTTGCAAGTGATCTCATTATTTACTATAATTACCACCTGTCCCACCTAAAGGATTCTAAAAGGATTACCAGCAGCAGATTCTTGCCTAGGCCATATTATCAGTCCCTTAGGAGAGATAAACAGCAAGGCGTTTCAGGAAAAAAAAAAGTTTAAAGCCGGGAAGATGGACCTTAACACTAGTACTTAGCCCTGGCTGAACGCCACAGAAGACCCCAATAACATCAGCCTGGTCATTTTCGCCTCATTCTACATAACACAGAGGACTAAACCGTGACAATCTGCTTATCCACAGGTGCAGTCAAAATGAACGTCCGAGCCCCTGTCATAATTTTTTATTGGCCACTCTGGCTTTCAAAAGGCTCTTATCATTTTAATGAGGGAACATGACAGGCTAAGGCCATGGCCAGATGAGAGGAGGCCATGCTGGCAAAAGTGAGGCTCTAAAAGCATAACTCGCGAACACAACGCTTCAGCAAAACAAAAACAAAATAAATCAATGGCAATGTAGTAAACAGCGACAGGGCCCTTCACAGTGACAGAAAATTCCTAAATGTGAAATAAGCATACAGTGATATTCTGAGCCATGGTGTTCATCAAGTTTGGACTACAATATGTGATCGTGAAGAAGAGATTGGCAAAGATGTGCACAGTATACTGACTACATCCACAGCTCGTCATCTAACGCCAGTCCTCTTGATGATTAATTAATCATACTGGCCAAGACCATGGAAGGTCAGCATACAAGTGGCATACAGCATACATGGTCTCAGTGGGAATGGATAAGAGGTTTGTGGGATGAGTTTGGAATGAGCAATGAGCCACTAGTGAACACTGGGCTGGATGCCTCTTTGAGGGTCCTAACTAGTGATCTCTTGACGAGTGACTACTGTAGAGGGGAAGCACGGGGAAGTCTGACATGCTTCCAGTGCAGTTGGTAGCCCGCAGAGCCAATCTGTTTACCGTCCAGTTGTCCTTCAGAGAGGGAAGACTGTGGTGCAATGTCATTCACTCACAGTGAGTACAATAGTGGGGATTCTCAGACACCACAGTGCATTAGAGTCTGCGTCTCTCTCTTTTTCTCCAATGTACGTCTACACCATTATTTAGGCAATCTACACATCAAGGAACAGGTCTTCAAAGACTGTAAATACTGTATATGGGACTTATTTCAAGGGTACACATATTGCTAAACAGCATGGTGAAAATGCTATAGGCCAACGTATGAAAGTAGTGCAAAATATTTTCAAATTTGATGAAATGTAAATAAAAAATACATTTAAAAAGATTGTTTTCAGACAACATTTTATCTTCCCGTGTGTGCAGAGGTTATTTTGTTCTGGTTCATTTTAGTTCATTTTGTTCTGCCTAGAAACATCAGAACATTATTGCAAAGAGAGAATATATCAAGGGAAAAATCTTATGATGAGATAATATGCACAACAAGAAAATTATGAGGAGAGAATGAAGTTTTAAAGTTGTAAAAGATCAGAGTTTATACACTTTACATGACTGTCATGTCTCAAGCTAATTGAGCAACAGCAATCGAAAAATAAACTGCCCTAGTGAAAACCATCTAAAAGTCATTTTAGCTCAATAAAATATTAAAAACAATAGCACTATATTTGATTTAAACAAGCAACGAAACGACTCCGCTCTCATTGAGTCTAAAAACCTCCAGTATATCAGGGTCTCCCATCCAAAATGGCTGCCTTTGGCTCTTTTACAAAGATCCCCCTACCCCCATTCCTACAACACACGCACACACACACAGCCGTGACTCTTGGGCACTTACCTGAACGGAATTTGTTGCGAATGAGAATTGACCTCTCGGAGGCCAGCAAGGTCATGATGGTGGAACGGAGAGAAAGAGGACGAGGAGAGAAGAGAAGGGTCTGACAGAAGTCCAGACTCTCTAAAAGCTCCCACAGGAAGAGCCCAGGAGGAATGGAACCTTGCTTTTGCCTCTGCCTCTGGACAAAAACAATAAGATGGAAGGAGAGAGAGCAGTGAGACTCGGGACAACAGGTTCAGGACACCAATCATTCTTGTCACCTCAACGGAAATGAAAGCTTTATGTGAACTAGTGAATGAGGTATTGACACAGCCACAGAGTTCGATTGTCAGCTGAATCCAAGGCAGAGAACACAAAGTTCTCTAAAGATGTATGACCGAGGAGAACAGGGGAACACTCGGCAGTCAGCAGAGTGTAAATATTCTGTCTTTTTTGGGCGGATGGGAAACAAAGAACAAGCCCCAGCAAACATGAGTCCAAGTGCATGAGCGTGGGACTCAGACAAGCCCCAATAACGGATTCAAAAACTCGACGACAGACTTCACTAATCCCCCAGAGACAGCCTGGCACACTGACAGAGGCAGAGATGCTAAAAACATAGAGAGAGGGATAGAGAGATCGAGGTACAAAGACACAGACAGAAAGAGAGCAAGAGATAGAGAGGAAGAGAGAAGAGAGAGAGAGTGTGTGTGTATGTGTGTGTGCATGTGTCTGTGTGTGTGTGACTGACTGACTGACAGAAACAGAAGCACGGGAGTGTGCACTGTACCAAGTCCTCCAGCTACCACTGGCATAGAACAGTGTCAGGCGGTGAAAGAGGAGAAAATATATTCAACAGGACAGATTCACTCTCACACATAAACACACAGTCATGGGGAATTTGCATGAGTAGAAATTCTCTGGGCCCAAAAAATGAGTGATTCTGCAATGTAAGCGCGCCCACAGCAGATAGAGTTAGCTGGGGAAATGGAGGAATAATTTCAGTGATTTACACTTAATTATTGTCCCTGGCTTTCATGAACAACCACTTCATTTCAGCATCGATCAACATGCCCAGCTGCTCTGCATGCATAAGTAACATCATTAAACACAAATCACTGGCCATATCTGATTGTCTTCTCATATGTCTATGCAGAAAGGCATAGACTTCACACACACACACACACACTAAGCAAATAGACCTACACACACAGAGAGTTCTGGAACATGGGAAAGTGTTAGAAAATAAAACAGAATAGTTACTTACAGAAAGATCCCGTGGGGATGGCAGAGCAAGTTGAAGATTAAACTGGCGAGGGAGAGAGAGTCTTGACAGTGGAGAGGAAGATAACTTCAGTCAGGCACATTTAATCAGGCAGTTTGCAGAGATATCTATCTGAGTTTCCACGCGCTGCTTTTTTGCACACGGAAAGTTTTCCCTGAATGATGAATTTGGGAGGAAAAGGGGTTCCAGAGTTCCTTCCGCTTTCACCTCTCTCAGAACTCACCCTATCCTTCTCTCTCTCGTCTCTTTCTCTCCCTGTCGTTCTCTGGCTCCCCCCTCGTTCCCTCTTACCCCACTGCCTCCTGGGTCATGCCAACTGTGTGGAGCTGTCAAACCAGTCCCCTGCACCCCCCTCTCCCCTCAGCCCAGGACACACACACACACACACACACACACACACACGCAAACACCTTCACACAGGGCTGTCCACGGACATCTGGTGGCTGATTGATTGATTGGAGCTGAGATTCAGTGACTAGCCATCCCCCCTATCTCCCCCACTGTCCTGGTTATCAGCAGGAATGTGACACGGCAGATTACACAGTCACACGGCACATAATATTCCACAGACTCCGCGTCATTCTCCCCAAACGTGAAACAGTTTGACTCAACCACAATACATCATCTTATCTTTTTTCCCACATATTCTACTAAGCATGAAGGCCCTGATTTTGACTGGTAAGACTACTGTTTTGTGCAGAGTTCAATTGCTCCTTTGGTCCTATGTAGTGATTCTATGCATTTGTTTGTTAGTGTGAGCATGTGTGTGTGTGTGAAAAATATTCATCTGACACAGGCCTATATAACAGCGCAACAGGGAATGATCCGGCCTCTCACAGCACTACAGCATTTTGTCCTGTGTATATATATATATATATAAAGGTCATGCTTGATATACTGCCCCAGTTTTAAAATTCCTTTGCAAGATGCTTTGAGATTGCTTTAACATGGAGAGTAGTGCATTTAAGTGTACATTGTAATGCGCTGGCACATGTATGTATGCATGTGTGCCTATGTGTGGATGTGTGTGTGTCTGTGTGTGTGTGTGCGGCCTGGTTGGTTGGGGGAGGTTGTTGGATCGGGTGCAGTTGAAAGGGAGGGGGGTGGGGGAAGGGAGGTCGTTACTGGACCACCTGTTGAGTCAGTTTGACAGACAGGTTGGTGTGTGCTGTCTCAGCAGGTCGTGTGAGTGTGTGTGTGAGTGTGAAGGAGGGGGTGTTCATCACAGGCTTTAAGAGACGATAGTAGGTGTTTGGGGGGGGGGGTGTTGTTGGGGGGCAGGAAGTCAGACCCCAATCATTTCATCTGGTGAGGCACAAACATAAATATAGATGTCATATTAAATATAGAATTGGTTTAAAGTCGGAGTAACAGATGTTTGACCTGACATGATGGGACTGACAACAACAGACATCAAAGTTCCAAGAAACCTCCCACTGCTGCGCTTTGGATTAATGCATTACACCAGTCTGGGAACACATTTTCTGTGCATGTTTCTGTTACCACACACAGAAGAATGTGTGTGTATTGTAAATGAGTGTGAGTGTGTGTTTTCACCTGTTTATTGGTGGATTGCTTGTGACAGTGACGGCATTGCAAACTATAGGAGGAAAAATGATGTAATGCTCCTAGCCTCGCACATTCCAACCCCCCCCCTTTTCGGGAAACCCTTTCTGATTAGCACCTGTTAGCCTCCTTCTTTCTCTCCCTTCTTCTGTCTCACACACACACACACACAAACTGAGGCCCTGCAGAGAACAGAGAATGTTGCTCTCAATAATTTATTATGGCATCTGATTTTATTAACTAAAAGGATTTTGTGAAAATAGTAATCTGTTCTATATGCATAGTATTTTGTTTCTTTCAGTTTACTTTACAACAATATGCTTAATTTTTTCTCCTTGATGTATTTGAGGTTGTTTATATATATATATATATATATTGTTCTGATCTTGTTGGGAAATCTAAAATGCTTACATTTTTACAACACACTTAAATATGTCACTGTTATTCACTATATGCTACTGTTCTATAGTGTTATTAAATAATGTTAAAACCACAGTAATGCTGGTACAATATCATACTCATTGTATGCCCACCTTCATGTACGGAATGACTTTGCCCCCCAGTGGAATGTATCTGTAATTACACACAAGGCACAGATCCACGATCATTAGACTACCTGGAATAATCTCCTGAGTGGGCCAGTTTCTATACAAACTGTTGAGATATCTTGACATTTTGTATTCAGTGCAAACCATTCTGCGGTCTTCAGAAAGAACACCACAGCTGTGAGGCCCTTCCTGGATCAATGACAAGAGAAAACAAAGCATTATACTATGGCTATTCTTAAAACATCTCAAATGATATTCAGCATGACCTCTAGGGGAATTTTAAGGATTAAAAATTCTTTCAAACCCTCAAAGACATTTAAGACCTAAAAAAAAATCATTATCCACACAGATTAAAGTCAGAAACATCAGACAGCACTTTGTTCAGTGTGGCTATTGCAATAAAAATCTCATGCACTATAGACATATTACAGCACATAAATAGCACATATCTTTTGTGCAGGTTGTTGCAGCATTTCATTCTGGTCAGTTGTATAGGTACATATTTTGGCCATTTTTCTATACAGGCCTGTAGAACCCAAGCCACCTTCCTCTCCTCTCCTCCTTCTCCCCACTCTGATCTTAGAGACAGCTGACGCTCACCGCTTTGAAGATCCTGCCAAACGGGACGCAACCCAAAAAACACGCCACATCTGGCAGCTTGGTTTCCAAAGAGCCCTCTAATCATTCATCCATCTCCCAGGAGACAGAACAAAGCTAAATAAGTGCACACCTCCGGCCTGATGACCTGCCAGTGATGGATGGATGTGGTTTAAGCATCAGAGGCAAGCTAGAGACCCGATTACCCCCCAGATTAACCACACAGAGGGACAGGTACAACAGTGTCAACAGTGACGGCAAACATGCACTTTGCACAGGGTATCACTATAAATACATTCAAACACAAATGAACACCTGGTATATTTGTGTCATTACACTCAGTGAAAAACTGTCTTAGTAGAAATTCCCACCTCTTGACTACATGCTTTGATTCTCCAAAATACGACATATATTTTATATATATATATATAGAGAGAGAGAATATTTATTCTGTATCACCTAGGGATCTGCAAACCTTCTATGAATTTACATAATGGCGCTGTAAACAAGTTTTTTTCCTGTGTCACACTCCATGGAGAGTTCACTGTGTGTTTTGCAAATGTCTTTATTATGAGGGTAAATAATAGCCAAATATAAAACACATAATTTTTTGACACTCATTAATTATGAAATAAAGGAGTAGAAACTATGGGATGACAAACCATGAAGTGGGGACCAATTAAGCCACTGCTGCGCTATCTTGGAGCAAGCACCACCAAATCTTTGTGTGCATGGCTGTTGCTGTGCAGCAGAGCTGCAATGTGCTCAATTGCCCAGATAATTACAAGAGAGCGGCTGAGTGAAACACAAGGGTTAACAAGCAAAGCATAATCGCTCAGTGCAAATATTCACTCTCATAATTACACAGGATATATCTGATCTGGGCTAGGTAACTAATTGACCCATGTCAATTCCCCAAGGGCTAATACCTTGCTATTAGAACAGTAATTTATTTGGATATTTGAATTGCATTATTGCAAGGCTTAGTGAGAGATTGCAAGAAAACACAGAAAAAAAATCTGTGAGGCTTATAGCATCTCTTTGCCCCCGTCAAGGAACACATGGTGCAAAGTACAACTACAACTCCAAAGTAGATACAATTGAGTTTACTAATATATTCTTGATATAACTTGCTTTTTTTTACACTCAAACATTTTCACCTCTCTTCAAGGTCCAATGTTCCATCATCTGCCTATCAATAGATTTCCTTACATGTAAGGAAGAGGAAAAGGAGGCTTTACCACATCCAATTAAAAAGGCATGATCTAATAGTGCATCATAATATTAAAAGAAATTATAAAGTGTATAAAACAAATGAAATTGCATTCACACAAACAGGTAGCACATCGTTATAAATATACAAATAAATTTAAATGTCAACAGATAATTTCATCCTTAAAGTGGGTATAATTGCAGTAATCAAAACAAAACAACATAAAATGGTGTCTTTGCAGCCAAAAGGGCAAAAAAGTCAAACTGTTAGGAATATCCTGCTAAATATTTAACTCCCTACTGCACTTCAGTTTAGGGTCTGTCCATTTCACAAATGATTTATCAGACCATGAGAGAAAAACAAACCAGTGGCAAAGCCAACAGACATTAGTACTTTTCAGTCTCCCTCTCCATCTCTGTCCGGCTCAGAGTCAGAGTCCTGCTCGGGCACGGTGGAGCTGTACCACTCGGCACTCTCCTCCTGCTCCACCAGCACCAGGGCCTGTGCCGCTGCCGCGCCTCCACGCCCACCGTCCGCCTCCATGGCCTCCTGCTCACGGCCCTGGTGTTTGCGCTTGGTGTGGCGCCGCAGCGTGTTGCGCTCGGCGAAGCGCATGTGGCACAGTGAGCACTGGAAAGGCTTCTCGCCCGTGTGCACGCGCTGATGGCGGAGCAGCTCGCCGGCCTCACGGAAGCGTTTGGAGCAGATAGAGCACACAAAGTTGCGCTGGCCCGTGTGGATGTGCTTGTGCCTCTCCAGGTGGCTGGAGCGCTTGAAGGCTTTGCCACACAGCGGGCACACGTGAGGCTTGCTCTGGGAGTGGGTGATGGAATGACGCTCCAGGTCGGACAGGTAGTAGAAGACTCGCGGGCAGTAGCGGCAGTAGAGGACGCGGCGGTTCCCACCCGTGGGAGATGGTGGGGAGTTCTTCTGCTGACCAGCGGGGTAGATTTGCATTAGCGGAGGGGAGATGGGGGGTGTCGGCGATGAAGAGGAGACCAGCTGCTCATCCAGCGAAGACACAGAGTCTGATGCTTGTTCGGAGACGGGCACAGGTTCTGGCTCCAGTTTTGGTAAGAGGTGGCCTTTGGGGCTCTGAGGTTCTGAAAGGTCAGAGGTCACCAGAGGTGAAACAGGCCCTGGGTTGCTAGAGGGTGAGCAGGAGGTGGCTGGCACCTCAGGCTTCTGTGGCTGAGTGTCAGGAGGATGCACTGTTCTGCTTTCAGGAGAGGAATTGAGCAGGGCTTCGCGGAAAGACTTAGGCGTCCAGCTGTCGGACTTGTCAGAGTCGAGATGTTGGCTGTGACTTGTTGAACTAACATTACTTGCACCAGCAGGCGAAACGGTGACAGGTACAGGGGAAGGACTAGCTAGCTTATTTGATGCGGAGACAGCAGAACCCTGCGACTCAGGAACTAGGAGGTTGACAACAGGGGAATTTGAGGCCATAACAGCCGATCTTACACTTGGCAAGTTCGCAGTTAGTGGAAGTGCGACAGAAGAAACAGATGAGATCTGCGAAAGTTGGCCTGAGGAAGCATTGAGGACAGGAAGCTGGGTAACGGCAGTCTGAGCGGAGGACACGGGCAACGACGACAGGACGAGAAACATGGACGATGACTGAGCATTCTGGGCAAGAGTCAGTGGGAGGGAGAGAGCCATTAACCCCGCATTTGCTTCGCTTGGGGAGGAAGAGGCGGCGGCCTGAAGCTGAGAGGAGGGAAGGAGCAGAATGGGGGTGTTGGAGGTGCTGTTTGCTATGACCTGAATGGGCTGAGAAGGTAAACTAGACAGTGCAGGTATGACAGACAGTTGAGACAAGTTAGATAGGCCTGGAATGGATTTAGCTGCTGCTTGTTGAAGACTGACTGAGGTTTCACATGCCAACGTTGTACAAGACAATTTATTATCAGAGAGGATTGAGCTGTGTAACAAACTCGGTTGAAGATGTACTGCTTCTGTCAACGCTGGTGAGGAGGAGGAGGGCTGGTCTTTATCGGCTGCTAACGTGGAGTCTGGCTGCTCTGTCTGCTCCTTTCGGTCCATCTGAGGAACTTTAGTCCCATCTGGTGTGAGTGTGTACGGGACGCCCTCAATATCGATAAGGAGCACATCCTCAGGCATGGCGTCATCCAGTGGAGCTGAGAGGGAGGCAAGGTTCGACACTTGCATGTCTCCCCACTGCATTTCCCCAAACACACAGGAAGAGTCATCATCCTCCTCCACCTCTGGCTCTGTTCTTATCTCTTCAATTTCATCTACCTCCATTACAAGTGAGCTTTCATTGGCAGCATCATCCCCTGTAAGCCATACACATCTGCCTTTGAAACTCCGGTCTCTCTTTTTTGGTAAACTCAAGTCAAGGGCCTCCATAGTTTCTTCAAACTGGTTATCTTTTACAATGCTTCCTTCCTGTACAACATCTCCCCCTTTCCTTGTAACAGCATGAGACACCTCAGTGTCTAGCTCACTTTTCAGATTCCTAAGATCTCCAATCCCAGCCATAAGGTTTTCTCTCATCTCCGGTTCAATTTTAACCTTTCTGTCCAATTCCTGAGTGCTTGTTACAAGACTCTCATCAGATGCCATAACCACTTCCTCCTTTTCCTCCTTAATATGTATGGCAAGATTAGCATCAAGGAGCTTACAGTCACTTAAAGATTTTATTCCTTGGGTTGACAAAATCTGGCCTGTCACTGGTGGTTTCACCAAGAAAGGAGAAATACCTTCTTCCATTTTTATCTTCCCATCTGCTTGACTGCTTATTTTTGCCAAGGACTTCTCGGGTTCCATTTGAAAAGGCAGAACACAGTGGTGTGTTTGGGGACCTTATCTTGACTGTTTTCTCTGCTTTTTGCAAAGCTAGTCTTACAGCTCTGAACATAAGGTGCCCCTTTACACTGATGTTCACATCACTATATCTGGAAATACAACATTAAGTGTTGCGTAATCGCGTTTTCTTTGGCTCTCAGTAATGTTACCTATATAAAATCAAGAGGCATCCGGTGTTGACTGCTTTGGTTATACTAAGAGAGTGCTTCAGATTGCATTGTGGTCTGCAACACTTCCACCGATGCAAAGTGCTGCTGCCACTGGGAATCAAACCTCCACTGTAAGCTCATCTCCAACAGACGACTTCCAACTGAAGATACAGCTGTTTTACAGGTAGACCAAGGGCCCTCACAAGGGACATTTTTGGAGTTCTGAATGATGTCCACTGGGCCCTCTTGAATGACAGCAGATGATGCCATCTCTAAATGTTTTAGGTCACCATCAGTTAGCACTGAAGTGGTTTGTTCCTGACTCCATTCTGAAAGGTGTCCATAAATCTGAAAAAAGTCAGACAAGATGATTTTTTATAACATTATGAAATGGACCATCAATACAATTTCAGGTAGACTCCTTTAAGACAAAATACCTCAGAACTACATTCATTTTTAAGATTATCTCTTCAAAATCTTACATGGGCTAAGAATTAGTTCAGACCTGGTAAGGCAGTATGACATTTGAGATAACATAAATTAACCTACAGAGAGATTGGAACACAATGAAAGTTGATTTACATGAAATACTACATTTGCTGGTCCCACCTCAGAGAAGTGGAAGAGGACAGGCATTCAGACCAAGCTCAATCTCAGATAGAGGTAATTGGTCACGAAAGCGAGACACTCATAGAAAGACTAAAAAAAAAAAAAACTCACATAAAGACAATAGCTGAATAATGAATGGCTGGCTTATAATAATACTGAGACTGAGATGGCATGAGTGCATGATGCAGCTCATAGGTGAACAATGTCTCCCTCTCCTGAGGAATAGCTATATTGCAATAAACCACTCTCTAACCTATACATTCAGTGTTCAGAATACTGGTCCTAAACTTTAGTCTGAACTATTAGTCTACAAAATGAATTATAGCAACTTTACAGTAACCTTTCGCCACTAATTGAGAAATTCTTTTTAACTGACAATACATTTTCTTATCACTGTGTTGGTGTTGGTGTTATTCCCACCAGCCATTCAGAATTATGCAGTGAGCAAATCTGGGTGGAGGGCAGGAAACCACCCCAAAATAAAAGCAAAAGATTTACAGCATGACATTGTTGACTGTATAACCATCAAACACCAGTTAGCATCTTCTAAATGATGTATATTCCACCTCCAGCCCACTGTTAACCTAACAACAATCAGTACTCTGTTACAAGTCTACCTATGCCCTGTCTTGTTGTCTGTCGCACTTTAAGTATAACTACAATGCGTGTACCTAATTGTGCACTAAATGTAGCCTTGACTTCTAGCAGTGCCAGTAAGGCTCTGGAAAATAGTTTGGAAAGTTCTGTGCCTTTAAGCTTTAAGCTAGTCCACTAGTTTTACACCAAAAGCTCCATAGTCTTGCTCTGAATGTCAATAACATGATGGGCTATTACATAATAACATGATACATTATTGTGTGCACAGGGTCACGACAGAATGAAAACAAATACATTAGAATAAACGTATAATGTGGATGTCAATAAAATAATCGGAAAAATAGGATTAGTGTTTTCCTGTTCTCATTAGGCTGACGCCGATATTGTCGCTAAAAACAGCAAATTAAAAAAAAATGTTTGCATGTATATCTACACAGAGGGCGCTTGGCATACAACCTATCCTTGGTAATACCAGTTAAAAGTATTCCGAAATCTTATGATGATGATGATGATGTTTATTACATCAACCTAGCCCTGCTAAGCATTGCTAAAGTTTGGATAAATTTGATTGTGCTTTCCACAATTTAATTAATATTACAGTCCTGAAAAGAAAACTATAGGCTACATGTCAGCATGTTAGCAGTAACCAGCTGTGGTGTAGGATAAAGTAGACTTAGGTCTGAGCATCAGCAAATTTCAGATAAAAAACATTACACAAATTAGGCTTCCAAATAAGTGCCAAATAGACTCAATTGCTGTCAAACAGTACAATGTTTCCCCTGCGGTCTGTCGCCACAACGTTTCAGACATTATCGTCTTCCGTTGACGTTATAAGTAAAAGAACATTGTCTGAACAGCCCCATCTGCTATTATGAACTGAAATCCAGCTGTCATCTGCAAAATGACAGGCGAAGGTACCACGTGGGTTCGGTCGAGCATAACAGCAAGTATGTTACTATGTTACCCTAGTAATGCCTATGCTAGGTTTTACAATGGAGACAGACTGATCCTTGCTGGCTTCTGTAACTTATGACTTCTATCGTGCACATCCGATCTGCCGAGGGTTCGAGTGACATTGTAACATTGTAGCCCATAGCCTCGCGTTAGCCTTTCACGGACTCAGCTCATGTTCTATATCGATCCAATCAAAAACCGCAGGCGACTAAACTGTCTTCGTTGATTCGATTATCAGCCTAACTGGCTATGGGTTTGACATTGAGTTTCGATTTCGATCTAGTATTAAAGAAATACAGCTAATTCGCCTGAGTAAAAAGGGCGACACGGACAGACGCCATTACGAGTCGGAGGTCCGATACCATTTGAGGTGACAAAAACAGTGCATGACTATGTGCATCTCACTCGAACCCGAGACATGGAGCAGCCTAATCACGACTACGAGACAATTAGTTTGACTCCTGCAGTACTCTCATGATTTAAATACCCACTATTTGCGCTACTTTCGTAATGTGGCCAGTACAGACATTACACTCGGACCTTCAACCAGCCATTTTATGTGCAGCCTAGCCAGGGTTCGAACCGGTGAGAACGCTTGCAACATAGCTCGATCAGAAACCGTCTGTAACTTTCTAAGCCATCACAGCATTGACTGAATTTACTACATATCAGAATTAACAAAACATATCCAGCGCAGGTGTTTCAGGGTCTCGTATTACTTTGTGTCAATTTGAAAATAAATTTGAAACTGCTTACTCTCCACGAGAGTCTGTCGTTCGCATAGGCTCCAGCTCACCCGACCCTCAGATACTTCCGGAAGACCAAATTTGAATGGGTGACCGAGGAACACTGCTGTGAGCTAAGAGAATGGGAGGGGGGATGTTTTGGTGTCGCAATTTTTTGTGTCCGACAGGGATACATTTTCTACTGCTCCGACAATCTGATGAAGGTCCTGCATCTAAAAAAAAAAACAACTTCTCTTCACCCGTTGACCTCACATGGCTTCGTATATAAAAAACCCTTAGTTTTGGACGTCATTGTTTATTGCAAAGGTATCAAGAGACATAACATTCCCAAGTTTCCAACTTGATGCGTCGAATTCCCAGACATAAACAGCCCTTGAGTGAGAGTAGGCTCACCAACCATCTGAGACGAGTAACAAGGCATATGAAGACATCAGACAAAACATTGTTAAAGACTAACAGAGTCGTGTAAGGCCATCTAACATAACTATAATCCTATGACATTTAGAAGCCCCATATATCTGAGTTGTCAATATAGGTAATTCCAGGCCTATGCAACAAATAAACTTCTCAGATAGACAAGATGACAGGTAATCACCCTACCAAACACACACATTCAAAGAAATGACATTGGAGGAAAACATAATGTTGCTGTAACAACACTTTTAGATTACCGTTACATTGAGTAGACTATTGTTAGACCTACAGAAAATACTGAGTAAAAATCAATGAAACATGACATTTATCCTCTCATCTTAAGAAGGCCCCAAACTATATCATAGATTTTTGTTTTTTTTTTTACCTCATGGTTTGTTGTTTCACAGGTAAACAGGTCAAGATCAGCAGGAATATACACCCATACCAAATGGTTTGTTGTTAGTCAATTTCAGAAACGAGCCGATGAGGGAAAAGTTTGTACTGCAGCCATGTTGGTTCTGCAAAAAAAAAAAAATCATTATCAAAGGGTGTTATCAGAGTTTGCATGTAACTGTCATTATAGCTGTTTAAATGTAGACACTACAAAAATAATCCTTTGCAGATATATATTTCCATAGTATTGCAAAGAGCTAAGCCTTACCAATGTAGCAGCTTGGTGCCTGAAGCTGTCCATCAAAGCATGTTTCCATGGCAGTGTAGCTGCACTGTTTCCGTGGGTGTTTGCAGAAAAATGTCACATTTTCCCCGTGCTGAACGACCCCATCTGTCACATCATACGGCCAGCGCTTGGACCCATCAATTATGATCCTGCTACGCTCCGCTGGAATTGGACAACGTGCTACAAAGATAGATGTCAGAGAAATATAATAATTACAGTGTCTGAAAGTTTATCAAGCAGTTTGCTTGATTAATAACCACAAGGATAGGAAGTAAGGCTTTTAATATTGACTGAAAGATAGGGTTTAACAGCCTAAACCTAATTCAAATTAAAGGTAAAATACGAAGGAAAATTTAAAACATTTTCTGAAGAGACAAGATAAGGCATGTCTGGATAGTTCTATCAATATACATGACTTGATATTTTGTAAGCATCCTTACCTCTGCAAAAAGGAATTGTACTCCAGCTTCCATTTGATAAACAGGTGACACGGGTTGGACCATCTACAGTAAATGTTTTCTTGCATAGGTAATAGATGGTGTCACCCACATCATATTCCTTTCTTTGCACAGCTACAAGGTAACCATTTTCTACTTCCTCTGGAGGGGGGCAGAATATTCCTGAAGAAGTAACAGACACATAAAATGAGAAGGAAAGAGACAGAGAGAGAGAGAACAATGATGAATGCAATCATTTCTGCTGAGAATTGTATTTGTTTAATAGTAAATCTGAGCACATTTACACTGTGGAGATAGTGGTAGTTATCTGCCATTGCCAGATGATGGCAGTAAGACACCATCAGTAATGGATTTGCTCAGCCGCTTCAGGCTGTCCTTTCATAGTGTGCCAACAGGAGGCAATATACTAGGGACTGTACTAGGGCAATACCCACTGCATACAGTTCACATGCACGCACACACACACACACACACACACACACACACACACACTTACTCTGCCCACTCACCCACCTATCACATCCTAAACCTGAACTCAGCACAACCTGAACTCAACTCTCTTATTTCCTCATACTAGTGCTTGTCTTCCATGTGAGAGTCCCTGGCTTGAACATGTATAGAGATGTGTTCATACATACACATACACTAATTTATTTCAAGTCTAACAGATGCATATCTAGATGCACACACACTTACGCTGACAGATGGGATGAGGATAGTGCCAGGTCTGGTTCAAATGACAGAAATTCTCACTGTTTCCAACCAACACATATCTGCATGTTGGAAAAGAGAGTGTTTGAAAGGGAGAGGGGAAGTGTGAGAGAGGGAGAGAGCGGGTGGGAGTGAAAGAGGGGGATAGAGAGGGTGGGAGTGAGTGGGATGGAGGTGGAGAGAGGTTAGGAGAGATTGCACTGTCAGGGGAAAGCAAACCCTCCTGTCTCACAGTACATTAAATATGGCTAAACCACCAAAACTACAAGCACTAACTGAGAACAGATGTTTCTGGTCATATACTCACCATATACATGTGGCAAAAATACATATATCAGTTATATTATGAAGAATGTAATGTTGTCCTATATAACAACACAGCCACTTTTAACCACTCAAAATACATTTTTACAGGCAAAATAGTCTAAAGGCTCAGCTCTTGTCTTTCACAACTGATTTAAATAACACTCCTTGTTTTGAAAAGCTATTTAAATAAGACAAAATAAGGAAGACTCGGTCTAATTTATTTTCTGGGTCGTTTTTCTTGTCGGTTTTCTTGTAAAACCTCAATCTATCTGCCGCATTCACACTGTTTTTGTCTTTCCCTTCAATTCTCTCTCATTTCCCATCCTGCTCTATCTCCCTTGCATGAGCCCACCCACCCCTCTCTCTCTCTCTTACCCACTGGGGCAGCTATAGCGCACGGAGGCGCCTACCGCTGCTCCTCCTTCCACTATGACTAAGCTGACATCTGGCTCTGGCAGCTCGCAGGACAGCCCAGGACCAGCGTCAACCACAGGGGGAGACGGAAAGGGGAGAACTGTGAAAGAAGAGGCAGAGAAGGGGAGGGAGGAAGAGAATTTTTTACTGTACAAACACACAATTCAGAAACAACAATATCTAATGTGATTCAGCCATGCATATGGAAACCTCACACTTGTGATGTGCAGAAAGTCATAGGGATTGGTTGGAAAGGTGCATGATGATCTGAGTAAGTCAGTGTAGGGTTTTGTGCACGCCTAGTCATGGTGATGTATAAGATGCTGAGGCCCTCACTAGTGCTGTGGATAAAGTAGTCTGTTGCGTGTTCTTCATTCCTGTGCAGTAGTAGTTTACGGATTGTGCATTTTGATTAGCCTCTTCCTTGAAATGACTAGGCCAGATGGAACAGAGTGTTGGAGTGTGATGAAGAGAGATGTTTGTGAAAGAGGGAGAGAGAGAGAGAGGAAGGAAGGGAAAGAGAAAGAGGCTAGTAAAAAAAATATCTGTGACTTCCTGTTATAGCTGGAAACAACCTTTCTTCATGCTCAGTGAGAATGGCATGGAGATGGAAATGATTTTGTGGACATATCTGCTGTTGGTGTACTTTGTGTACTCTGTGAACTGGATGTATGTGTGTGCGTGTGCCTGTGCGTGCTGTTATTCTAAGACTACGCTCTCTCATCTATGGTACAGCACTCCCCCTACATTTTGCATTTTTTATTTGATTCCTGGAAACAATGCTCATTCCAGGAACCTCTGCAGAACAGATCAAGTGCCTATGTGAGTTATGCTATAGAAGGAGGAGTTGCCGAGAGAGAGATGAGAGGCCCTCATCTCCCCTCTCTGCCAGACTGCTGTGGTCATATAACTGAAGCATAGACTGACCCTATTAGAGGCTACAATGCAGGCAGGGAATGGACAAGGGAAGGGACACACAGAAGACAACAGCTCTATTCACAACACATAGATTGGCTTTAATATATAATATATTTCATAATAATCTATCTACAACTCCATTCCCCCACTTCATCACTATATATACCTCTCTATTTCTCTTTCCCTCTCTGCACATGCGTTTGAGTGTGTGTGTGTGTGTGTGTGTGTGTGTGTTTGCGTCTGTATGTGTGTGTGTTTGTGAGGCTGTGGAAACGTTTGGATGCAGAGCCACCCACTGATTGTTCATCTCTGCAACACAAAGCCAAATTTCCTCTGCTCCTCTCGTTAGCACCAACACAAGCCCAGAAGAATAGACTGTAGAAGTTTTTGCTTTGGAATTAAATATATCATAAGTTTAAATGAATATTGAGCTTCAAAAGGCTGTGTAATTCCTTTTGTGTGCATTCTGGTATGTACCCTTGCAGTTTGCAGTGCGTGTGTGTGTATATGTGTGTGAGTGTCACCTACCAAATGCATCTAGACCCACCTGTGCACACAGGCTCATCTCCACTCCACTGACGGTCACCCTGGCAACGGCGAATGGCAGCATCCAGGCCATTGGACATGGCGTATCCTGGGAGGCATCGCACCTCCAGGAGAGCCGAGAAGGAGGGCGTGGGCGAGAGCAGGTGGGCCACAGAGTGGTTCCCAGGGGACAGGGGCCAGGGACAGGTACGGCCTAAGGCACATGACAGGAAGGCTCAGCACAAACAGTCTCAAAACTTGACAGTTGCTGGAGGAGGGCCTGGCAAAATAATTCCCTAGGTGACCTGTTGAAACTTGTCATTTGACATTCTCTTCTCGTAGAGAGATGTTATAGCAAAGTTGTTTTAAAGAAACTATTTGACATAAGTCACATAATGGGAAGGTCTCTGCAGCAGGGCTGTTGCAAACTTTGTTTGTTTTTTTAAAGAAGGAGGTGTTAAGACAAGTGAAAATGGCAATTATTTTAAGCTACTTTCTCTCTCTTGTATAGGATGAGTGAAACTCATGACCACATTTAGTTCTTCTCAGGCACCACGGGCTCATACTGCTTAATATCTAACACATTCCTCAGCTCTGATGGAAGCTTAGGGATTAAGGAAACTGAGGAGCCTAGAGCATCCATAATACTACAGTTCCAAACATATTCCATATTTATGTCACTTCATGTTACGCCTTCAGCACCAGCAGGGGGGTGGAGAAGCCTTTTCTACAGGTGTGGGCTTTGCCCACCTGCAGATGCAAGAAGCACTAATTCAGTTCATCACTACTGCAAGTAGTGTTAGCAACAACCCGTCCCCCTTGATTAAATTTCAGCATAGCTGCAGCATAAATCTCTCACTAGATCCCACACACCATCTCTCCCTCTAGGCATTTGGATTTATTTTAAGCCCACTGCCTACACACCTCGCAAATTTAGAAGCGGATGGCTTTACAATCACAGATATCAAAATCTTGCACAGCCTCAATTATATGTGATTTACATTTGCATATATCCACATCAACATCTGTGTCTAAGCTGTGCTTGCAACCCTGGTGTGGGTGTCAGTGGCCAGACAGTCCGTCAGTGAGATGGTGGAGGTAACGTGTCATCTCTTAAGCATGCATGTTTAGTGTTTGTGTGTGATGTTTGCTCACACCTGCCCCCACTACACTGCTGATTGTGCCCCACCAAATGAGCCCAAAGCTTCCTTTCACTTTAGTGTCCTTTGGCTTGACCAGTCTACTAAATAAGCATGAATCAAATCAAATTCACTTTTGTGACACAAATTGACTTGATTAGTTTTATTTATCCCAAGATGCTGTTTTCCTGAGTTTAATGTGTTCTCTCCCTATATTTCCGCACAAACTACACAGCACAGCACTGTACTGTATGTTTCTCAGTTCTAACATAGTACCACTGTATGTAGCATCAGCACAACTGCCAAATGAAGTGTGAGTGACCCCTGTCAGGCACAGAGTGTGAGAGAGCACTGCGACGTGTGTGTGTGGTTGAGAGGCACTGGCTGCTTACTTGGCACCACACAGCTGAGTCCACATTGGCCGTCACACAGACACTGGCGCTTGGAGCCGCAGTCTGTGTCTTGCTTGCAGTTTTTTGGACAGTTGCGCTTCCTCTCGTTACCCAGAATCCTCTCTGGGCACTCCTCCGCTATGACAGAAGAAAACAGAATGTGGTGATAATGAAAAAAGTAGTCAAAACACAAACACACATGCACACGGACACACACACCTGTGGTAAGTCAGTGATGAAAGCATTACTGCCCATTTCTTTTGATGCACCCAAAAAAGCTGCTCTGTGTAATATGGAAACTGTTCAATCTCCAGTCTCCCTTTACTGTAATTTCTTTTTCCGCCTTTCCTTTTCTGAAAAAGCCGCACAAAAGCAGAAAGCAGGGGAAAAGGTCCTCTCAAACCATAACCCACCCAATAAGTCCAAAACCCCATTAAGGAACATAAGCAAAAAGTCCTGCTGTAGCGGAAACATACGGATCCCATTAGGTGCAGCTCCAATCAAAGGTAATTGGGTGGGAGAATGGTTACTGTTTGATTGCTATAGTATGGCCACCGAGGCCCTGGGTAGGATCAGCTCTGCTCTTTAGAGGACAACATGCACACACACACACACACATACACAGCTGTACACACAGAGGAGGTGGCTGGGAGCCCTGTAACACGTGTGATCCCATGCTAACACTCAATAGCCATTTTAAAAATTAAACTCATTTGGGTCTGCTTTCAAGTGTACATGTGTGTGTAGAGATACATGTGTATGGCTAAGCACATACAATATAGCATAGATACAACAGATCTAAAGTCCACACTGCCACACTGTATCTAATACAATCATCAAAATAAACCACATGGCTGCACAGAAAGATGTGCCACAGTTCCAGGACAAATAGCTACTAGCTATTCACCAAAGCTCAAAGCATACCCAGAGTGTAATTGCATAGGGTGTGTATCATTTGCACAAATGTATAGCTAGACACAAGTGGATCGTATGCATTAAAAGCACAAAGACACTAAGGACTTGAAATCATCCATCTCAAACCCTCCAGAGCATTTAGAGGCTGTGGTCAAAGACTCACCTGCGACCAGGAGCGGGAGGATGCTGGTAAGAGCGCACACAGAGAGCAGGAGAAGCGAGCGCTCCATCTCTAGACGCTGGTCACCGGCGAGGTTATGAAAGAGGGAGCAGGGGAGAAAAGGAGGATATTGAGTCGGGGGGAGCACGAGGGAGGAGACGGAGGGTACATCTGAGGAACACACATCTGGTTTGTATTGACTGCTTCCAAAGTTGAGTAAAATTCCACTGACAAAAAAAAAGACCTTTCACCCATTTCTCGGTAGGCGCAACTTGGGCCTTGACAAACACAAGCAGCCACACAACAAACATCATCAAACAAACACAAACAATCACATACATGACACAGCCATTAAGAGCAGCCCTGAGAACAATGGTGCTCCAGTCTATGCAAACGCAGTGCACAAAACTCTTGATTAACGCCGGTCCACCTTTCACTCTCTCTCACACATACAATTCCATCTACTGTATATTGCATATTACACAGACTATATAACCAACACATGCCAGAGAAACTCTGGTGACAAAGATAAATTGCTTGTTTAACTTTAATCACAATCAGTGATGCACACAGTGGTGAACAATCTACCTCTAAACGAAATGCTTTGTCAACATTGAAAGGTTATCATGGGATGAACAAACCCTTTAGAAACTAGCAAGCTAGTTAAAAACTTCAGAGACCATCAGGGTGATGATTACCTATTTTAGCACATCACAGTAGGATTACTGGTTTATTACAATAGGTTTGAATCCAGTATGGTGACTTCAGCATCTGGTGCATCTTATTCCCCTGTAGTGCCAACTAAACCTCATATACTAGGCACAATCTCTCAGTGCCTCTAAAACAAAAATAAATATTTTTGCAGCAAATACTGTATCTTTTGGTCAAATAGTCATCTCTTTTGAAAGAAGGTCTTGAATACGAATGGAATGGTTACTTTTTGAAAATGTGTGCCTCAAGGGCTTGTGAACCCCCCCATGCACCAAACTGCCCTGCCAATGCATCCTCTGAAAGACTGCACGCATAAAGAACACCCACACTTTCACAGTCAGTTGAGTAAGAACATTTCTTTTATTTTGTGTTCTCTGAAAGTCTGACTACAACACTCCTTGGCTAGGAACAGTGGTCGCCACTGATGCAGTTCAGCAGTTGCAGTTCAGATAAGAGACACAATAAGAGATGTACATAATTATCCACATTCGGAGGGGGAAAACAGGGACAACATTACCCACAATCCAGTTGGGATAGCATACCGGCACTGATTGGAACATAGGCTCCAAACAACAAATGAAAAAAAGAAAAATCTGGGGTTGAATAGATGCAAACTATCAGTTTGATGAGAGGTCGTTTTCAATATCCAGCCAAACATCTACTCATGTCCATGCCCAGGGGAGAGGGTGAAGTCCAGAGTGAACCCAGAGCTGTGGGCCTGGGCAGGTAGTGAGTCTGTGATTCTCAAACACATGTCATGGAGGTGACAAATCCACAAGGGTATCTGAAGACTGTCAGAGGATCTCCTCAGAACTGGCATAAGTATGTGAAGGACTGCTGTTATAAACAGGATATGACATAACAACTCTGAGACAGTAGGGAAGCTGCAATCTCTCTTTTTTTCTCAGGAAAAGCTTCAAAGAAAGATAGTGAACAAAACAATCATTTTAAGAGATAACAATAACAGATTATAATCTTAACAATAATAATTAAAAGTAACACTAATTACTTTTCAAACTGGTCAGTGAGGAGATGAACACACACAGACTGAAATGGAAAATTCCACCCATCACATTGATAATTCTTTTTTACACCATATTTGCAAGCAAAGTGCATGATAGTTTGCTTCAATATCATGACATGTCCACCTGAAGTTGAATTTTGTGTATAGTAAAGATGCCCTGAAGAATAAACTCTGGATTTCATTTTTTAAAATAAAACAGGCTTAATTAAAGACTCATGGTTGTGATATCAAAGTCCCAATTCACAAAATATATTGGCATATTAGAAACACACAGAGACAACTAATTTTGGTATATAGAGAGTAATGTATTAAGTTTAGCCATCATTCAATTCAAACTAATTGAAACAAAACTAGTGAATGTACAACTCTGGTGACTGTTGCTCAAGGGTTTTGAGTATAGTGGGCTTGTGTGTGTGTTTGTGAGAATGTGTGTGTGTATGTGATCTACACTTGATGCTAAGAGGAACACAACGCTCCTTAGGATCCCATCAACACAAACTAAAAGAGGATACAGTACTGACTACAGAGTTTTCACTACTCCTGAAACCTTGCATCACAGTTACGCTCCAGAGAGGACAAGAGAGAGAGAGGCTTGTGGAGAGACAATGAGAAAGCAACAAGAAAAGAGACTTTTTGAGAAATAACATCAATATGCATCCATATACAAACTCCTGTTCTGCAGGGAGCCATGAAATTACCCAAACAAGATGAAACTCAGACAACAATCATCTTCCTCAGACAAATGAGCCATCCTTACCACAGGATGAAGAGAGCTGTGTTCTTTCAGTCACACTATGTCTCTTTCTTCACTTCTCTCTCTCTCTCTTTGGACTTCTCTTTCTCTTATCCTTCTGATCATTGAGCCAAATGAAAACCTCATCCAAAGATATATAACAAAGACCATAGGGATTCATCTGAGAATAAATGAATGGAACTATACAATTTGAAAGTAAGGTGTCTTATTTGTATTTTACAGTCTTATCCCATCTGACGCGATGATGATGTTCCTCCCGTTTCTCTCCAGACCCACCTCTCATTTGAGGTCACACACACAACTGTGCTTCCTCTTAAGTGCTGACCGTTGCTAATATACCATTAGTCTATTATGCACAGATCTTTAAAAATCCATATCTTTGTCCTTCTAACAAATATAAAAATATACAAAAATATACAAATATACAAAAATTATTTCCAAAATTAGCTTCATCCCCTAACGTTTATATCTATCATATAAAAATATACAGATCTCTCCAATACCAAAATTCATTTCTCAACGGTCTAAAATCACACTGCAGAAAAAAACAGATGCACCAGCTGTTTAATTTCTCTATATATCTGTCTGTTTTGATCTCCCCTCTCCCTCTATAAAACGAGCTTCATCTCCTCTCCTCTCTCCCTCCCTGAACATCTATTCCTCCCTCACTCTTTCCCATCTAGTCTTCTTCTCTATTTGTCCATCTCCCAGTTCATCCAGTAGCTTTGCTCTCGTCTCTCGTCTTCTGGAACATTCATTCATTCAACAGCTTCACAGCCGCTCTTCCTCCTCCTCAAAGTCCTCACTGATCACCGTGACGACTCTCATACTTGTTGAGGAGGTTGCGACAGCGGCCGAGCTCCTTGCGCATGTCGGCCACCTCCTGCCGCAGTGCAGCGTTCTCCCGCTCCAGGAAGGCGGCGCGCACTGAGATCTGGTTCTCCTTCAACCGCCGAGCATCACGGGAACGCTTGGCTGCCTCGTTGTTCTTATGGCGGCGGGACCAGTACTTATCATCCTGTTAGAGAAGTGGGGGGTGGGGTGGGGGTTGACAGAAGCAAAAGACAAAAAACAATAACGATGAGGACAACCAACTAGAGGGGAAGGAAAGCAATAAGTGTTCTAATGGTTGCAGAGGAAAGTGTCTAATCAGGACATAGCCTGCTCAGGCTGAGATCTAATCAAGCCCTCACACTCTGCCTCCATCAGCCAAAGCATGAAATATGGCTCTGCATTATTAGCACTTGGGTGAGCCCCTCACAGCAACATCTGACACACACATATGGGGAGGCCTTCATTACAGCTCCACACACATACACTACATCCACCTCCTCATCAGGCCTGCATACATGCTGCTAAAACCTCTCATCTGACATCTGTTTGATTTATTAGAAAAGAACTAATATCATAAATATGTTATGTGCTTATTACTAAAACACAGAATATAGAACACTTGGATGGTATAGAATACCAGAATAATGGATTATTTACTATGTGTGCTCAGCACTGCCACCACAGTGTGCTGCATGTGTGCTAATGCTAAGACATTAGCAGTGCAGGCAGATGGCCAGTGTTGAGGATCTCAGCTAAGAGGTGTTTTTGTCTCTGTGGCCACGCAGCAGCTGCTGTGCTAACCTTCAGGTCTTCTGGCACCATCATCTTGCGGGCCTTCTTGATCATGGGCTGGGGCTTGAGCTCCTCTTCGCTGAAGCGATGCCGCTGCGGGTCGAACGTCTCCTGACCAGGGACGGTGGACAGCTCCAGGTCGCCAGGCTCCGTGTCGTAGTTCCCCATGAGCTCATCACCACTGGTTGCCGGCGGAGTGGGCAGAGGAGGGCAGGAGGAAGTAGGAGATGGGGACTGATTGGTGTCCATGGCGGCTGTGTGAGCACCTACAGAAGACAGGGAGGTGATGATGTTACAACTACAACCAGTCTGGATTCAACTCAAACTGCACAAACATGCTCTGAGTTCTGCATATCTGTGAAAAGACACAAATCATGTTTCTCTAAACATGTATTCTGTACATGTATGTACTGTGAACTCTGTGTAATGGACTGTCATAAACATTTATCCATCTTATCCATCATCATCCATCTCTTGAAAAGGTTGAAAAGGTCAACTGAAAAGGTTGAAAAGCACTTACATTGTGGCTAAAATACAACAGCACACATACAACAGAAACACTTTTTCTTCCATTTCCTGTCATGCATGCCATGTACTGTACTGTATGCAGCTGATTTTGCTGACAAGTGTGGCCTCCAGATCAGCCATGAGCAGCCTTCCACTGCAATTTCTTATCTGTCCACCAGAGGGAATCGGTGTGCAAGGCAAACTCACTTATCCTATGACGCCAACAAACCAGATAGACTGCAGACTATTTATGTGGGCATTTCCAAACTTTGAGTCCCTGGTATCAGATACTGCATTATCACTGACAGTGAAAATAGAGGTACTGATTGTGCTGTTCTGTCCTGTGCTCTCATAATGCATATACTCCATGCAAACGGAAGCAAATTATCTCCTCACTACCGGTGACAGCCACTACAGTGAAGTCAAAACTGGAGTCAATTTAAATTCTACAAATGGCAACAAAGGAGACCCCTTTATACCACCTAAAGGATACAGAATATGTTTCAGTACAGACCATCCACCCATAGCCTCAAACACAAAAACAAGCACACAGCACTGGCATATTCCGCATTCTGCAAATAAACCAGCTGCCACTCTGCAGCATTGCACACACACATGCTCCCTTTTGCCTAAAGCACATTCTGACACATTTCTGCATATCACATGCAGACACACACACACACCATGGCAAGGCTTCACACACAGCTACTGCAGCTGTTGGAGGTGGCCTCCCTGAGATGTTTTAGTTTGGTTCTCCAGTGCCTTGGCTGTGAATCTCCCTCTCTCCCTCACTCACTCAGGCGGGGTGAGAGCACGTGTAGGGCCTCATGGCCTCCAGACGCACAGCACACCAGGAGCCAGGCCAGGGACAACAGCAGGAAGGTGAAGCTCGCTGAGTAACTGCATGAGTAATCACGTCAGCAGCTGGTGCGTGTGTGAGTGTGTGTGTGTCCATACATGTGTGTCCATTCGATCATGTGTGTGAATGATTAAGTGAGTGAGTGAGTGCATGAGTGAGTGAGTGGGTGAGAGACCGAGGTGGAGATTAAAAGAGAAATAAACAAAAAAGTCAGAGAATACTGTAACATATTTACTGTGATCCCTATATACTACGCTAGTAAAGCTATTTATATTTATTTTTTGTATTTTAGTTATTTATATTTATTTTGAGTTTTCAATATTAAATTAATTAACTCTAATGACAATATCTGCTATATTTGATTATTATGTATTGACTAATTCATGGAAAATGGACCCTGTACATGCAAAACATGCCATTATCGTACTAGTATGTAAACAAAGTCAGAAAGGCACAAAACTCTTTGTTCAAATATTTAAAGTTCCCTGATGAAAGTGACTTGAGTCCTGTATATCCTTCCATCACTACAACAATGTAAACAAACATTTAATCGGAAGCTCAGAATCACCATGGCGGTTCCTCTTTCCTTCCAATGTGTTTTTTTTCTCTCTCTTTCTCTCTCTCTTTCTCTCCCTCCATCTCTCCCTCCCTCCCTCCCAGTCTTTCCCCACCCCTGCCATTCTTGCCCCTCCTCCTCTCGCTGGGTATCCACCCTCCCTCCTGCTCCAGCACTTCTGTCCTCAGCACATGACAGTGCACGTGCACGTGGCCCAATCGTGTGAGGAAGGGAAGAGATTTAAAGACACGCGAACACAAACACTCTCCATGCCTGCTCATTCTCCCTCCCTCACCCATTCTCTCTCTATTTCTCTCTCTCTCTCGCTCTCTCTCCTACTCATTCGTTCTCCTGGACACTCCCCTGTGGCGCTGCAGGTCACACAGACACAACCAGCACACTTACTGTACATTCCTGAAATACAGATCAACAAACCCAACCCAGGCTCGTAATGACCCTTGGTGTACTACAGTATGTAAACCAAGCCCTCCCTCTACCCTCCCTGTCAATTCACTTTACAAACAATACCCTCGGAGTGACTTTTCCAAGCACGCATGCCAGCACTTTGTTCACTCCCTGGACTTCTTTAGCAACTCTGTCAGCTGTTTAAAGAAAGCTGCCTGGGCATTAGCAACCCTGGAGCTTACAGTCTGGCCATGGGACTGAAAGTACACTAAATGCTGTCCGGCTGTCCTGACGGAAACTTGAGTGTACAAAGCTTCAGTAATTATCTCCAGGCTGACCTTTGAAACCACACGGCTACCTAGCACCTTCAAAGCAGATACTGTGGTCAATACAGTGATAACACTTAGGGCTTAATCAAAAACCCCAGCGATTGGTCATCTGCTAACAGACCAGGCAGGAAGGGAACAAGTCTGATGGAGCCAAAATGAAGGTGTGGTCATTTTGTTGTCTTTGGGACTTTGGTCCTGTTTGAAAACACCTGAGCAGTGAGCCATCGATGTATTTATCTCCACAACAAAAGCTGCCTCACCAGGAGCTCATAGTGGTTCAATCAGGTTTCTCTGGGCTGCTCTGAGTCTATCCACCTGATTCTCCACCCAGGAGTAGAAGACATTATGGCAAGATCAGTAACACAGTGTATTCATGTGAAAACAGCACACTGCCACTATCTCACAAACTGCAATGTAAATCAAGCCTAACACCAACCAACTGTGTTTTTCCACCAGTGAGGGACTGCCCCATTACCAAGGAGCACCACCCTGGCGCCACACCAAATCACTTCAAAGGAGCAGCTCACCATGCAAACAGTCCGGGGCTCCCAGTAAGTTTGGCGGGGCCTGCATGTCGAGCCCCAGTAGCGTTGGCGACGAGGAGGCCGAGGAACCTGAGGAGGAGGACGAGGAGGAGCAGGGCAGCGGGGAAGTGGTGGGGCACTGTGAGCTCTGGCTGGGCACGGCCGACTGCGAGCTGTGGGAGGGCACCTGCGCCGCGCTGGAGCAGCTGGACGTGGAGTGCATGCTGCCCATGCCGTTCTCCGTCAGGAACTCCTCCAGGTCCATGTACTGCAACTGGAAGAGGCCACCGTCCACCGGCAGCGTCCGTTCCCACATCAGTGGGCCCAGGAAGTTCGAGTTGGAGAAGCTACCATTGCTGCCCTCGCTGTTGGTGTTGCCGTTGCTGGTGCTCCCGCCACCGCTGCTGCTGCTGCGCATTGAGCAGCGGCCCATTGAGTCCTCATCCAGGTCCAGTGTGCGCTCTTTATCTGGAGAGAGAAGCACAATATGAAGGGAGGTGATGAAGAACCAAGTGTGCAATGCAAAACTACACCTATCCATATCACAGTACTCATCAAGACTGACAGACAGGATATTGCTATACCTCTTGAATTATAACCAATGTGTTTGGAGTAAATGACCAAAATGGGCTAAATTGTGCTTGGTTCACACAGTCCTTGACTGCACTGTGTGTTACAAGCAGTAGCTTGCCGCTGTACTCGCCAGTATGCAGCTTCATGTGGACAGTTAGTCATGCCTATTTCAGTCTAAGAGTGATCTACGTGCCCACACAAATTTCTCACTTGTTTTTGACAGTGCTATTCCCACACAATGGACACTCACCTGTGTGGTTATTTATTTATCAACATGCACTGGCCAATCACCTGCTCAGCTGCATAATGCAGATGTCATTACTTCTCACACTCACACTTATTCACACACACACACATATGCATCTCTTTACATTCCAGTTACACAAACTGATTATATCAGAGACAAGGCCAAAATACTACAGGTGCTCAAGACCAGACACATCACTCAGCATGTTTGGTTTCCTCCAATGCCCAAAGAAATCTCTACTACACAAGAGAATAAAAACATGGCTAGAATGCTCAATGTCAATAACACTGCAATAGGAGCCACTGTAGAGAAAAGAAGATAAGGCTAAGGATGGATTCAGTAGGAGTCCTTGTTCAGTATGATGGCCTTGGTCAGTCACAAAGTTACAAACAACTCTGACAAAGCAGGATGGAACAGGCATGGTTTAAATCACTATGGTCACTGAGTAAATCCTAAATTAGGCATGAAAATCTGGCCATTAAACAATCTGTGCTGATCTTACATGATACTTGCTGGAAATGTACATATAAAATTAAGCAACTTTCCAATAAGTTAGGCCTACCACTGGTGTTAGGATATTGTTGTTATGATATACTTTAGGGGTTAGTAAGACTGCTTCAGAATTGTGTTGATAATTGTTTTGATTGTGTGATTACTAGCTAGACCTTCACAGGTCTATTTAAAAATTGTGCAGTGGTACAGTTTTGTCATTTGCTTTGTCTACAAAACAATTACCTGTACATGTAACAAGATGGATGAAATCCCTCCCATTCCGTTCAGTTAAATTAGATACATAATTTAATTGGTGAATTAATTATATAGAGAACTGAATTATATATGTGCACTGAATTAGCCTATAGTTAATTAGCACTGAATTGACTTGAACTCAATATGTTGGTGTCTATTCATCCTATGCTTGTTTCTACGATAGTAAATGTTGATGGGGGTACAAAGAAGGTGTAAATCGACCTTCACCATGACTAGTATCATCCAAGGTCTTTTTGACACACACATCTAATAAGCAAAAACCTATTTCATGAGATGCTCATAAATGCTGCTCTTCACTTGTGCTGAAAATCCTGGTCATTGAGCTGTGTGATAAAGGCTTAACTGGTGGCTGAGCAACCTCAAGGGACCTTACAGCTGTCAATTGGTACTTCTGTCCAAACTCCACCCCCTATTGGACCTCATACCTCATATCTGGATAAAACATTTGATGTTATGATTATTACTATTGATTATATGATTATTATTACTATTTCCAATAAGTAGTAACTCAGAATGAATTTATAAGCTGATGACATGAATGAAACTAAACAGACTTGAAGACCTTGGGTCAGTTGAAAGACCCCATTGGTTACCAACTTCACTGGTAACTTCATGGCAAGGTAAAAGTATGTGATGAAGGGGAGGTCACTATGGTAAAGTATTTAGAGTTGTTGGAGAAACTTCTTACCTTTCATATTTGAGTCTTTGCTTCGTTGGTCACCTTTTACAGGCAGCTGCAGGAGGGATTTCAGGTTAGCCACAGGGTGTAAGTGGTTGCCGTTGACAGAGTATGAAGACTGATTACAACTTCCAAACTGAGGACTGGCTCCGGCGTGGTGAAGGTCCGGAGGAAGAAGCTGCGAAATCGGCCTGGACATCACCGTCTAGCCAGAGTCTTAATCTCTCGGGATCACTGGAGGGCGCCGAGTTGAGTGACGTGTTCAGAACTACTCAATGAACAGAAGTCCATCAGTCACATGACACTTGTTGTCAGATCAAAAGAAGTCCACAAAGTACATATGACATAAAGAATAACATCAACATCACTACAGTTTAGCAATTACCAGGTCAAAAATGGGCACGAAAATTATAATGATCTATAACCATATTTTAGTTCAAAAATGTGTGTGGTCTGCAATAGTGCTACGCAAGAGTGCCATAATGGTGAAGGAGCTACTAGGCTTGACATATTATTATGCAAGTTTACCTTTATGATGAATGAAGAATTCATATGCCGGACTAACAACTCATCTTAAAGAATAGTTCCATACGATGGAAATACATTCCGGTAATTATTCGGCGGCGTCGGGCATTCCTTCGCTCCAAAACAGAAAATTAAAAACAATGGAGAAGGTGATACATTTTTTAAACCGAATGACAGTACCGACGCCGGGTACAGACGCAGACTAACAGTGCGCCAGTGAGCTACAGAAACTATTGAAAATATACGCTAAAAAATAACCACGACCATGGAAAAGGAAAGGAAAGTAAACTATGTCCAGCCAAAATTGACAGATGACAACAAAGAGTGGAACCGAGGCGGTTGCAGGAACGCAGTGCAATTGGCTGGCTGATATTTGCTTTCTCTTTTTTCCCCAAACAGTCCTTCTGTCGTTTTTTTCTGTCGTAGCCCTCTCTCTCCTGAGTTTTCTGTGAGTGTTGAGGCACGGCTTGAGCTCGAGCCGCCGAGAGCACTCCGCTCAGCTGGAACGAACACGGGCAATACACGTGACGTCACATTAGCGTTAGGGCGGCCTGTAGGATTTTAACTGATTAATATTAATGACAAAGTCTTCGAGTCGTACATGCGCTCAGTACTGCGCAGAACAAAATGCGACCGACAGCTTGTTATGGAAACTATCACTACTCATAAACAATTAGGGCCACTAACAACAACTAGCCTGTAGACAATTGCCTTTGTAAATTAGAGATGATTTTCCCCCACTGCAAAATAGCTAGTTGTGTTAAACTTAGAAAAAGTTTTTGCTAGACCCTTCTAAGTGTCAGTTATTGGCCGAATACAATGTATTTTCATGCTACACGTCATTTAACATGCTAGGTCTGGACTGGAACCAGCACTATTTTTTGCATTGATAAAACAATATAATAGACGCATTTTTCAGTTCACTGATAATCCGGAGAAAACGTGAGCGCGTGTCAGTTCTACGCCGACAGGAGTACTACACGTTGCCTCTCAAAAACAAGAGTAGCACTCACTTGCACATGGCCACCGCACGCGGCGAAGCAGCGTTCCCGGCGCTGAGATTCCCATGATTGGCTGTTGTTTCATTCAGGCTCGGCCCCTTAAGCAGCCGATTGGTAAACTCAGCAATGTTCGCACCGCCCCCTGGAAACCCCATGCTAGAGCCGCGTGAGACCGAGGCGCTGGAACATCAATGCAAGGCCACCGAGCGCATGGGGTTGTACTGCTTGTCCCACGACTAGAAATCCATAGTCAAAAAGGAAATAGATTTTCCGCGCTTACACAGCTCTCTCTCCCATGGCCTGAACCTGTAGGCTGCTTTGGAGCAACATAAGCCTATAGGCTACTTGTATAAATTAATCAAAGTTTGATGTAAAGCTTCTTTTTGTACATGATCTACAAATGTATGCAGTTATTTTTTTATGTGTAATTGGCCTATTGCTCCATCTCAGCACATATTTCAAATGAACCATTGTAAAAAGAAAATTGGGGAAATGTAGGCTATTTACACCTTGTTTACTTATTGCATTTAAACGTCACTGATTCTGCAGACAAGGCACTGTACTGTATCCAGTTTTCCATCAGTGCAGAATCCATGTGACTGTCACACTCTACCTCAGCAGGCTGACACCAGAGTGATTTGGAGAGGAGAGCTCCACTGCTACCCTGTGGTGAGTGAATGACAGTGCAACTGATTATTTCTCCAGGGTTCACTTGACAGGGCCTTTGCAGTGCCAACTTGTAAGCAAACGATGACAATGCTTGCGACAACCTAACACTGACTTAAGTTTCTCTCAGTTACAAGATGTAGATGAACTTGGCTTAGTTAGCTACATTAAAATCTAAAATCCAATATCTACCACTACTAGTACAGATATATTAACACATATTTCAGTAAAAATGAACACAAACAAAAATACAGTTTACATTTTTATTAAATGCTTAGAATCAACAACCATTTGTATCATAGGTAAATAAAGTGATAGAAAGGTACTTAGAATTATTTCTTTCTTTTGAAGAAAACAGGGCTATGAGTAGTATGGATATCTACTTGAGAAAAAAGTGATAAATGTGTAAGAGCTAAGGTATAGGGTTTAAAAGGCTGTGTCAAACACAATAATATGTTAAGTCATGTTCTGCTCTACAGTGATAACTCCCACATTCTTGTTCCACCTACTCATAAAGTAGCAATGATAGAAACAAAATATTAGGCATTTGATTGCAAAAAGAGACATTGTAACAGTAATAAAATATCAACACGATTTACATTACAGTACACTTGTTCCATTCTTTTTTTTCTAAGTCAACCTTTGTGTAAAGACACTATAATTCTGCTTACACTGCTGTTCATGGTATGAGAGGCTACCACTTTCAATACAGACTTTTGGTTAAAGGCTTTATTTTCTTAAATTAGTTTTGGCAAGAAATTATGTCATTCCAATTACTCAGAGTATGTTTTCTACTTTGAGTATCTAAAATGCACTTCTCAAATCAACTTTCACTGTCAATTTGTCTTGTCAAGACATTTTAATGAAATACTGATAGCACCTGATCTTATCAGGTGCTTGAGTTACTTCAAATATTAAGTCTGAGGCTTGTAAGCCTAGATTTGGAGATAAACATTGCAACTGCAAAAAAATAATTGCACTACTTGAATTCGATTTAAAGTGTAACGGCCACATAGTGATTTAAAAACTCATATCAGCTAAGATACTTGTTTAACATGTCCAACATGCACAAAAATACTACTAAAGGAAAGACAGTTTCTTCAAACTAATACCTTCACTTTCCCAAGATCCCTCTTCTCCTAATAAATGCAGTTTTACATTAAAGAGATCATATGTCCACACCATCTCTACGTGAACACCCACTACACATTATACACATCAGAGACAGGATACTTATACAGAGTTTGCTGGGTTACAGTGGGGGCTAATCATTACTGTTAGGAAACAGGGCAAGTATTAGCAAGTCACAGAAAACTCATCTAATGATCCACAGTACTGTAAATGCACAAAAAGGTTAAGGATAATCTGGAAAGGAACCGTGATGCCCTTTAAAAAAATCATCCCATGCAACTGGGATTCTGGGTACTTGCTTTAAGTTTTAGGTTAGTTCTGATTATTAGCGCAGTTCATGATATTTTAAAAGGAATATGCACCATCTAAAACAGTCACTGGATAGATGAGGTACTGGTGCCTCCCAAAATGGTAAAATCCAACATTGGCCATTCAAATGTGATCAATTCTTCATTATTAGCATGCACATACCAAACCTCTGTCATGTTTTCTTTTTTTTTTTCTTTTTCACACATCTTCAAAAGCCAAGTGAACCCTTAAGTGTTATACGTCACATGTAAGGTTGGCCACTATGGCCATCTTCTCCCTTGTCTGCGGCTGTTGTTGGTAATTTTGAATGAAGTCCCTTTCCTCGGCGTAAGCCTGCTAGTTTTCCACGACAGGCTGTCTTATGCCGCTTAAGGAGAACAGCGTTCCAGAAACGCGAAGAGCAACGTTTACAAGAGAATGTTGCTTTAGATAAATGAGACCCCCTGTGAATGAAAGCAGACAAAAATTTCCGAGACTGTTTCCCACAGACAATACATTTCAGACGCTCATAAGGGGGACGAACTCTTGGACAGTGCTTGGCTGCACGATGGACTGTTAGGGCTGCCCGTCGTGAAAAGGTTGAGCGGGGACAGAGGGGACAGGGAAATCGCTTGAGAGAGTTTTGCAAAGATGATAAACTATGAAGCTTCAACCCCCGTGCAGATGCTAGTTCACATGCTGTGGTTCTTCCACCTCCTCGTCTAATCCTCAAGAGTAGGGCCATGCGCTTCCTGAAGCGGCGTTGCCGTCGGCGAATAGCTCTCCTTTTTATCCTCATTTTCCTCCTCAGATCTTTCTCCCTGGCCATCTGCTCCCTTTCCATCCTCTCGTCCCATCTGTATTCTCCGCTCAATCGGATGTCCTTCTTTTTTTTTTTTTTTTTTTTTTTCCTCAGGTCATCGTGCGAGTGAAAGCTCTGATGGTGCTGATGATGAGACTGCAGTTCATCTGAATGGTGCTGATGGTGATGAAGGTGATGAAGATGATGGGGTTCATTTGGGGACATCCCAAAAGAGGGATGCCCCGAAGGATTTGTGTTCATTGTGTGACCCGTACCTGGCTGGTAAAGCGGCTCTCCCTTCACACCTGTTGGCGACTGTTGATGGCTGAGAGGCGGGATGTTGGAACTAGAGGAGAGTGGGTGAGAATAAGGGGAAGCATTGGAGGATGAGGGATGAGATGTGTTTGTATCTGGGACATAGAACAAAGGGGAGTAACCCGCTTGTGGTTGTGGGGGAGGCGGCTGATGACTATGGAGGACACCACTGTGTGTTTGCTGTTCCCCATGTGCTCCACCAGGGGGAGCTAGCTGCAACAAAGCATTGGTGGCAGCCTCACTCTCCGATACTGAACCACTTACACTATTGCTAGCCCCAGTGTCACCAGGATCGCCTTGTGAATTTGATGGACCTGTGCGTGACAAACCATGCTGGGAAAGCCTGTGTCTTGTGAGGCTGTTGGAATATGCAAAGGCCTTTCCACAAACCTCACAAGAAAAAAGCTTTTCTCCCCCAGTTTCATGAACTGTTTGATGATGTGCAGTTAGGTGAAAATGATGACGGAAGGATTTCCAACATATTGCACAGGTGTACAACCTAGGGGGAGGCTGACTGCTAGACCCTTGAGGCTTAACATCTTGTGAATATGAATAGTATGAAGAGCTCCCTTGACCTCTCTCTTGACTCATGCCCCCAGAATTTGTTGTGTAACTGCTCAGGTTCTCTCCACCTGGAGTTGTGGGAACCTCTTCCATCTCCCCTTTTTGGTGCAGCTTAGCATGTCTTTTAAGGCTCTGTGCATAGCCAAAATCTTTACCACAAAGACCACATTTGTAATTCTTCTCCCCAGAGTGAACTGTGTGGTGTTTAGAGAGATGGAAGGCTTCTCTGAAATATTTACCACAGACCGTGCAGTGGTGAGGCTTCTCACCAGTGTGTATACGATCATGTCTGCGTAGCGTCTCACGCCTAGCAAACCCTCGACCACAGACACTGCACAGATATGGGCGCTCATTGCCATTGACTCCCCTGTGCGAAGGCCTTCGTTTGATGACCTCTCCACCTGGCCCAGGCTCTTTCTTCTTGCGAGGCTTCCGTGGACGTTTGGGCTTCCCACCTGGATTCTGCTGATTTGGGCCCAAACCACTCATGCCTCCTGGGTTACTGCCACCTCTATACGGCTTATCTATACCTGAAGTGGATGACGGACCACCTGGTGAGACCCCAAGGGGTCCCAAACCAAGGCCGCCCAACAACCCTCCAATTATGTCTCTACGGTCATCTCCTCGATTCCCGCCACTATTCATGTCACTGCTCATGCAGTTGGCAGCAGCAGCCGTGATGGCAGATATGGCATTATTGACTGAACTTGTAACATCATCTTCAGAGTCATCCAGAAGGGAGGAGAGGGGGAGGTGTGGTTGTTGGTGATGATGCTGCTGTTGGTTTTGGCTCTGGGGGTGTGGATGGAGAGTTGGTGCTAGAGGCGCTTTTCTCAGTGCTGGTCCACTCATTCCACTACCACAGGAGGAGGGGCCAGAATATGAGTGGCTCTGTGAACGCTGATCTTTGTAGTCATCACTGTAACCATCATTCCTGTAAGAACCTGCAAGAAAATGACACATTTTGAAGATACATCTTTTCAACACCCATTGATATTTTTTTTACACAAGAAAAAAGGAGGCCAAATCAATCAAATTTCAAGAATATCTTTTGTCTTTTACTTCACAATTTTCCAAGTCTTCACAACCCTGCCCCACCCCAGCATTTACCTACACCACTGATACCCATCCCTCCGTCACTGGCTGTGCCACTCTTACTGCTTTTACCACCTATGGCACCACTGCTTCCAGGGCTTCGTGGTCTGGCAGGTCTTCCTGGTTTTCCACATGTGCCAGAGGCTGCATGGTTCAACAGAGAGGTGCTCTCTCGGAAACAGCGCCCACATGCTGGGCAACGAAACGGCTTCTCTTCATGGATCTTCTCATGCCGTGTCAGAGACTCTCGGCGGTTGAAAGCACGAGTGCATATTGTGCAGGCAAACGGTTTTGCACCTGAATGTATCACACCATGCTGTATGAGATGCCCCTTTTTCTTGAATCCTTTCCCACACTCAGGGCAGTGGAAGGTCTTGTCAGGACTTGGGCAGGAGGATGAAGCAGCACCAGCTGAATTTGATGGCTGGGTTTCGTGAGCTACACTTCGTTCCCCAGGGTGCTGTACAGGGTTTGGATTATTACTTCTGGTGCCAGCTGACCCTGCAGTGGTCAACTCATGACAACGGAGATGTCTTCGCAAACTAGAAAGATGTGTAAAAGTTTTGCCACATTCGCCACAGTGGTAGAGCGCCTCAGGTTCAGGCTGAGGAGGAGGCCCCATGCTTCCAAGGCTATCAGGCTTGGAGAGGTGTGAACCATTTGTCACCAACACAGATGCTGATGTTGATGAGGGTGCTGAAGAGGAAGATGAAGAAACCACTGATGATGACGAGGAAGAGAGGAGTGAGGGGGGCTGTCCGTGACTCGGCATCCCAATCCCTCCACCCCCACCCACGAGGCCTGAAGATGAGCTCTGACTGAGTCCCACAGAATTGGTACTACTTGAATTAGGATTTGAAGCACTGTGGCTATTACTGCTACTGTTGTTGCTACTATCAGATTTTCTTTGTGGCATATATCCTGCCATTGCTTTCTTTCTCCTACCTCCACCACTACTTCCACTCCCTCCCCCACTGTCTGTTTTCCCATCATCCTTTGAGAGAGATAGGTGAAGAGGCAATGGAAGAGGAAGACCAGCCTCTTGCTGCATTAGAGAAGCTAGCTGGTTTGAGGACAGGACTGGGATACCTTGAAAGTCAAAACTACCAAGTGATGAGGGTTGGGGAGTTGAATGAAGAGGATGATGGGGGTGGGAGTGGGGGTGTGACAGAGTGTGAGGGGGCAATTGCTGCTGTTGGGGTGGCTGCTGCTGCTGTGGGGGGTTGGAGTGAGAATGTGAGGAATGAAGAGCAGGAGGAGGTGCGAGGCCAGAACCTGAATCACCAGCAAGACCAAGGTGGTTATGGCTGCCTTGCTGGACCAAGAACTGCTCCAAGCTGGCATTTGCAGGAACACCAGAGAGAAAGTATTGATTGGCTGCTAACATACAGCTGAACTGTTGATGAAGGCTGCGGGCATCAGACTGGGCTCCAACTAGCTGGTGACCTAAAGATGTCACTGCACTGCTGCTAGGGGGGTTGTTGGAGGCTGCTACTGAGCTTGATGGTGATGGAGAAGAAGAGGATGGCCCTGGTGAGGCTTGGGGAACAGAGAGTCCAGGATGCAGTGGAGGAGGGGGTGGTGGTGCAGAAGACACCAATCCTCCAAGCCCTCCAACACTTCCACTGCCACCACTGCCTCCAAAGTGTTCAAAGCGACCCACTCCAGGATGCAGTTGCTCCGGGGCGAGAGCTGCATCAGTTGGGTGAAATGAGCGCAAAAACTGGGGGTATCCACTGCTGCTACTACTTGACATTTTACTAGATTTTCTAGAACTTTGTGACGAAGATGAGAGAGACTGTTGCTGCAAAGGTGGAGGGGGAGCACTCATTTTGGCAAAAATCGACGTGGAATCTGTGAATGCGTTGCTCCGGGACCCTTGCAGTGGTCCCAAGCCAAGTCCTGACAGAAGAGCTCCAGATGATTCAGCCTGCTGTTGTTGCTGCTGCTGAAGTTGATGTTGATGAAGTTGTACTTGCTGTTGATGCTGTAGCTGTCGCTCTAATCCAAGGCCTTTAAACTGATGAGCCTGATGTCCACTCAGCATCTCTATGATGTCCAAGTTGTATTTTCCAAACTGGAACATCTCCCACTCACTGGGACATGGAGGTGCAAAAGGCACACCACCAGCTCCAGGAGCGGCGACAATGATTCCACCAAAGGAAAATTTACTGCCGGTGTAACCTCACCTCAAGAAAATGCTGCTGTGTGAAATAATTCTGGACCAAATGTCAGCTTCAATACTGCTCCCAAAAGCTTCTAAATTGGACACTTCTATTAAATCTTCAGCACAAATGACAACTCCTACTCTCTATTCAAGAGAGGCAGGCAAGGATGGTTTAAGTGAGTAGGTGATGCTTGGTTTGGTTCTTGTATTATCACTTTCTCTCCAATAAACGCCTATATTTAGTATATATAGTAGTCTTTTTAAGTGCTTCTAAAATATCACATCATTATCTAGGATGGCGCTGTGTTTTCAAAGTGTTTGCCTGGCAAGGTATCACAGCTTTGCTGTGTGTGTCTGATTTGTCCATGCATTGAAATTGTGCGTTGACTATTTCTTCTTAGTCTTTTGCATGACACTTAGTATTTCAAGATTTAAAGTGGAGGTTTTTTAGATGTTGAGAAACAATTTCTTATAGTTTTATGTGGATCACCTTCTCAAGTAAATCTCCAATTCTGCAGCATGTTTACAATGAAATATTATAGAATTCAGCATTGATAACTTTAAAGTAGTGTGGCTGTGGCAGATGCAGATGAGCATCTGCCAGGATATTATGTCAGCTTAAAAAGTTTCATTTGTATTGCATTTCCAAAAAGACTGTGGATTTCCACTTTCCCCCTCACGTTGTCCCTCACTTTGTGAGGCGAAGAATCTGTGACAAAAAAAATAAAGGCAAACAGTTACGTTTAAGTCATGGCAATTTTCAGCTTTCAGTCTAACATAGTACATTAAATAGAACATAATAGAATAATATTATAATAGAACATAAAACAGTCAAAAGACAAAAATGACGACAGAACGATTCACATAATAAAATGATGTACCCTAGACCTAAATAAAATTACTAGAATCAGAGTGCATTCATTTGATGTAGTCCACAAGTCCATCAAAAAAATAAAAATAAAACGGTAATAATAATAATAATAATAATAGGAACGCTTTATCATTCTGTTTCTGTTAATAGTGTAATTAGTGTAAATTATAATTAGGTCTAACTATTTTACTAACGTGTATGTTTTTTATTACTGTTCCTATATTCTGACAATACGAAAAATATTAATAAAATGTTAATTCGTCAAACAATTGCCCGCAGCTGTTAATTCGCTGACTAATAATAAAATAAATAAACAACTCACCTTCAATAGCAAAAAGGAAGTCGATTCGCAGCTTGGAACGTGAGACAGTCAACCAAGAGGGGGAGAGAGGGATTTCGAATAATTATTACATCTTCTGAATGCCTCGTTCAATCATGCAGTTGGCAAATTCTGTGGAGAACAGTGGCGTCAGCTGTTGATTACAGTAAAGCGTACGCCACACAACAATGGAATCTTGCACCATCTAAAAAAACCGAATCAAGCATTTTAGCCAACTTGTGAATGTTTGTGCAAAATGCAACCAGCTAGCATGCAAAACAGCTGGCTGACGATATGGTTTGTTTGCAATACTTGCTAACCGCACTGTCCATGGGCTAACCTCAATAAAATGCATCACTGGTCGTGCACAAATATAAATCCGCATTCACTCTCGCAAAAAACTGCACAACTGAAAGAAATATAAATATATACATATTATTCGATAACATGTGGCATTTTACCTATGTGTCCAATTTTGAGCCAGGGCGAGATGAACGAGGCCTGTTGTGCTCCCCCCTCACCCACTCGCTCATCTGCCATTCTCTGCGTGCCGTTTTCGTATCAGCCAACTAGCCAGCTAGCCAGTTAGCTGTTTAGCAAGAGACCATTTCAATGATGTTGCGCTGCATTGAAAAGAGGCAGTTTGTCGTTAATCTTCACCAGGACCACACGATACACAGATTCGCTAGGCTATTTTGACGTTGCAAGAGGTTTCCAATTCGACCGATAAATTGTTGCATTTTTGTCGGCTAAATTGTTTTGGACGGTCTATGTTAATTTTTTGGTAAGGGGTGAATGACGTGTGCTCACTTAACACTGGCCGTTTCCGGCCCTTTGGGTACTTCCGGCTAGCGCTGCACAGTCTAATTTGTCCATGGAAAAAATGTATGTACGCAAGTGACGCTGGCACAGTAGGGACGACCACATTCGACAGAAAATCGTTTAAGTCAGAGGTGTTTAGTTTGTTTTGACGCGCAACTAATCGTACAGACTGCTGGCCCATCAGACATATGTGGTCTCCGCATGCACTGGCTAGTGCTAATATCGAAGTAGTGCGACAGTAGTACTCTAGTAGCAAGCTAGCCAGCTGACTGTAGCTACTCTGGACAAAGGCTACTGCAACACTGGATTGTTACGTTTCGCAAAATAACCATGGTCGAACTCGAAATTACAATGTTACCTTTGTCAACGAAAGCATGATCTCTGTTGCACGAGATCTGAAAACGCCGAAGCCATTTTATTACATTCTGTCAGCTTACACCAGCCTTATGTCCGTTAAGATGGCCGCCTCAGTTTTTTTCTACCACATCTAAAATTATAGCCTATTTAAGCAGCCAGTTGAGATTTTAATAGAAAACAAAATTACCTCGCGCGGTTGTGATAAACAGAAGTTGGTATTTAAACACTTGATCCTATATTTGATTTCCCCTATAGACAGAAAAAGAAACATTTGAATATGCTGCATTTTTATTTCTACAAATAATGTTACATCTTGTTCACACTGATAATCAAAAGGCTAAGGACAAGTCAGAATAACATAGGGCAGGTTACTCTCATATAGCCAGGGCTTAGAGATTTCTTTGATTGCACAATTAAGTACACTAGTTTTTATCACACTCTAATTGTGATTTCAGATCAGGCTATTACTATGTCTATGCATTAAAAATATAGTTACCAAGTGCTCTCTCCAGTCAGAACTCACAAATATAGGCCTAGCCAAATGGCCCTTAGACTACTCAATGTTATTATCAGTGGTCTAATACAAAATGCAATAGGCTTGTGTTGCACACTTCATTCCCTAACTGATGTTTCTTCAAATAAATAGTTAATTGTATGGCTTATGGATGCAAGACAGAGCAGACATTGCTACAGACCCTTTTACATTGAAAAGAAAATGCTTAATATGTTTCAGCTGTCTTTATATTCCCTGAAAGTAACATTCAAATACTCAAAATCCTATCTATAATGAGACATTCAGTACACACACAACATATGCACATACAGTGACCATAGCAATAACAGATGTGTCCTCTGTAATACCTATGGCAGTGACGTGAAGTTTAATCCCGCTGTGATATTTTCACATGGGTTTTGACATCAGCAAGCTTTTAAACATTGTTAAGTGACATCATATTGGGCATTTATCAACGCATTCGATGTAGTAAAAATGGCAAATACAACAGGCTATAAATGGGTATCTCAATAGCTGTGCTTCCACTTTCTACAATGAATTTTATCAACATTCATGAGAAAGGTAGATATTTTTAAAAAATACAATAACATTTCACAGAAGAAAAGAACATCACCATCATTAAATATATAATACTCAATAATAATAACAGTAATAATACTACCAGTAATTATATAGTAATAACTGTCATAATAATGACAATGACAAACACTTATATCTTATAGTGTGTAGGAAGATTGTCTGAAAGATTCATTTACAGTCCATCATCATTCTTTTGACCATACACTTGATGGAGAAGTGAAATCAGTGACTAACACAGTCAAAGGTTTTTTCAGTTCATTTATGTTAGTTTAATATATTTCTTTCTCCCCATTTTCTCATGAATGGTAGTACTGCTAATCATGCTGGCTTGGCACAAGCCCCTCTATATGCAAGCACACACTTTTTGATCAGATACCTTCATGATATGTTCACCAGACACATATTAAGTCTCTGTTGGGTAGATGTTAATCACATCTCCTCTACAAAGAGAAATGTAAGTCTTACCTTCCTCCTGCTGTCATCAAAATAGTTAACTACTGTCCTATAATATTAATAATAATAATAACGCAAAATAATATATAAAATCAGTAGAGCACATACCACAAACACATGTAGAATAGCCCTTATGTTTATAAGCAGTATTATTGAAGGTAATGGATTATGATATTCAATTCCTACATATTAACTGAAATATGTAATCTAGATCTACAAAGACAACTGGTAAGTTGTCCTTACTTATCAAATAATGTTTATGACGAATACATATAGGGATGAAAGAAACCTGATTCTTCATCAGCATTTAGAGGCCACAGTTTCTTGGAGCAACAGATTATCTTTTGAAAGTGACAGTGCCCTTTACAAGAGTTGCTCATGGCTATATCAGTTGAGTCAAACTTAAATCCTAGAGGTCCCTGTCTACCCTGTATCACAATTCAAAACCTTTCATGAAAGTTCAGATTCATGTAGTAAACTCTGTTCCCTCATTATAATGTTTCCTTTTTCTGATGTCCCTCTACTGTGCTTTTAGGTGGAAATTTTCTTTCTGCAGCTGAATTTAGACAAAATGAGTTGGCGTACAAAACAGAATTTCCAGGACAATAGGTAGACATCCTCAGATTTTAAAAGAAATGAGTTTTATATGTGCAGTACTTTCTTGTCAAATCCCTGCAGACACATATGGTCTTGGTGTAGGCATGGCCATCATGGTCTCAGTGCCACACAAGTTCATGAGTCCATATCCACCACTAGACAGATGATTGTCAGACACTTTCTTGGTTGTTTGAGTATGTCAGCCCAGTCATGTCTAAGAATGGCTTTGATTGAGTGAAAAAAAAAACACATCCAGTCAGTTCATTCATTTTCAATGGTCTGAGCAATGGTAGAAAAAAGGCGACTGGCATGCCACTGTTCCACTGGCAGGGGGAGGGGGGAGGGTTGTGTAGGATGTACAGCCACTTGCACTGTCAAAACCACAAAATAGAAACATCTAATATTCCCCACTGAGTTGTCTAAAATTAAATAGAAGACAATCTACAAAGAACTTGTCACCACAATTAACATTCATGGCAAAGGGTTGGGCAGGCATCAGTCTAATAACCAAGTCATTCAAATTATCCAGACTTCAAACATGTAAATCTGCATTACAACACAATTCTGTTAGTCTTTATCCAGATACACTGAATGTGCTCTAGAGGAACAGTCACACATTCCCATTACTGTATAGTAAATGAGCGAAATCTGCAACTGCCCAATTATTACAAGGAAGTAACACCATTCTTTTGCATGAGGCCGTGTTTGATTTCACAATATAAAAAAGGTTATTTGTATGACAGAACACAACAATGTTGGTCTCTCTTTTAAGTTACTTAACAAAGGTCCTCCTTAAATGTCTTTGTCTCATAGCAGCTACACAGTCCAAAATAGGCAATTCCCTTTGGTCCAACAGGATTCAGTAGCACAAATAATCCATGTCCAGTCACAGTTTCCATGTCACTATCTCTCACTCAGACTTCCATTTCTGTTATGTCCGTCTCACACTTTTATATGGCTCAAAAGAATTTAACCTTAAACATCAAAGCAGTAAATTCTGTCACATAATTAGATATAAAAAAGTGAATCAACTGAACTGAATACTGTCTGTACCTTTTGTCCCATTTTCATTCAATCAACCTCTTAATGATGATGGATCATGACACACCATATGGTAAATATAACTGATATCAAACAAATATATATATATATGTATATAATGAATATATATAAGTATAAAGTTTTTTCCTATTTTCCTCAAACTTCACCATAGTAATCTAAATGCAATATGACAATTTTTAGGAACTATATTTACACTTTTATTCCTCATCTCCTACAGTAAACCTATTTTATGATTTCCTCTTCTCTGAATTTTCCTGTTCCAATCTTTAATATTTACACTGTGACTTCATTCTTACTTCCTGTCCTCACTCCCTGAGTTCCTGAACCAGCTCCCCCACTTCCTCCACCTCCAGGAATGAAGTGTAACTGCTCTATTGTATTCTGTCTTTTAGCAGCAAATGCTAACCTCCTGGCACTGTGTCCCCCTAAGGTCCCCGTCCCCATCACCACCCCTGTACCTGGCATGTCCCCCCATCCTACCCCTGCACCCCCACTCCCCCCCAAGTGGCCGGACATGGCAGGTGTGGTGGTGCGCTCCTGCTCCCTCCCTGAAGTCGGGTGGGAGTTCATCTTGATCATGTGATGCCGGTCGAGAGAGGGCGTGGCACACACATTCTGCTGTGACTGGGCCTTCTGGCGGGGAAGAGTGGGGACTATCCCACCAGTGCTGCTATAGTCAGACACTCCCATCCCTCCAGCTCCTCCATAATCAGGCCCGCTCATTCCGCTACCACCACCATAGTCTGACATGCCCATCCCTACTCCCCCATAATCACCCACGCCCATCCCTCCTGGCCCCATACTCTCCTCCAAGTGGTCAGGTGACATTAGAAGCCGGTCATTGGACTTTCTCAAGGTGTTGTGGGTATTGGAGTTTTTCGCTGAAGCAGCTGCCATGGCCTTGTAGTACTGGTGCTGCTGGTTCTTGGAGAGCCTGGATAATGTGTTGCCATCGCCCATCGCCAGAAGCTGATCTGTGGACTTTACCCGTCTCGGTGGCTTGGATAGGGTATCATAGTTGGCGTTGTACTGATACTCAGCTCGAGGTGCCAGGGGCAGAGGGTAGGGGTTAGGGGTGGGGGTGGGAGCTGACTGAGGGTGCCTCCGAGGTCTGTTTGGTAGAGTACCTCGACCTCCCAGGGTATAGTCACCTCCCCAGTGCAGATGACTCTGAGATGAATGAAAAGTAGGTGGGGCATTGTTGGGTCGACGTTTGGTAGTGCAGTAGCCCGAATAGTCCTCCAGACCTTTCTCTGTGTTCCAGTGGGGTAGAGAAGAATCACAACCAGTTATGAAATTATAAATTAGGAATGATAAATTATGCAGAGAAGAAAGCGGAGGTTTAAAAAGGATGGTCAATTGAGGTGGACAGAATAATTCATACAGGAGACAGAAACACTTTCTGAGGAACATTCTTTTTCTCACTCACTCACTCACTCGCTCATTCATTCAGACATTCACTCACCCAGGCGTTTGAGAGAGCTGTATCTGTTCATCTCTGGTTTCATGGCAGACTCATAGGATGGAGGAAGCTGGGCGAGGTTGTGCAAGGAATGGTGGAAGGAAGGCTGGGAAGTCATGGTGTTGTTGTGCTTGTTTGGCTTCAAAGTGCCTCCTGTGGCAATCTGCATGTTATTCATTCGGGGTGCTCGTTCTGTGGAAGATAGTGTAACATGTGATGTCATACTATCATGGAAAAGAATTCTGAGAAAAGGTGGATAATGAGTCCAGCAATTTCCGTTGAAGGCTTTCAAACAGTATTTAAGACGAGGCTCTGCTTGATGCATCTTTCATATGAATTTGAAAAAAGCAAGTGATAAAAATAGCTGGAACCACAGTAGGTTTTAGTGACTGAAACTGCCTTAGCTGTAGTATAGTATATGAGACTAATATATAAGCAGTATATGAGTATAACTAGTATATGAGACTCAGCAATAAGCACAGGGATGTGTTTTCCCATGGAAGGGTTTTGCAGTGTCCTCAAGAAAAGGGTATTTGTGTGGCCCTGAACATAAATAGGTTTCAAAAAATGAAACATAGGCCTACTACAATACAGAAATGAAAATAAAAGAGTAAAGGGCATGTGTCATAGCAAATAATTTACAGACCAATGCTTTGTAATATATTGAACATATTAAACAGCAACAAACCGCTGACACAGATCTTACCGATTGTGGCTGTATGTTTTGGACTGGACCCTGTGGTGTGGATAAAATTATGTTGCAAATTGCCCACTGAAAAAGGAATGGGGAAAGCCATTAGTGTGCACACTGAACATACATGTGTTGCCGTTCTTCACAAATCCAGCGGTAAAGCCATTTTAACATATTAAACCTTAATGGTTGTATGTGTGTGTTCTTGTTTTGGACTTGGTCAGCAAGATTACCAATAAAAGTATGTTTTAATGTGTAGGCAGAGGAATGCATTTCTCTGTTAGGGCTTTTTAAAGTGGAATGCATTTCTCTGTATGGGCTTTTTAAAGGTCACCTTGGTCAGCATGTTCCAGGGCATGTTCAAACAATCCATCATGTTATATTAGCCAGGCCTCCTCTCTAAATAATGCAGTCGTTTCATTATTTGGCGTCTACTTCTCCCCGAATGCCTTACTTGGCGCATATTTATTTTGTGCTCATTTCATATTTATACCATTGGATTTGTAAAGCAGTTATTCATGCTAAGTGCCTTACATAAGGGTCCTGTGGCATTAAGCCCGAGAAAGCAATCTCCCAAACCTCAGTCCGTCCCACCTAATGACTTCTGTTTACAACCCCTATCCTAATTCCTCCGCTTTGTGGCACCCGGCCTTCCTGAGCACAGCTTTCCAAATATGTCTCCCACTGACAAAGGCTAATGGTCATTTTAATGAGTGTCTGGAGAAGAACTACTCCATGGGGGGAAAAGCCCAACTGTTACATAGCTGAAGCCCAGATATGTCTTCAACACAGAACACCCTGAGGACAACTCACTCATACTTAATGTGCTTGCTTTTGTAGCACACAGAGTTAGAACGCTAGTTGTTGTGGCTCAACAATTTCTGTGTTACAGGAACTGAATTGTTCCTGAAATATTCATTGTTCATTACCGTTTTTTAAATTATGCCCAAAAAAGAGGAGATTAACAGTTGATTATTTTGAAGTTATATACCCATCACCAAACACTGCAACATTGCAAGGCACTGGTACAAAGAAACATTCTGAATAAAGAGCACACTCCTTAGAATGATGTTGATTCTCTACTCACATCTGTTGTCTTTGCTCTGTAGAGTTGGGTAGAGATTTTTTGGTGGGCGACCCAAGGTCCCGGTATCGCCTCCTCCTGAGCTGGGGATGGTCACACTGTTGTTCCTCTCTCCCTGCTCCACAGGGCTGGACTGGTGACGCAGCATGTCCACCAGGGCCCTGAGAGTTTGAAGAAAAAAGCAAATAAACTTCTGCACCAAGCAATAGCACAAGTGCAGACAGATATCTTTGTAGTATCCAGGGAGGCTTTAAATGAAAGGACTGCTCAACATACATCACAGTCATTGCATTGGGATAAATGACATTTTCATTTTGCCCAGCACCTCACCTGGGCATGTTGAGCTCATTGTTTCTGGGCTGCCGTGATGTTTTGTGAAAAGCCACCTTAATGGCTACTGCCACGGCGACAGTGAAGGAGATGACTCCGCCAATGACATAGACGGTGTTGTTGCCCTGCTGCTGCAGGCGGATGGAGCCAGGGCCTGGGCCAGGGTCAGGCAGCGCTGGGGGCGTTGTTGAGACCTTGGCCCAGCCAGGCGAGTTGTAGTTGTTGCACGTATCCTGGTTGAGACGGCGGTTGAGGTCGTTGCAGCAGAAGCGATAGTGGCACGTTCCACAGCAGTAGATGAAGTCATCCTTGGTGCAGTTGAAGGTGAAGTCGTATTGGCCCATCACGTCGTAGTAGCCTCGGCACAGGTCGGCCTCCAGTGGAGGCCCCATCTGAGCAGCTCGGTGCCACTCCGTGGCGTTTAGTGGGGCCATGACCTGCGGCAGAGGTCTTGGTGGGGTCTCCAAGCCTCGAAGAGGAGCCTTTGGCTTACTGTTTGGTGTAAGGGTGCGTGCCTTTGAACGGCCAACTAGGACGGGCCATCCAAGACCTGTTTGCCTGTCGCTCATGGCGGGGCTTTCGGTAACTCCCCCCTGGGTTCGCTTGGGCCTGGGTGGGTCTGTGTAGCCCCCCCGAGTACGCTCCAGCCTGGGGGGGTCTGTGATGCTTGCTGCTGCAGTATTAAGTGGGGCAGCGATTAGCAGGAGCAGGGAGATGACACGCACTCTGAGCATGGAGGTGGGCTCCATCTTTACATGACTAAGACACCTATTTTCTGGGGTTGAGTCAACACAGCACAATGTGGCGTCCTCTTTTAAAGTGAGTCAGCTAAAAATGGCATTTCAAACATTTAGATCCCAAGCATAAGACATTAGATAACACAAGTAAAAAGCTAAGTGCATTAAAAGGGGTAACAAGAACAGATGGCTGACTATAAAGTGCCAAGGGCAGGAGGGCTATGTCAGTACAGTAATTAAATGTATATACCCAGTCCCATCAGCTTGACAAGAGAAATGCCTAAAGTAGTCCCAATTGTAACCTGAGCCGTGTTATGGCAAATGGGCAGAGTAAAAACCGTCACGTATGACAAGACAGAAAAAAAGTCAAAATGCAGGAATATTCCTTGATTGGTATCCTGTGCCCTTGTTTTGCTTCAGTAGAAATTCCAACAGTGGACGTAAGAAAAATGTAAACAACTTTTTTTCATCGTTTATCAAAAAAACAGAGGCATGTTTTCATTTGGAAAGATCTGTATGCAAACTTTTTGATATGGCTGGCCAGTCTAGGCATTCTCTTACATAAGGCTGGCTACCAGCAGTCCTGAGTGGGTAATGCTTCAGGCAAAAGTTTAATGTTTAACCAAAGCACTCAAATTGTTGTGCTTTAACAGACCTCCATACTAATTTATGGGGCTCATAAAACAAGAGCAAATTAAGTGAAGAAGCAAACGGTAGCTATACTGATTTTGTAAACTTGACTCCTTAAAAGAACTGGGAAGTTTTGGCACTTACAAAAAAACTGATTTAAGACCACAGCACATTTGTAAACACTTTTGAAGACACAAACTTGGATTATGATGCATGCTCATTTGATTGTTACCACACCACCTACATTCATCAATGGCACTTGGAATCTTAAAGAATGATTGTGACCCGTATTGTTTTTATGAATTGTACAAAATAATCATGAAGACACATTGTTATCTCTTTCAGTAGCCTAATCTCCTGAACTTAAACTCTGTATGATTAAAATTTAGAATGTAGAATTCAAGGGATAGTGGTATTTCCATATAACATGCATGTGTGTTATTCAAAAAAAGAAAAGTACACTAACTTGTGGCATTGCACATCATCAACAGCAACTTCTCTAATTAATACGGTATCAAATTATAGTCTCAAATGACCACTCTCAATAAGTTAAAGCTTTCTGTTTAACGATGGTAAGTCCCTCTTCACTACAATACCCATGAATCTATGGCTGTAAATGACAAAACCTGGACTATTCTTTCCTGTGTGCTTCCTGTAAGGCAAGGGGGCATGAATGGATGAGCGTTTCCTCGATCCACCCTACCACAAGAGGGCCCAGAAATACTGATGGGAGCTTTCGTCTTAACCGCTGTAGTTTATGTCTCCATAAAATTGTCCTCCTTTTTTCAGAAGCTAGCAATTTTTCTCCAAGTGCTGTCAGTTCCACACCTGATCAAAGTTCTAATTATTCCATGAGGGGTTCAGTGGGCATCTGAAATGAAAGAGAAATGGTGTCCATATTAGGAGAGGAACAAGGTCATATTAGATTGGTCAAGTCAAGTTTGATCTTAAAATCAGCATTTATCAGACTTTTTACTCCACCACAGCTTAATACCACACACTATAAACTATTTCAATGTGATACTACTGAATACAGCATCAAAAAATAAGTTATTCAATAACTGTCTTTATAAATCACTTTGTAGATCATCAAGCAATCTCCCATTTACCATCCCATCCCATTTTCAGCTAATATCTGTGCATGTCCTTATAATGTAGCCCTATGCTAGTATGTGTTCTAATACACTGGTATGTGTTCTTCCCATCAATTTAAAAAGGCACAAAAGCATCAAATGAGGACCATCATGTTGAAGTACAAATTCACATTTGTATAAAAACCAAAGACATTAACATTTGACAGTGTAAAGTGTCACAAACATGGAAGTGTCACATCACAGGAAGACAAACTCACACACACACACACAGTGAGAGAGAAGGCTGAATATGAGAGGTCAACCTTACATATGCTGTATGTATGATATGTTTCAGTCTGTTTGTGTGGGAGTGTGTGTATGTGTATCCAATCATGTGTGTGTGAGGAGAAAGCGTGAGGGTGAAAACGAAAGGGACACACACACACACACACACACACACACACACATACACACACACAGACAAACAGCAAGAGAGAGAGCAAGAGAACAAGAGATAAATGCAGGGTAGGGATTTAAATGAGAGCAAAGCTGCACAGGAAAGAGCAGAGCCAGAGGTATGGATGCAAAGAGACTGCCTGCATGTGTGGGAGTGCAGTGAGTGGGTGGCAGAGAATGGAGAGCTTTCTGTGACACCACTTATCAGTACAGCACACAGACAATGCACAGCATATACAGATCATACCAACACCACACTACAACACAACAGAGCGAGAACACACAACATGTACCAAGCCAGTCACACCACGAGCACACTGCATCATGGAAGGGCACATACGATGCTGTATGTTCATCCGCTGATCATCCTCATGTAAAATTGAAACGCAGAGAAAGTGCATAAGCTAATCCTCACAATACTTCAGTACAGCACAGACTTTTTTCCATAGCACAAATGCTTTACAGACACAAAGAAAACAGATTTCTAATAGCCGAAGATGGCCTATCCAATCTATAAATTGAACAGTGAGGCATATCCGTTTCCCATCCTCCTGGCTAGTCCAAAGGAACAGTAACAACAGCATCTGAAGCATTCAGATTCCAGTCAAGTGATGAGACAGAATAACACTAACATAGGTAACACAGAGATCATAGGCAGCACTCAGTCAGTACAAACTAAAAATTAATCCCACACCTAGCCTAGTACACGGTGAAGTGCAATCAGAATGCCGCACGTCACAGTGTAGTGTTAGACCGCAGACACCATGACACATCAGCGGTACTAATACTGAACTATTACTGCTGCTGATACACAACATATGCACAAATCACCAAAGCATCTTGTCTGTGTCCTCCATTAAATATGACACTTAGGCATGTCTTTCAGATAAGCTCATGGCACACATCAGTAATCACATGTAAGACCAAACAGTAGGACACACTGTCTAAAATGACAATAGGACTGTATGAAAACACGGTCAACCGCATACCAATTCTGTAATGTCATCAGGCAGAATTAACAGAATTAACCATTCATGTAGTACAACGTGGTCATAGGTCGCAATTGATTTTTATTTCATTCAGCAACTCTCTTCTCTTGAGCTGCAATTGAGGTAGAGTGTCAGTGGCTCACATAACACATCAGTCCTGGATTCTTCTAGGTTATCTCTTCTTTCCCCCCTCTCCCTCCCTCTCCCTCTCTCTCTCCTTAGTGTGATTTGGTGCGTGGGTTGAAGCAGCTAACTCTCTTAGAATAGCACTGCTGCAGAGCTGACTGGTAGAGAAGGAGAAACAGAGATGGAGACTTGGAGAAAAAACTAGGATTGCTCTTTGTATCAGCACATTTGGGCCCAACCAAGCTACTATCACCTAACATAACCCAAGCCCTACCAGCGTAGTCTACTAACACACTCTGCCTATTAACTCTGTTCTTCAGTAGGCTGGGGCCTATAGGCTGTACTGTTGTCCTGAAACTTGTTTTTTTTTAAATATGAGAAACTCATGAATACCTATGACAGCTATACTGAAAACAGCTTCAAACATATATCTGACAACAACATAATATAAATCCCTATCGATGACCATTTTGGATATTGGAGCCTATCAGGTACCAGTTCTACGGCTTCATCTTTGTCACTGAAGTGTAAAGGATATAAGGTTTGCAAGAATACAGAAAAATTCTAGGACAAGGACAGACGTGAAACCTCATTTGTCATTTATGCTGCATAGAGAGACACAATGTCATAGACTCCAAAATACCTGTTAGTCTGACCAGCCAAAGTACTGTAGCTATGCGGTTGTGCAAGGGTGGGAGAGGAGGGCAGTAGACCATATTATGTAGGGCAGAATGAATAAGGCTGAGAGGAGAAAGACTGAAGGGGAGGTACTGAAGCTGGTGGCAAGATGGTAAAGATGTTCTTTAGTGTAAGATGCACGCCATAGACTACTTGTCTGTAAATGTTCCCACTGAAACATTTTAATGTCTGTAACATGGATGGCGTAGACACAGATGTAGAATAGATTCCAAAACCCAGTACATCAGTGCTATCACGCACATCAGTAGAACAACACTGCCATCTTTTTAAAACACATACTGTAGCCGCTACTCCAGAGACACTTGTTAACAGAATCAGAATGTGAGACTTCCAAAATGTATGCATATATATTTTATTACTGTTATGCTCTCTGTTCAGAAAGCAATAGGCTAAATTTCGAGATTGAGCATGGTTTCAGCCCACAACGCAAAATTCTTTTTGGATAAACAAAGTAACTGCGTATGCACTTCAGGCTATGAGTTTTTCGTAACAATGTATACTTTAATGTAGACTTCGTGTGACTGCAGCCTATGCAAGAAGAGCGCGTCTCAACATGTCACGCAGACAACTGACATCTGATTTGCATGTATCGTAATGTGTGAGTAGGTGTACGAGTACAAATGTGTGTGCATTGAATGACTACCCGTTGTACTGTGTGAAAAGAGTGTGTGTGCGTATGCCGCAATAATAACTACTGTACTGAAACGTTTTTTTTTCTTTATTGCGCTGATAAACTGACTTTTTTCCATCGCGCAGGCTATGTGATAATGATCACTACCCACCACCCAAGAGTTAGCCCACAGTTGCATAGATCATTTCACACGTTTTTATATAATTTAAAGGTTGCTCATTTTAAAAAAAGTGTAGCCCACTAAACCACACAGCAGTTCCACTGGCAGAGGATAATATGCAGATAAAATGACAGCGTCTCTTACCTGTGTGCTTCTTCGTGTATCCTATAGAACTGACAGGCTGGAGACCCCTGCGTGAGCAATCATTCTCAAAATCATAGGTCGCCAAGGAATTATGACGGCTGATGGCTTGTCTTGTGAAGAATAACTGTTGCGACACTCTTCTTCCCACTTTCACTCAAAGAAAGTCACTTTAAAGCTCCAATGACACATTTTTAGCGATCTCATCAAGGTTGCAATTTGTGTTACTCGTAATGTTAATCAGCCAGTCCATTTGCACATTTTACGCCTTATCACGCCAGAACTGATTAGTTATTAAGATAACACTAGCCTATATTTGCCATGGCCATTCAGAAACATTTAGCTCCTCACTGTCTATCGTTGCTGATTCCAGGTGGAAAAATGTATAGCCAAATTGTCTACTTCATTCCAAACTGCCAGTAAAAAGATCAATAAAAGGTCTTTATCGGTGTAAACACATGCGTCACCAGGAGCGCAAATGGAAAAGCTTTTTGTTCAGTTTCTGTCAACATGATTCTCAAGATAGGCTATGTCCTAATGCCGTTTGACGTCGCTCGTGAATGCGTTCCGTGGGAGAGGTGTCCAGACCCTATTGATGAGCACCGGTGGAATGAAAAATATTTTCACTTCGGTCCGCCGAGCCCAAATAGTTCAAGAGGCAGTCTGTCTTGGCCACATCGTTGCAGATCAGTCTGGCACGACGATTTCGTCCGTTTCAAATGTTTCGTGTCTCATGCGACTTCCCAGTCTTTGCGGGCATACAGGCGGTATAAAAGGGGGAAACGTACCACTGGTTGCTACAGCAACGGTGTCAGCCTGTTGGTGGCACTTCTAATGTGATGAAAGGGAAAAGGATGGTTATATAGGCTACCAGCCTAAAACAGTTGTTGGTAATGAATATAGTTACAGTCTCTTTCATGATCTCTGTATTAAAATATAAATGCAAAATTAATAAAATTATTAAAGCAAATCATTCAAGAAATTTCATTCGAAATCTGTTGAGGGCATGTCTGGGTGCAAGGTGCATTTGGGAGTAAATTCTCAATTGCACCTTTTAATAGGGTCATATCTGAAGAAGTCCAAATCTTACCCTGAGGTTCATGTGATGAGCAACCTCCCACAAGCTTTTCAGCTACAGCTTACTCCCCAGGTTGCTGTCAACCACATGCGCCACACAGTGTAATTAGACACTGCGCAGGAAGCTATTCCCATACAGGTGGGTGGGCAGCTAATGCTGAAACATGGGTAACCTACTGAGAAAACCGTTCATCCATTGCAAACACCTTAAATTACAGACTGGGTACCAATGCCACTGACGCAAAGGGGCGATTGCAAAATGATGAAACACGCACAAGATTCTTCCGTACTTTTATGTTTTATTATTAATTTAAATAACTTACGGACACAAAAATACCCCGTCCAAGAAATTGCACGTTCTAGCATCCAAGAGCAGGTTTTCAAAGTTCAAAGTCAAATGCGGAACAGGGTGTTTCCTTGGGAAATGTAGGCCCACCATTTAGAATTTGTGAAAACCTGCCGAGGACCAAGCTGTGATGGTGCAAGGAGGATGGGGAGATGATCTGCTGATGAAGGTTTCCCAAGAGACAAACTGTTTATCCAGGTATGACCAAGGGGGAGAGAGATGACAGAAGGACATTCCATACAAAAAGGAGGGCTATAAAAAACGGTCTTATATGATAAAGTACAAATTCCTTGACAACAAACCACCACAGGTAGGCTTTGTGGATTTAAAAATGGCCTGGTGGTCACGGACAGCATGAGTCAAAATTGTAGATACCCCTGCCCCCATTTGTTAAGAAAGGATACAAGTGTGTTTCACTCTCCCCTCACTGAATGGTCAGTTCTACCTTTGCTCTTTGTCCCCCTAGTCTAAATCAAATGCAAGGAAAAAACATCCATAACTAAAAAAAGAGAAAACAAATAACAAAATCACAAAGTTAACATTGCTTTTTTTTCTTAAAAAAACAAAACAAAAAAAAAAAAAAAACACATTTAATAATATTTAGACCACATTTTTGTCCCCAATCTTCTACATCTTCCAAAGACAAATAATCCATCCTTCAACACACTACACACACACACAAAGAGAGAGACAGACAGAATACAGTAGGACAAAGTATGCTTTAAAAAACTGCAAATCCACCTTTCGTTGATTACCAAAGGCCATGTCTTACAATCCTTTTTGACCAGTGCAATTGCATAATTCTGAAGCCTTCCTCTAGGGTGACCCCTCACAAAACCTGACAAATCGTGTTTAGTGCCCGACTTCCATGCAGCCTACAAACCCTTGTATCTTTTCTAACAAGCCTGATTGAAGGGATGAGTATTAATAAACATTGATGAAAACATATTAAACCCTTCAGGAGGATCAGACAAAAGATTCCCTAGGTAGCACAGGTACAATCCAGCCTAACAGATAAAAACAGGGGGGCGACCTATTGAAATCAGTGCTCTTCCCTCTGCAAGGAAATCAAGTCTAAAACCACAGCAACAATAGGAGCTCATGACAGACAAGTGAAAAAAAAAAGTGTCAACATTAAACACTGCATCTCACACAAAGGTTTTTAATATGATGTGCAGTGAGAAAGAGGCAAGAGAATTTGTGACCTCACTTGAAGACCAACAGGATCCTGAGAGTAGCAGCAGAGACAAAGAATAGCGAGACAATCCTAAGGGGTGACGTGGGGGTCAAAAACCCACAAGGAAATGACCTTGGTTAAGGACATGAATACTTGAGTGGGGATAGAAAGAGGCAAGAAGAGTGGGGTAAGAGTGGTCTGTTCAATACACTTCAATATATATGTACACACACTCAAACAAGCAAGACCTCTGCACTAGAGTCGCCTCAAAGCACGCTTTTTATCCGTTTTCTTTTTTGCAGCTACGTTACTATTGCTACTGCTGCTGCTGCTGCCACCACTCAAGGCAGCATTGACTCCTGCGCCAGTTGAGGCGGGTGCGGCTGCTCCAACGGTGCGCTTGTTTGGGTCTCCGGCGTGTTTCTTGGGCTGTGGGCCGTCAGCAGGCTCCTGGGGGTTTCCCGACGTCCCCCCTGATCCTCCCATTGCATGGATTTCGGTCAAGAGGCGAGCACGGGAAGCATACTCGGCATAGTCCTCTAAAAGCAGTCGCCCCGCCTCCTCGTTCAGCGCCGACTCAGGATTTGGGTGGATCAGAAGGCACTTAATGGTCTGAGGAGGTGAAGAGTCAAAGGAAATAGAAACAAAACGGGTCTGAATTAAAAAAAAATAAAAAATCGACCAATTACAACATGCATTTGCTATCTGGACTCAGATCATAAGCACATTACAGCAGAAGGGAATGCTCGAGTGTGTATGTATGCGTGTTAAAATAGGAAATGACAGACAGATGAGTGCGTGTGAACCTTACCAGCAATACATGTCTGAGGCCCAGCTCTGCCTTCCAGTCCCTCTTCAGAACATTGACACAGATTTCTCCCTTGTGGCCAACATTTGGGTGGAAAATCTTGGTCAGGAAGTAGCCCTTGGGAGGTGCAGCTGGAAAATCCTTCCCCAGAACTAAGCGCATTCTGAACACACCTCCAGCAAATGGAGTGCCCTCTGCATAAGAATGACAAATCCTTATATAAGACGTGCATTCTTTAATCAAGTTGGCCCTTTCAATGATGTGGGCACAGAGACAAGCCACCCTCTCCTGGATTCATTAAGGAACCAGTGCTTTACCTGGACCCTCTATGGCAGTATGTAGTTCTGTGATGTCCTCCTCGCTGGGATAAATCTTGATGCCTTCAGGAGGGTCTGCTGCCAGCGCTGACACCTCTTTGTAGACTAGTCTCAAGACTTGAGGGGGCAAGTTTTCCACATTTGAATTCTGTTAGAATAAAACACATGGTTTACATCAGTGACACTGTGAAGTTACTTACATATCAGAGTGGACGCGACAAAACTCCCTTTCGTTTTCTCACTGGTAAGTGGCAGAAGGGGATCTTAAACATAGTCAAAGTGCAAATTTATATAGGGCTATATTACACATTCAAAAGTGTGCTTCACCAAAACCAAAATTAATTGGGAAAAATAAACAAACAATCAGAATGTCCTTGAGGACTTGTAATGTCTTCACATTCACCCTAAACAAAAGACAAAGCTTTCTGTAATGTTCTCACAAGAACTAGTATATCATACAAATACATTTTCATTATTTATAATTGTTACACCATGAAATCCCAAGAAGCATTATTACTCCACGGTTCTTTTTTAGACATTACCAGAGTTAACATGACTTCTGTTCAGTACTGAATGGGCAACATAAAAGTTGATGAACTGCAACGCTCTGAACGACTAAGCCTTCATAACCTTCTATCAAACACTGTTTGGGGGAGGGGGTGTATGAACACGTATGCCTAATTTTCAAATTCATTGATAGTCATCAAACATTCCCGAACCACACAGCAAAAACTAGGACTGCCTGAAGGCGTGTCATTCCACTTCTACAGAACAGGCACACTCCAATTTACAGTGAACATTAACAGCACTATATCTACACAGACCATGTTGAGAGCTAGCCATCAGGGATAGAATCGCATCCCATTGGCTCACAAGTCCGATTGCTCCGAATCGTTCATCATACAGAATATTGTCCCTTGCAGCATTCACTAGATACATATCAGACGGTCTTGGCAGAAGATGTGTACACCTCAGTGTACATTTATGTATGCTGATAACGTTACACGATATTCCGGTAATTTAGAAAACTGTCTGGTTCTTAACTGGCTAATGCTAACAGAGCGGCTCAGAGAGTAACGTTAGTAGTTTGAGGTACACAAACATGACGCCTTAGGCGATACTCTCTAATAGATCACAGATATGCATGCAGAGTTCTAAAATGTTCACACAGCCAACTTATAAATCCGTGCACGAAACAGACTGGCCACCAACGAACCATTCAATTCATAGCTCAGTATGATAGACAGCTGTGACAGCGCAGGCTACTCGCTACCATCTAAGAGTTGGATAGACTTTGTTGGCTAATTGGGCTAACCATCACCAGCTATGTAGATAGCGTTGACGGTTACCGACAACTAAAGTTTGCCAGCACAGATAGCATTATTACCGACACAATTCAAGGCATACTCACCATGGCTTGTCTGTGTTAAGATAAAGTTAGTGTTTGACAGAAGATTCGTGAACTGGATTTTCGTTAACGTCACTCAGGCTAGCTGCCACTGACAACAGTCGGATTGCTAGGTAGCCAACGCTAAGAGGTCGTACTAGATTATCTTGAGTCAGTGTCTTCTTGGTACGGCCGGAGTGTCGCTTCACCAATACGTTCACGTTAATTGCTGTTAAGTTTGTGCTCTGGACTGCTTAACTAGCTGACGTAAATGAAATGATAATGCACACGGAATTCCACCTAACTAACGTTATGTCAGTCAGTTTACGGTGAAACAAAATAGCAATAACGTAAGCTAGCTAGACAAATTTGCTGGACCCCTTAGCTGTTTCGCTGTCTCCAAGTAGCACGAGAGTGGACTATCTACATTCGACTGAACATCAAATAAAATATTTCAGTTAATAGGTAAGAGTGACCAAAACGGTAAAAAAAATAATTCACTTTGGCAACTCCGACCAAATAAGATGTAAGTTTTTAAAGGTAGCCAACCGCCCAATGGCTATAGCTCTTAGCTAGCAGCTAAGCTATCTATCTTTGACACAGGAACAAAAATACATTTATCGAAGCGAAAACTTTGGTTTTAGCCAATCGGTGTCCAGGCCGTCAGACCACATAGTTCCTATGACCAATGGTGGCCCGAGAAAGAAATTTCATCACAGCCTTTTCCAACTTCACCAACCAGCCAAATTTGAGAATGTGACTGATGGTGTTAAACCATAGGTCCATTTAAAAAACTCACACCTTCCCAAGAAAATCAGCAACCAATGGGAGCAACATCAAGATGTAGGCGTTGAATATTTTTTCCCTAAATACTGTTCGCATGTCCTTTCAAAAACAATGTTAAATTCACCTTTGATGATTTTGTTTAATTACCATTTGTTTAAACATCTGTCAGCAAAAGCAAGAAACATTATGCTCAAACACAAGCACATCGTCTTTGATGAGATAGCCTATCAATTGAGTATGCAAAAAAAATCATTACTTTTTTCTTCGTGCCTAGATAGACAGATACTTTATTTATTCAGGGGGAAAATTAGGTAGATCAGTTATTATACGCATTTTAAAATATCTATCAAAGTCGAATATAAGCGCTATGAGACAATACTATTGACAATACTACTGTATATATAAAATTTAATTGAATTTAATATTTGAGGCCATCTCTACATGATGTAGAATTCACTCAGTAGGGTACCAGTTATTTCTCTACATTGTCACTAGAGAGCGTCAAAAGACTGCTCAATTCCACAGATTGCTCTATTCTGAATATAACTTATTTTAAATCCCCCCACAAACCAAAAAGAGAAATCGAATAAGAAACAGAGATGAAAATCCTTTGCTCCGAAACATTTCCCGTGGACAATTTTCTATAATTTAGTGAGGATACTTCATCTTTCCAGCAAAAAAGAAAAGAGGAAAACACATGCAACACGTTTATATTCGTCTTTCGGAGTTATTTGTATTTTGTGTAGATCATGTACATTTGGGGAAAAATGTTTAAATGACAACGAATACTGTAGCTAGAGAGGGTAAAAGCAATTCAATGATCTTTGCCGTAGCTGAAGGGCCTCCAGAGCATACGCAAGAGATGGCTCTGGGGGCGTCACCCATGGCGTCACCGACGTGCAACAACAACAAGGCGACTTCCGGTTGCTCGTTTTCATGAGATGTGCTATGAACATCACGCATAAAAGACAAGTTCGCGTAACGTTACAGCGGGCATCGCGTGTGACAAAGCTATATTGGAAACGCTTAAAGAATGTTGACGTTGTATGTGTGGTTACCTAAACCGTGAAAGCGGCCTGTTTGAATATACCGCTTCAGGAAAAATTGCACAGCGGGCTGTCTTCAGTAAGGTAGTAAACGATAGTCAATGTCGAGATGCAGCAAGCTAGCTAACCGCTGTCTTCAAAAGTACAGGACAATTTATGCTCATTTTTCCTTATTATACATGAAAAAGTATTACAAGAAACTAGTGATAACGCCACTGTTTTTTGTCGGAGTGTTCAAAGTGGTAAGGTAACATTATTCAGGTTGAATTTAACATATCAGATAGCCAATTTATCGAGTCGAGTAACGTTAGGTCGTTTAGTTCAGTGGGAAATCAAATGCAGATATTTTTACAGTATTCTCGTGTTAGACCGTCATAATTTAGAACGAGTATGAGTGAAGGAGACGTTTTTCACGAGAAGCAGAGGCTGGAGTTGTGTGCCATCCATGCTCTCAACAACGTACTTCAGGAGCGAGTGTTTACCAAGGAGACAGCCGACGACATCTGCAAGCGGTGAGGTCACTAGACAGACAATTTTGTGTGATTAGTTAGTAGGTAGAACCAAAATGGTTTATGCTACAGGCGTTGTTTTTGGTCCTGTTAAGTAACTGCCCTTATACCTTACTGTAACAATTACCATGTACCATAGTGGTGTAAGAAATAAGATTGATTATAATTATGGTAATGATCATGTTACACTTGCTCTCGCTTATTATGTTTATATTGTGTTTCTTTTCATTCAGCCTTGCTCCCCAATGCGTCGTAAATCCACACCGGTCCATGCTGGGCACAGGGAACTATGATGTTAATGTCATCATGGCAGCTCTGCAGAGTCGTGGCCTAGCAGCAGTATGGTGGGACAAACGAAGGTGCGAGCTACAAAATATGCAAATAAAAAGTAAAAAAAAAAACGTCAGCCCCATCAGTCATGTCCACATCTCCACTGCTAATGCTATAATTTGTGATGGAAACCCCTACCACCTTTGTCCCCAGGTCTGTGCAGAGCCTACATCTGGACAAAGTTCAGGGCTTTATTCTCAATGTCCCCTCCCGAGTGTCACTGGGAATTGTATCCCTTCCTCTCAGACGAAGACACTGGCTTGCTGTAAGACAGGTTGGCGGGAACTACTACAACTTGGATTCCAAGTTAAAGGGCCCCACGTGTATTGGTGGGGAAGTAGAACTTCGGTGAGTAACTAGAAAGAGTGATACACATGTTTGGGCTGTGTATTAGGTTACATATTCAGCTTCTTAGTTCTTCATGGTCCTCAATTCATCCTGTGCTGTGTGCCACCAGTGAATAGAAATGACGCTAACATAAAAGTTGAATTTACACCACCTCAACCATAATTGCATTATTTGATGGCATCTTCAGTGCATCAGGTGGAAGTGGACATCTTCCTCCAGTTGCTGCACACATCAACAGTCAAGGTCCAAGATGGATTGAAGGATGAGAAGACAGGAGGGGTGGAAGGAGAAACTGGCTAGCATGGCCCAAATTTCCTTTTCACCACTGCTTTACATGCCCCACTTCGTCAAGTACTGCCACAAAAAGGCATAGGAGCATGAATACGACCATACTCCATGTGTTAGGTCTAAAGAACAGACTCATTTGTCAAAGGTGGGATATATTCCACAGCTTCTGGCTTGCTGAGTCCTGTTATAAATAGTGAAAGTGGAAGTGGCTGGAGGCCTCACATGGCATATTTTGATTGGTGAGATATTTACTGGGGATTTCTGTGTTGTGGCATGCTTACCCTGTTTGTTGATTGATGATTACATCTGTTGTTGATCTAAGCTATGGCTGACATTGTGCAAGTCATTATGTTTGAGTTTGTCACATGGTGCCAGAGGACAATGGCTGTTTGTGGGGACCTCCTCATTCTCTATTGCCAATTTATTACTGGGGCCAGCACTCTTCCACTCCTCCGCTTTGGCGCTCTGTTGTGCCATGCTGGTATTGCTCTCTGTTGTCTGTCATGCCCATTCCTCTGCCTGATGTTCTCTCTTTTATCCTTTCCTGTCCCCCCCCCCAGCTCCTTTCTCAATGACCAGCTCTCTCAGGATGTCACGGAGATGCTCCTGGTGGTCCAAAGGGAAGTGGAGGAAGATGGAACGTGGCTAAACGCAGATGACTCAAGAAAATGATGTGGTGTCTGGAAGGGATAGTCTCTCACTAGGCGACGAGCCCAAATCAAAGAATGTTGACCGTATTGAAGGCCCCCTCCTTATAAGCACTGCAGTTTGATGGGTCATGGACACATACACACATAACAGTGCCCTCAAAGAGGACTGTTACCATGAAGGACTGATTTACATGAATGATTACATGCTGAGTGGATATCACTTCAAGAGTAGCGTTACTACTCTCTGTCTCTCTTTCTTGCTCTCTTTCTCTGTTTCTCAAAACAGTCTTGATTTTTCTCTCTTCCTCAGGTTGATAAGTACTTGATTCAGAGGTGTGAGAATCAATAATTCTCCAGTGATCTTCTCTCTCTCAATGCATCTATGCACTGCACTGCTTCATTAGACACGGTGGAATTGACTTGTTTTTTATCCATCTATGCACAGAAGGGTTTCACAACAGCTGACTGTCCAGCTGTCTGTATACTGTTATCTGTCTTTTGTGGTGTCTGTCTGTCTGAACTATGCATTCTAGAATGACCCAAGACTTCTCCAGAGATGTCTTTCAGGATTTCACCTTTCAGTCTCTGTCAGTGAAGCTCAGAGGAAATGAAAGCGACTAATAAAGTGAACTGATGTTATTTATAAGAACCTAAAATGTTATCTGACACTTATTTATAGAGCTTCTCTGTGGACATGCATGAACAGTGTTAGGGAAGGGTGCATGGCATAAGTCATTCCAATCACAGCAAGATATGTTATAGTAGGTTTTATTTTTAACTTGTATTAGACTCTGTAGTGAAAAAGGATGCCATTCAAAAGGAGCATTAATACCATAGAAAGTCAATATTGAGGAATAACATGAAGAAACATAGGGCTGGTTGGAGAGGGAGGGATTAATGCAATGTCCACCATACTATATATATTTATATGCATATGTATAGATATATACACACACAGAACATCCCACAGACCCCTGACACACGCAGACAACACTTATCATTTAATGTCCATATTATTATTGCTGCTTACTTTGTAACCACTGTGTCATTGTCAGTGGGAGAGGCTGTATTGCTTAGTGCCTGATGGGAAATATAGTCTTCCACTCAGCTATCAGCAAAGATGGTCACCATAGCCCTCACATGAATGTTTCATTAAGAGGAAAAGTGCATCAATAACCAAACATCATTTACAGTGAATATATGTTATAGAGTATCAGAAAGGTATACAAGGTAGTACAGAGTTGCCACCTATAAAAAAAGTACAGTAAAACAATAAAAAAAAGTTTCAATACCAAGTGAGGAACACTGCATAATCATACACTGAAATTGTGCCATTGTTGCTATGTGTCTGTGACTCTACATTACAACAATATAAAAAGCTCCAAAGTAAACTGGTGATGCATGTAAAAAATAGAGAACTACCGTAACGTCAATACCATTTGGGCTTTCAGCGCAACCACTCACAATGACACTAGACAGACCGGAGGGGTTTTGCCAAGGGGTTACTTTGAATGAGGATTAACCTCTTGATCATACTGGATGGCTTTTATCTGTAAATCGACCATTCAATCTGTTGCATTTAAGTGCTTCTTATACTCAATGGTACTGACGTTACACCTTTGACTCCACGAGTTGCATTCACATTTCTTTTTTAATTAGTCTTTCATCTCAGTAAAGTGTCCATCCATATGAAAACTAAATATTTTCTATATATATAGAGAGACTTTTTAAAAATTCTATACATAAAAAATAATTAGCGTGAATACAGATTCCTTGAATGGGTGGGGTTGGGGTTTGATTGACTACCCCCATAGCCGGTCAGCATGCTGGGAGAGTACTGTACTTTCACAAAGCCGTGGTGAGATTGGACAGAGGTGGCGCCAAATAGGTGAAAGACAGATCCATCAGAGAATGAGTGCATAATGAGAAAAGACAAAGAAAGAAAAAGGAAAAGATGTCAATTATCAATTATCAGCCACGTAAAAATAAGGAAACCCTCCTGTAACTGTGCGCACTACTTTCTGGGCACTATTCACAAATGTGATGACGAGGTAAAACAGAAGACTTTAGAGTCAAATGTTTTAAGCTAAGTGAACCCCCACTACTGTTTACATGCAAGCCTGAGATAGTCATGTTGTGTGAGTTCACGCCAAACAACACTGAAAACAACAGTTAAAGTGCAAACACATGAGAATGTCACAGATCACGATGAGATCACAAAGACAGAGGAACTCACAGAGGGGGGTGGGGACTGCCTGTCAATCAAGGGCAGGCTCTCATAGCCAGGGTTGCCATTGGAGGAAGCGTTTGGAGTCCTGTGTAGAGACAGAGAGAAAGGGGCCGAGAGGACAGAGGCAGGAGAGGAGGAGCCAGAGCAGGACAGAGGACAGACAAGGAAAGAAAAAAAAACGTGCGAAAACCGCATCCAGGGACGCAGAGGGGACAGGACCAGAGGAGGGGCCAAGGATGGGCAGAGAGAGAAGGAAAGGAAGAGAGTTAGAGTGGAACTGGTACTCATTCATCTCCATAGCAGGTACCATGAGCTGTTGGAATTACTGCAAAGGAGAGGTGACTGCAGAGGAAATGGGAGGTGGGGTGGGCCTTGTGTTTAGGGAATGGGGGTGGACTGGTCTGTTTTGCATGTGGTTCCTACATCCACAAACTCTCCTCACATCACCAAAGGTTTATTGTGCCATGAGAAAAGCAGGGGGGGGGCAGTGCACAAAAACACAGATGGGACTTGGCTAAAAAACCTGCGCGTAAAGTCCACAGACCAATCTGATAAGGACATCATCTTCAGCGCACACAACTCAAAGTGGCAGAAAGAGTGATAACAAAGAGTGACACAGAAAGAAAGACCAAACGAACGCAAAAAGGAAAGGAGAAAAGTGCTGATAGCTGATAAAATGAAAGTTGGACACCATGGCTTGAATGGTGGATGAGAGGATGACAGAGGGCGTTTACCTACATACTGTGACATTTTGCTTCGTCTCTCCGCATATTCTTTCTGAGTGAGCGATCTACGTCTGTCTTGGAATGAAGGACAGACTGATAGACAGACACACAGACAGACAGACTTCTTGGGTTGTGTCTGTTTTACTCTTCCTAAAGTGCAGTCGCCATAGACCTGTCTGTTTGTCTGTCTGTGTGTGTGTTAAACATGGACTAATCAGTGTGTTTACATTAGGCTGACTAAATGTTGTGGCTCACTGCACTGTGATATCTTCCCATGCTAGAGTGGATGTGTGGGGAGGGTGGGTAAAGCTAAATGCGACTGTGGGGCTAACTGCACCTGTTTAAAGTATGTGTACTTGCTTGTGAATTCATGCAAATAACACTACGGGGGTCAACATATATGAACCAGCTGGTGGCGCTGTGTGTGTATGTGTGGGCGATTTACTCGTTAGCTCTATGACTGCAGCTATGTGGTATCAAGTGATCAGCACACTGCATTTGTGAGCTTCATTTAGAGGCAGGGCAAACTCAGTAGCCACAGTCAGTCAGTCTGTGTACAAGGGTGTCAGACACAGCATCTGGGCTCAGTTTGGGGTGGGGTCACTCTGTCTGTCTGTCTGTGTGTCTGTGTGTGTGTTACTCACGGGAGGGGTGGCGCGCTAGAAAAGGGGGGTGTCCAGCCGGCCCCCTGGTAACTATAGAAGGGGGGCAAGGCCCCTCGCTGGGAGCCCATGGCCGTCTGTCTACGTGCCTGATGAGAAGTGAAGGGGTCCTCACTCTCGCTGTCAGAATCTTCGTATTCTTCTGAGTCACTGCATCATTGAAGGAAGGATCAATTGAAAAAATAAGAGAGGCAATCAAGAAAACAAACATGCAGGTATGCAAAAAGGCAAAGCTACAAAACGTCATTTTATATCCAGAAATAGCTCTAAACATGAAGGCATATATGAGACACTGCTTTGCACTGTTAATGAAATGAGCTGATATTGTCAGATTAAATAATCCGCTCTTTAATCCCTTTAATCTTTGCTCCTCTTTCAAATGATTCTCTGAAGCACATTTGTAATCTACGCATTTGAGACTTGCATGTGTCTGATGGCAGCTGAAACAGGCTGGAAAGCTCCATGGAGAGCGAAGCCAGGGATTTCTAGCTGGTTGCTCTTTTCTCAGTGCCACAAAATGACAAAATGACAAGGAACATGAGCATCTTTTGAGGCCAGGTACAGCAGTGGCCTGTACCAATGAGCAATGTGTTTTATATATTATAGATGAACACTATAAACGGTAAGCAAGCCATGAACATTGTATTTTAAATGTTAACAATTAAACTATGAGTTTTCTTAAGTGCCTTTCTATATTTGTACATTGGACATACTTTAATTTACACACTGACAAGCAGGCTAGTCTCACTACTGTGCCATCCCAGTCACAATTCCCACTCTAAACTTCTTTGACATGCAGATGAACAAACACAACATGCCAGATAATTAGACTGGGGCCACAGTGCCCTCAATCATTGTGATGAGGAAGCATCGCAAACATAAACAAGATCATCATGAACAACAGCAATAAGAGTAACAAGCTGAGCCACCGTGTAAGTCTGGATAGGAGCCCCTTACCCAGTGAAGCTTCTCCAGGCCCCTGGGAGTGAGCACAGGATGGCAGTGAAGGCCAGGGCTGACAGGAAGGAGTAGAGAGACAGATAGAGCAAGCCCTCCATCCCATCAAAGCAGAGCCCCTTCAGAGAGTCGATGTAGTCCTGAAGGAGGAAAACAGCAGGCACCAATGACTGGCTGAACAAATAAACACACAAGTGCAATTCATACTTTGTTTCTTTATTCACTGCTACTGATAGGAACAAGCTCTGTGCTTTGTGTTGTTACCTTGTTGAGCCCCCGACAATTGAGTAATGCCACAAGTTGATGGAAGTTGCCCTCAGTTGAGTTCAGGATCTGCTGTACTTCCCTGAGTGATTTCTACAAAGACAAGAGACCCACATTCAGCAGCAATATTGACCTGAGTGGTCATAGATTCATGTTGTCTCATTGTGATCGTATTTGTTTTGCTGGTGGCCACTTTGTGTCTGGGCATCGCAGTTTGCCCCACTTCCACATTCATGTACCTCTGCTTTTGGAAACCGGGGGAGGGCGTCTCTCTCCAGATTGGAGAGATGGGAGTGAATGCTGGACAGCGCCCTCTGCGACTGGGTCAGCAGCTGAAGCCAATGCAACACAAACACAGCATCATGTCCCACAATCACAATACACAACACATATTGGACTAGCAAAACAATATCTGAGTTAACAGAAAAGACTAGATAGATAAAAAGAGAGACCTAAGACATTAGAGTGGATTAGATGCACTCATAGTGTATTAGATAGATAGATAGATAGATAGATAGATAGATAGATAGATAGATAGATAGATAGATACTTTATTTTTCCTGAAAGATATGTATATGCATTTTACTCATGATCATAGTACATATATATAATTTTATTTTTTACATAAGTATATTTATATTTTTTTTGTTTTGTTTTATGATTGACATTAAATATTAGATTTTACTGCACGATGGCTGCCATCACCACCATCATAAACTGCCAGAGGCGTAAGCGTGTGTCTGTTGAACTGGTACTACCTGTTGGAATGGGCTGTTCATCCTCCTACTGCACGTGAGGTAATAATCCAAGATCTCTAAAAACAGATAGGCACCTCTTATCAGAAATGACATCTGTGTTCTGTATCACATTACATCTGTACTTTTCAACCGTGCAAATGAATGAACACACACACACAAACACACACACAAACACACACACACACACACACACACACACACACATACATACATACATACATACATATGCAAAAGTAAATTCACAACCTGTGCTTGTTCCAGAGTTGAAATTAGTGGAGTTCAGTACAAATGTGTTTGGATCAAAGCAAAAATCGCTTAGAGCCTGAGAGAGATAGATACAGTAATAGATAGACAGGAATAGATGCATTGAGAGGAGAGAAGAGGAGAAGAGAGAGGAGGGAGGGAGGGAGGGGGGCACATGGAAAAAAAGTCAGCAGTGTCACACTGACCAAGTGACACACTTACCTCATCACATTCCCCTGACACCCTGATCACAGTCTGCTATCGATCTACTGAGTGATACATCCCTCTCCCTCTCTCTCTGTCCCTCTCTCTCATATTAATTTTCCATATTCCCTCTCACACCATTTCTCCCTTTCCATCCCACCCTCCCTCTTGCACTTCTGTTGTCTTTCTGTGTCTATCCTGATGTCTGCCTGTCTTTCTGTCTCCCTCTGGCTCTCACTCTCACTCTGACTGACGACCTCCCTGAGGTATTTGGGCAAATGTAATTAATCAGCCTTAATAAGTCTTTTAAATGGAGTGAGTCAGTGGTGGAGGGCCCCTAGATAGTGCACCAAGATGGGATGGAAGGATGAAAGCGACAGAGCAAAGAGAGGAGACTAAAGAAAAGAAGCGAGCGCATGAGAGGCACTCTGATTGCCGGCTGATTGTTCTTGTTGACCGGCTGCAAACAGAGGGCCTCTGTGCTGCTGGCCACCCCATGCTTTCTCCCCCTGGTTCCCTGTGACACCAGCCAGGCCCCCACCCTCACCCTCACACCCCCCAAGTGGAAGCACTTGCTCCAGGGAGCGGCAGCACTTCCCAGCCTCTCACCTTCACACTGGGTGATGTATAACCTCCTCCTCCTCCTCCCTTCTCCTCCAAATTTTCTGTCTGATACAAATGTTCTCAAGACTGTCTTGGTCTCCCTCCCTCTCTCTCTGTTTCTCTGTCTTTTTTCTCCCTCTCCCTGCCTTTCCTTTCAAAACATTCATTTCACTCATTCCTTCCATCATTTTCAACACACACACAGAGCAACAAACATATACACGAAGAGGCAGGCACACACTCATTCAATCTTTAATCTCTGCCCCATTTTTCTTCCTTTTTGGGACTCTGCCATGACTGCAGTGTTCACAGGGAGGACAAGTCTTTCACAGTTTAACACAAAGCCACCAACACACACACTTGGACACACACACACAAACACTCACACAGAGAGAGTGAGAGAAATGAGAGAGAAAGCAAATAGCAAAAAAGGGAGAGAATACAGAAATAAAGAATGAATAAAAGAAAGAAAATTATGGAGGGAAAGAGGAACAAAGACAGCATGTGAGAAAAAGAGAAAGAGGGATGAAAAGAGAACAGAAGAGGGAGGGAATCCACACATACACTCACACATACATACACGCACATGCACTTTTGCCTTGAGCAATTCTGCAGCAAAACCAAGCCTTTCACAGCTAGACAGTAAAAGACTGACACGCATACATATTTTGGCTGCTGTACGATCATGGTTTTAAATATATGCCCAAAAAGAGCATAGCCATTGCAACACAGACTCTGTCTCTCTCTCTCACACACACACACACCACAGACACACAAAGTGACTATTCTGCTTTCTTCTGCCTGTCGCCATGCACCCCACAGCTTTGAGTTCTTTTGGGCCATTCTCTGTGGGCAGCCACTGAGAGGCCTGGGCACTCACCACTACGGTGGCTGTCTCCAGGCCCAGCGAACCCCAGCTCAGGAAGAGAGCCAACCAGGCCAAGACCGTCATCCTGCAAACACAGCACGCAGTGGCATCCATCACCATCTGTGTGTGTGTGTGTGCATGTGTGCGTGTCCATGTCTCACAAACTTCACACAGTGACAAATTCACTGATTACCACAGACACATGACTGCACAGATGCATGGCCAACATAAACATCACAACTCTTTATCTCTGCGGGATGCTCTCTAGGCAGCCAGCAGTAAACAGCTTGGCTGACAAAAGCTTTAATTTTCCATTCGGCTGACATGAAGTGAGAGGAGATGCCTTTGCCTTCAGCTGAGTGCTACTATACATACCCACACTTCTTTTCAAAGCAACATTATCATCTTTTTAGCACATACATACACTATGGCATAATCCTCTACATTTCCACTGTTATTCTGAAAGCAAAGTCACTGTTTATTACATCACACAAACCTGTCCAGTATTCTTGTTTCAACTATACTATTTTGAGTGAATGACTGAGAGTGTGTGCTTTGTGGTGTTTTGTTCTGTGGTTTTACTTACAATATAAGGAGCCAGCGGGCCTGTTTAGCTAAACCCAGGAGGATGAAAAGACACACCACCAAATCCAGCAGAAGAAGTAAGACATACGAGAGCCACCTGAAAAAATAACAGAAGTCCATATAATTCTTTATGCAGTGGGGAATAGCTATAAACCCATATATTTATGCCTTTAGTCCATATTCATTTGGAAAGCTCTCTGATGCATCTCACCTGTAGTCCTCATTCACCATAAGGGTGTTGGCAGCCCAGCCTGGGGAGAAAGGCCCCGGTGTGGAGGAGGCTGGCGTGAGGGTCGGGGCGATAGTGGGTGGTGCTGGTGTCAGCACCCCAATGATGGTGTCACTGCCGTTCCCCATGCCCCCGTCCGTGGATATGAGCCCACGGCCCAGGGTCAGGGAGGACAGGAGGGATACCACCCGCTCGGAGAGCCGGCGGCAGGAGCGCGTGGACACCAGCGCCGGCTTGTTGCCTGTGAACAGGTCCTCCATGGAGGTCAGGGGCCCAGAGACCGACTGCTGCAGCCCCGCCACAGTGTCAGAGACCTGGGTAAAGGAAGAGGGGCAGAGGAGGAGGAAATGGTGAGGGAAAGAAAGAGCATAAGTCTAAATCAAAAAAGGGACAGGAATCATACACGGAAAAAAGCGAGTCATATAATAAAAAAGAGAGAAAGAATATATTTTACAGTAAAAAAACAGGGGGATTCGATTAACAATATATTGTAAAAGTTGCAAATTAAAGCGGCACTCAAGGACCATATATTGAAGTCAAAATGGTAAGAAATCATGGAAAGACAAGGCAGAAGAGAGGGAAATAATAAAAGAGACAGATAGAGAGAAGAAGGTCATATATCAGAGTAGGCCACAAGCTATTGGTTTGCTGCATGACTGAACAGCCTGATCGATATGAGAATATTACTCTCTGTGGCACATGTGCATACAAACACTCTCTCTCCCCCTCACACACATACACAGACAGACAAACACACACACACACACAGAGGCAGTTACTGGGTGTTAACATTTAGCATCTCTTTGAAGCAGTGCTCTTGCAGTAGACCCTCACCAGCAGATCGATGGAAGCCAGCGTGTAATTGGCTGTGAGCAGAGACGAGGTCAACTGATACATCCCATCGTTGGCCTCGCTGTTGCCATAGAAACCAACGCCTATGGCAACACTGTAAAAAGGGAGAAAGACGAGGAGAGAATGAGAAAGAGGGAAAAGGGAGAGATGGGGGGGTGTGAGAAAGTGAGAGGAAGCGAGAAGGGAGAGAGGGCAGGGAGAAGAGAATAAGTGAAAAGGACAAGAGGGGGTAATGTTTATTCAGCTTCCATGCACATATTAAAATAGATCCAAAGCAACCAGGAGATAGAATTAAACTGGAATATGAAAACATAAACTGTAGCATGTCAAAAAAGCAGGGATATTCTACTTTTCCATATTTGAGCATGGTGAAAAACCCCAAACATAAACAGAGCTTTATTTACACATCTCTGCCATATTCAAATATTCAGATTAGACTAGAGCCAGAGCCAGATGTTAGGCAAATCCCCTTGGCCCTGGTAGGGAATGGTACGGCCCAATCTCTCACAAAGTATGTGACCCAGATTAAAGAGCAGAGGGAGGAGAGCGGGGCTGTGTTTGTTTGGCATAGTTCTGCCATTGTACTACACACAGTCAGAGTCACGCATCACTCTGCCTTTTCCTCACATAAGATGGAAGTCATCGTTTGGCCCTTTCAGATGCTATTACATGTAGAGAGAGGAAAAAAACAGTGTGTCTGTGTCAGAGGAGATGTCAAAGGCATGACATTGCTGTGGCCTTCAGGGCAATGTAAGCACACGGCTGTCAGAGAGGTGGCATATGATGACATCACGGAGGCAGAAATCAAATCCCCCACCCCCACTGCTCTGTGGTGCCGCTGACACAAATAAGTGGCATCCTGGCATAGCTATCTGGAGGACGGCGACCCCGTCCCAGTCTGCGCCACCATCGGCGGATTAGGCGACTTAAGGGCCATGACAAAAACCTTCTGCTTTGTGGACGCAGAGCGATGTTTTACATGTCGCCCACTTGAGCCGCATGTCAGATCTGTCTTGATGTAGCGGCATGAGAGTCTTTTGTTTAATGTGCCTAATTGTTTCACTCCATAATTCATTTTGCAGGAGATGATGAATAATGCAAGCCACTTCAGCATCTGAGAAGCTGCATCACACTTTTGGGGGCACAATTAAGTCTTTGATGAAGTGCACCACTATAGTCATTATGTCTGCGCAAGTCATTCGTGTGAGAAGCAGTGAACACTACAGAATTCACACCAAAACAAAAGAGTGAGGGGAATAATGGGTGTCCATGTGCCAGTCCCATGACTGTGGGGAGGTGACTCCATTTTGTGGAGAACGGACTTAATGGCAACAATAAACACCTGAGCGTTCTACCACTAAAACCTCTGTTACTCATCGTCAGGTGGAGTTTTAGTCACTGTCTGGCCACGTGATTTTGATAAATGATGGCGGCATGGTATGAACTGCTACCCCAAACAGCTGCTCTCCCTTTAAATAAGGGAAAGATGTCAGCTGGGGGTGAAAGAGGTTCTCTCTCTTGAATGCTTCAACTACCTGCCAGAGCCCATAACACAGCAGCATCCCAGTGTCAGAGGTGCTCACCACAGGCAATATCCCACTCCATTGCTCTCAGAAGAAGTAATAAGGTCACATTTGTATTTATACCATGGTTGATTCAGCAGATTTCTTCACGGCCCAATGGGTTTTGCTTCCATTACCATGTGACCATGCCTTGTACTGCTGATACAAACCGCAGAGCATTGCCCATTTTAAAAGCAAATTTATGACACACATAGCTATAATGCTCTCTTCCAATTGTAAAGCATAGCTACACTAAAGAGGCCCATCTTCCTAGAGATCTGAAATCCATATAAGGATGTCAAGTTAATGGTCTAATGCAATGTCTTAATGGCCTGTGATGTAATATTGGTTATCATTACCAGCAAAGAGTAACTGCGGCCACAGAAACCCATGTGACACAACAGATGCTCCTTCCCTTTCTCCCACTGTATCCGTGGCCGCTGGCATCATCATCCTCCTCCTCTTCATCAGAAGCATTGCCCGAGTCGCTACGGTGACAGCAGCAGTAGTGGATGAGGAAAGAGAGGACGACAAGGAGTGAAAGAACAAGTGCGATTGCAGAGATGCTGGAGAGGACGAGCAGCGTCTACAAGACAAAGGGAAGGCAGTGAAGGAGGGAGGAGAAGGGAATCAGAGAGAGAGAGAGAGGGAAAGAATCAATGGCTTTCACAACTATATCAAATATTAAATGACACTGGACATCTGGAGGAATGTGATATGATCCTTGATATTTCATCCCAAACAAGAGCACGGCTGGGGTAAGAAGTGGGATCAGTCAAGGACTGATATCAGACTTGGTTATAAACCCCAGAATGCAACTGAGAGTTTTCTGAGAGCCTCTGCACTGGCAGGTAGCAGTGATGGTCTGGAACATTCCATACAGCTAGCATGTGGCGGCTGACATGCAATTAAAAATCCCACTTTGCACTTCACACTGTCAATCATGCTCAATGATTATCCACCAAGGATGCAGCCACACAGTCCGTATCTGCAATATTATCTCTGCCCATCTGTCAGTCCTTTACACTCTCTCTCTCTACCTTTACTCTCTCTGTCCCTCTCTCTCTCTCTCTACACTATCCTTATTCCTCTGCAGCCTTTTTCTTTTCCCATCCTCCCCCTTCATCCCCCTTTCCCCCACATTCCCCATTCCTCACCACATTCATCCCCCTCCCCTTCCTCCCTCCTCCCGTTCCACACTCTCTCTCTTTCTATCCATGCCACTGGATCTCTATTAATAATCTCTGACCTACTTAAATACATTCACTGCCACTCTCTCTCTACCTTTTTCTCTCCCTCTCTCTGTCTCTCTCGCTCCCTCTTCCTGCACTCTCTCTCTCTCTCCCTCTCTCACCACTCTTTCTTTCTCCCTCCTTGCTCTCCTCCCCTCTGCTCTTCCGTTCCTGTAAGCCACTTGCACTCAATCGCGCTCTCTCCCTTTCAAGCCCCCTCTTTCCCCAGAAAGTGGACATGCTCCTCTGTTTTTTTCCTCTCGAGCTGCGCTCTGTAGATAATGTACTGTGGGAATCTCATCCTCCTCCGCAGCAGGGGAGCGTTCAGCACGAGCAGGACACTGCAGAAGGGGGTCTTAAAGATGCTCTGCCTCATTTCTGTAGCGAAGACACTGCATGGTAATTACAGCCATGACTGCTTCTCCCCTAAAGTCAGCTCGAACGTGGTGGCTGTGCATTCAATGCCTTCGCAGTTCAAAGCATGCCGCATCCAGCAAGGCGACATATTAAACGTGAAATGAAATTAATCTGTGAAATCATTTTGTTTTCAGTCCTTCAGCTGTAACATTAACAGATCATTCCTCAGAGTTTGCAACATTAGTCTAACATGCCCAGAGAAGGCATGTATTTTGCGATCTCCAACACATAAGAAACAGAATTAGAATGGAGTAGAGAAGCATATTACCTGCTGATACTCCCAACTGTCTGGTGTGAACACATTATCCCTCATCTGCATTGTGAGGTCCAGACGTGGTAGGGCATGACACAGACGGACCCATATTGATGGGGTGTAGCTGGGGACTGTTGCCATGCTTGCTAAACCCCCTGGTGACCACCCCAAAGCTAAGCATATGGTGGAGGAAGAGCAAGAAGGAGAAAGAGATGAAGAGTTAAAGAGAGATTTGGTAATCCAAAAATTGCAATATTCACATTCATTACAAATCTAGACAATTATGTGAATTACATCAGAAAATAACATTAACTGAAACAAAAAACACCCTTTTCCACAGGAAACAATAATTCCAGGGACGCAGACAGAACGGGAGACTGAGAGAGACAGAGAATGAAAAGTAGGTTAATACAGGAGCAAGGGATGGTCGGTTGATAAAACAGATATTTTCATTACAATGACGGGAGGAGGCAGGCGGGCGGGCAGAGGAGGGTGATGGTACAGATTAAGAGATCAGGATGTGACTGTGTAAGACCATAGGCCTCAAGACAACTCCGGAAACTAGCCAGACCAATCATCAAATCAGGAATGTCCAGATCTAGCCCTCGGTGACCATTCACTCTTGATGAAGAGCCAGACCTGCAAACAGACTCTTCTTCACTCTGAAGAATATAGCAGGTCTATCCATGGTGTGTAGCAATATCAAAATCAAAGATGTAGTGTGGGTGATAGCATCTTGGCCTGTCCTATTAACAGAGCTATGTTAACACTGAGGCATGGCTTACTAAACAGTGAGTGGAGGTATATGAGTGGAGGTATATGAGGAAGCCATAATAACACTTTAATGTGGGAGCCCAGTCTCCAAAATGGAAGATCAGTCTTGTGAGTTCACACAGGGACCTGAACACTGACATCATCAAACAACGGAACATTTTGCAAAACACAAAAGTTTTCCAAGGGATTTTGAGTTAACGATGGCTAGTAAAGGTGACTTCTCCAGTAGACTAATGTATGGCACTGGGTCTATCCTCACCCCAGTGAAAACCATTCAGAAAAACAGCTGTGATAACAGCATCAAAACCTAAATGACACAAGGACACACCCATGGGCTTACTCTAAATCAAACTACTGCCTTAAAATACTCAACTGCCACCTTCATTATTGATGTGTTCAACAATTGGCCTACCAAACTCACCACACTGTGTTATGTATGTTAAATTTTTAAACTATGTATTACTTCTAGATTAGGCTATGCTATTTGAAAGTACATGAAAGAGTAAAAGTTGTAATGAAAGCAAAACAACAGATGAGGATTTGAAACCACTCCATTACATTTAATGAAACATTTAGGACACGCAATTAGGCAACATGGACTCACTCCTAGTCTACGCAACCCCTTGTGGAGGCGGGACCCTCAAAGCTGTCGTTAAGCAGTCAGAGGAGACGATAAAGCTTGACTTGATGTGATGTTTCCTGGCAGCTCGTTATTTGGATGGCTATCATTGCATAACATGAGGCAAACAATTGTGTGTTGGCAGGGGTCTCACATTATAGGTGTGTAAATTATTTTGTCACCATAAGCTTATAGGTTTACAAATGTTTTGAATATACCTTCCATTATCTGAGCAGTTGTGACCCTACTGCATGAATTTATATTAAAAACACTGGAAATGCAACATTACCGACAAGCCTATGACATTTAATGTGTTGAGGCCATTGGTGGGGAATATCCTAAGAATTGGATGCAATTACTCCTGTCACAGTTATTTCATCTTCATTAAACATTTAACCATCGTTTTCTCAAACGGGCTATGATAAATTACTTTCATTTTTCTCAGCCATTTTCAGAGGCACCTCAGTGATTCAGTAGCTGCATTCTGAGAGACCTGTGGTATTTGCATATTAACACCCAGAATAGTAAGGGTAGGCTGTTACAATTTCAAGGCACCCATAAAGACAGCATGACATGTAATCCCGTATTCATATTCGGGGGCGATGTTAGAGAAGTGCAAAGGGTTAATGAAGGGATCATTTTGTAATAAAGATTTAAGACAAGGATGCACACGCTCCATTACTCGCCGACAATGTTTTTGCTATTCAAAGACCAATTCCAGTGTCACCAAATAGGCTAAATTCAATAACCACTATAGCCGGGGTACCTGAAAGAGGGGGACACTCATCTCTCCAAATTTTAAACATTCTCAACATTTTGCATGCATTCTTGCTTACATTCTTGAGTGACATAGTCTTGATATTCTACAAGAGGACAACTCAACCCAGGGCATTCTCGTACAAGGTCGGCTAATTAAATATGGATAACATACCGTTCATAACCTGCTTGTGGCAGAAATAAACATCGACTAACCTTTAATTGTGCACTTTTGGAATCTCTAGATGATTTCCCCGTCTTAGTTTCTTTCGACTTATTCGTAAATCACTGAAATATACTGCTGATCATTAAGGCGGGTAGTCCGCTGAAAAAAATCATAATGAATATCAGGCTGTTCTACTCTCAAAAAAAAAGAGAGCCAAAAATAATCAAATGTAGCGTTGGTGTAGAAAATACACAGTGTTCTCGCTCTTGTGGATTTTTCCTGTTCGGAGTGGCACTTGTGTTGATGGATGAGAGGACGGTTTGGAGATGGAAAGGGATTAACACGGAGGAGGATCCCAGGAGACTCTTGAAGTAGAGAAGAACGAGCTCCTGAAATTCCCGAAGCGCATCTATCAATTTCGTCAAAAACTATGCACGGCTGCACTGTCGGATCATTATTCCACTAACGAGCTTAATCATCGGTACCATCTTCCATGTCTCGTGTAGGGAGGAAGGAGATGTTGGCCAGGGGTCTTCCTCTAGTCCGCGCCTCTTGCAATTAAGAACTTCACACCCTACAGCCTCGACCACTGGCAGTGTGATGTACTCCACCTAAGAGAATACCAAGCAGGGTAATGCAATCAGACTTTTTTGCAGTAAGCGAATTTTCAAAATGAGAAACATCAACGCAGTTGTCCCCAATGAGAAACCCCCCAAAATGCAAAAGAAAGCAAAAGAGGGGTATCCTGAAACTTGAGCCACTGACCAGGACTTGTGTTGGCTGTGGTTGAGAGAGATAGAGGGAGGCAGAAATGCACACATATATTTAGACAGTCAGAGAGCAGAACACCACACTTGGATGGAGACTGAAAAAGGGGTGGGTGGGAGTAGGTGAGGAGGGGGCTGGGAGAAAGCAACATAGATACAGTGGAGAGGAGAGAGGCTGGTGATTATCCATGGCAAGCAAGAGCTGGAGAGTACATTTGGGTGACAGCAAAAGAAACAACTCACAATTATTTTGTAGACAAAAAACCTCTCTGTGGACCGATCCCTGACTGAAAAATACTACTCCTTGACAACACTGATGACTAGAGACAATTGACTGGGTGCAAAAGTGGTTTCTTTTATGAAAGGGGGACAGAGGGATGCTTTCTCTTTCAGTGCCCAAACGGTCTGGCTGAGAAAGAGGGATTTAAAAAAAATACAATAAAAGCAAAGCAAGGCAGGGGAGGGAGTGAGAGCCGGGTGTTTGTGTGCCATGGGAGATGAGGGAGGGGGGCATGAATGCGCTATACGGGCGGGGGGGGGGGTAGTTTTTCTGTGTCACTGATAGAGAGTGAGGGGGAGGGGAGAGAGAGAGTTAGAGAGAGAGAATGCACACTGACTCATATGTATAGTGTGCGTGTATCTCAGAGGAAAGGGAAAGGAGGGGGAAATTATATTATGTATGCAAGAGTTGCTGAGGGAAATAGCCCTCAGTATGAGAGTCTCCTGCACAAATGCTGCACAGCGATAGCACAGCAGATGCTCAGAGCACCTGCTCTGATAAAACAAAAGCATTCCAGCATTTAAAGTCATTTTTTCCAATAAACATAAAAAAAAAGTATACACAGAAGTTCAAAATGCAGCTTGTAGATGGGCTTCATTTTAATGTCAGTAAAACACATTCTGAATGTCATTTCATACATATTTTACTGTCAAAGCCTATGGTGAGCTCAAGCGGACCGTAGATGTACAAAATTATACAAGGCATCTTTAAATATTTACTCATATTTTATGGAGATATATATAAAAAATCGTAATGATTTCAACATCACTGGACTGAAGGGTTATGACTAAAGTGATTTTACACCAATAATGTACATAACGTCTAAACCAGAGTATAATTTATATAAAAAGGGAAATACAATTCTCTCCTTGATTTAAGTTGATGCAATATTTTGCTTATTAGAAAAGAGTGCCCACTTGAACCATGGTTAAAATAAATTTTTATAGTTCCGGGATGGTAACTGCACAGAATGTTTCATAAAATCCACTTGCTGCCATGGGCTTCCTACAGCTGCACAGAGAAAGTTTCTGTACATTCAGTTTCCCAAAATTGATGTCCTTTCCCAATTTAATCACCCCCACATTCTCAAATGGTCGATCATCACCGTCTACCTTAGCAAGGGTCATATGATAGGAGGGGCATCGTGAGTTACGGTGCAGCCAGCCTTTTTGTCTGAAGGCCTGCTGAATGGGTGCATTGAGGGCCTGGATGTCGCACAGAGGCTGGGGAACGATATGCAGAACCCTCCCAGCAAAATGCTTCAGCTTTGGGATGAAAGTGACAGATATGGGTGGTTTGTGGAGCGTCTTCACAATGGTCCGGAGGAGCTCAGAGGCTGCACACACTTCAGCTGGTCCAGGGAGAACCAGCAGGGACAGGGTGACGTGGAGCGTCACGGGGCTGACCCAGTGAGGTTTTGACTGAGGTAGGTGGTCCAGGACCTTGGCCTGAATGCGCTGGAAGGCATGAAGAGCGGCAGGGGAGTCGACCTGAAAGGTGATGAAATGAGTGGGTCTGCATTTCTCCCGCCGTGGCTTTGACTCCTGTGGAACTGGCCGTGGCACCTGGGCACCTGAGCTTGGGTGCTGCAGACCTGAGGATACTCCAGATGGAGCAACCTGAATGAGGAAGAGGATTTATGAGTCATGTATTCTAAAGGCTAAGTGCCAACTTCTAGGGCAGTGCAAGATGAGTTTGGAGGGTTTATATACCCAGACAAATATTACATGCATATTAACATGTTTGCATAATAGGAATTGCTTTCTTTACCTTTCCTTTAGGAGACTGTTGGAAAACACCTTGCCACTCCAAAACCTCATTCTCTTCTTCCCCATCCCAGTCACTTTTCCATTCTTGACCTTCATCATTTTGAATGCTGCTGTTTTCCTGGGAGACTGACAACAGTTGTGCTGAATTCTCTAGAGACTGTAGCTCACCAGTCTCAGGTGCATCTGAGTAGATGATGTCACTTCCTATTTGGTGTTTTCTTACTAAGGCATCACCTGGATCTTTCAGAGGGCTCCCATCATCTGTGCTTCTTGGGGTTTCCTGTTCCACTGTCTGTGCTTCTGTGCAATCTCCATGCCTCTCCTCATGTTCCCCTAGTGGCATCTGTTGTTGCTCCGCAGAGTCCAGATTGTTGTCCTCTTGTTGTTTGATATCTTCTGTTAAAACAACATATTTTACTGCCTGTGCCATATAAGAAAATGAAATTATATAAACACAATATACAACATATTTAACTTATGTTGGAGGTGAAGTTGTATGTGTGTTGGACAAACATTTATATTTTGTTTAGTATTAAAAACATTGATGTGCATCCTGATACGCAGTTATTGTTTATGGTTGTCTTATTACTTGTGGTTCTTAGTTGCATGGGTTTCTGTTAACTTGTTTTACAACTCTTTTGATTATTGAAGAAATTAACTGTGACTTTCTAACTGTGACTGATTATATTATAATTAATTATTACTATTATTATTGTGTTATTAGTGAATTATTACTATTATTAATTATTATTATTGTGTTGTGGAATAGTGCTGTCTGGGAATTGGAAATACTGCATATTTGCATTACTGCAATATTTTTTTTGTATTACACCTATATCTACCACTCACCTTGTTGTTGGACTTTATCACCAAAAGGGGGCATCACAGTTTGTCCTGTAGAGCCAAAGACATGGTCAGTCCTGTTTTCTCGATCCCACACACGTTGGCCACGGTAGCAAAAGTACTGGATCCTGTGTCTGGGGAGGGCCAGTTCCTCAGAGTAGTCACAATCAGTCACAGACGTTTCCCATGAGAACTCGTCGAATGGCCTCTCCAACACTCCGAGAAAGCGATCTATGTGACCCACCACAAAATCAGCAGAGTCTATCACTGGGTCCCATAGAATTCTGTTGATAACATCATCGGCTGTGCGCATTCGAGGCCTCTTTAATGGCTCTAAAAACAAAAGGGAAAGAGAGTTTTAAGAGAGAATGTGAGAATAGAGTCAGTGAAAAATACTACCGCACGGTCTTACCATTGTTCTCCAGCTCCTTCATTTTCTTTGGTGACTTGGACATTTTTTTCCTATTCTTTTTGTTTTTCACCTCTTTCTCTAAACTTTCCAAACATTGCAGGTCTTTCTTGGGCATCTCAGCAGTGTCAGAGGAAGGCATGCTGTAATAAAAGATGAAAGAAACCCACATAGAAATCAGCACCAGTCCTTTACTGCAAATAAACGACTCTCTCTACAGCAGTGGGGAAAAAATGATGATTAACTCCATGCTAGTGATTATTGCAGTGCTTCCTACCTGTGAGACAAACGACATCGGTCTCTGAAATGGCACCTGCCCCGCAGGAAGTGCTTGCAGAGGTCTGCTTGTGCTTCTTCGTCTTTGATCCAATCTGTCAGCAGGAAATTATTACAGAGCAGAAATGACTAAATAAAATAAACAACAATCAGTATTTACCTGTATTCAACCATCTGCCTGGCAATATCACTCACTATTCTTATACTTGCCAAGACAAGACAATAAGGAATGTGGGTCACACTTCCTTGTCTTGGCATGTATAATAAAAATTTTACTCCCAAAGTGGGACACAAATTGAGCTCTTGTGTTTTTTGAAAACTCTAAGCATGGGCGGAAGAAATAAACACTGTCTCTGTTTTATCTAAGTAGTTACATTTAAATTTCCACCTTATCTCACTCACTTTTAAGAATGAAAGTTCTCATGACACACACTCACAGGGTCCTCACTAACTCCTGAGTTTGAGGATGGTAAAATAGCATTTGCTATTGCACTAACTAAACTACCCAAAATGCAAGAAGTCTTGTGGCAGTGGACAAATTAAGACCAGTTGATGACATGTCTCGGCGTATTGTACAGTGTTTCTTGTTTTTTGGTGTGTTTGTTTTTCTTTTTATCTTATTTCTTATTACTTGTCTCTTTTGTTCCTTGTTACTTTGATTGTTTCATATAATTGTTATCGGGGCATTGCTGAAAAAGAAAATCAGAAGCTTAGTCAAGTTCATCTGAATAATGAATGGTTGATGATGATGTAATTTCCTACACAAATGTGAGAAAAATAGACTTGGTGATGCATGTAGTTATAAAACAGAATGTATTCACCTACCAATAGAATAATGCATTAGTCATCATCAGGGCAAACCCTCAACAATACCTGGAGGTCATTACTTTATCCTCATTTAACTGAAATTGGTGGCATGTCAGTTCAGTACTGCACATGTCTCCAGGGAATGCAGGTGTTCTTAAACCCCACATCCACTACAGCATAAAAGTGAGGTTCTAGAAGTAAAGATAGGCTAGTTGTTTTCTCCATTGAGAATTGGATTATAATCCATGCTATTTTAACAACCTAATGCAGACTTCAAACTAGCTACAGCTGGACAAAAGGATCATATGTGGTCATATAGACACCACAGGTTGATTTGACATCCATCTTGTTTCAGTAAAACATGTTTTATTCAGAATTTCACAGGGAAGCATATCTGTAGTGTAAAACAGCACCTTTGAACAGTAGTGATCCCTGATGCCATGAGAATGTTTCCTCAAACATCCCTGTTCCCTCCATCATCATGTACTTCCTCTGTGACCGCAGGGAGGAATTGCGGCAGGGCAATGGAGGAACAATTGGGTAAAACAATTTTCTCACATTAAAAGTTTAATTTGAGCTAGGCTGAAAATGGAAATGGAAATTGCATCACTTGCAGTAGCCTAGTTTATGGCATGAGTAGTTCCTTCACTCACAGAACAAAATACAGAAGTACAAAGTACAAAGTACAAAGTACCTTTGCCTTTTTTTCGCAATGAAATGTTTTATGGTCATCATTTACTTCATAGCTTAGACTGAGCCCAGACCTAAAACTCTTCCAAGTACAAAGTACAAAGTACCTTTGCCTTTTTTTCGCAATGAAATGTTTTATGGTCATCATTTACTTCATAGCTTAGACTGAGCCCAGACCTAAAACTCTTCCAAGTTTTTTACTTTTTGAGATGTCAGTGCAGAAAATAAGTGAAAAATCCAGGGCTCTATACATGTTTCTTTAAAGAAGAACTCATTTTTTGCGTATTTATCTACTGTTAGAGGTCTTTAGGTGCTGGCGGTAGCCAAAAAATGAACAGCATTTTGTCATACATCTTTTTGTAATCCGTGTGTTAGACTGACTGGAGCCTTACAAAGATAGCATTATACCTGTTTACCTCATTAGTGGTAAAGAAACTTTATAAATCAAACAGTATTATAAAAAATAAATGAAATATTAATGTAGCATCAAATCATTCTAAATCTCTCACCCATTGGTGTAGTACAAGTTACTTAGGCTAAGTTACATTCAGACCCTCCTCCAGCTAATAGTAATGGTAAGAACAGTAATTTAGAGAATTTAGAAGATTTAAATTATAGCTCACGCTATGACAAATTAAAAGAAATACGGGTTTCTGATCGGCTGATAGGTGTGTGTTAACTCTGCAACTGCACACCTATTAAGTAGATCTGGTTTAAAAAAAAAAAAAGGTTTCAATAGTAACTATAACAACCACAGTAAAATGGTTGAACTTGTCATGTCTGACCCAGGCCTGACACAGGCCTTGTGGAAATCAACACAAACTAATCCTATGGAAGTATTTCACGTTACACTTGAACATAGGGCACTGCGACATTTCTTCAACCTGACCAGCCAAATCGCTTACCTTTCATTCCATCTTTATCTACTATTACATCAGACACCCGAAGGCTGGCGCAGGTACTGGTAGAGTCACATTGGCCTTGAAAGTCAGTCTGTTCTGCCTCTAAAAAACTTTCCATCGTTGCCATGCTCTGATTAACATAGACCCACAATAGAAAAAGAAGAAAGAGACTTTAGCCTCCTTTTCGTGAAACAATAGAACAGTCACCAGTAGATTTAGACTACAGCCGACAAAAACTGTCTAAGCTAAATGAACAACGACAGATTTCGCCATTCTACCTATATTCTTCTGTCGGAGCGGTAACGTAGCCCAATGTTATGTATAGTTTTCAATATGAACAACTGGTTTATAAGCCGTTTTGACCACTTCAGTTTGTTAGCTTGTGATGACACACTAAGTTGACTGGTGATTTCAGCTAAGCAGGAAAAGCCTATGCCATAAAACATACGTCAGATAGGCACAAATGCACGCCCACTTCCATGTTTAGTGCCACATGATTACCAGAGAGCCTGTGGCAACCTTGTTACAGCTTGAATTTTAACTGTAATAACATTAAGCCTGAGTGTTAACAACAAAGATCTTTGGTTAACAAGTTACTCTGAGAGCCACAACAACGTTCGAAAGTCTTTCAGCATAAATGACGGTTGTCGGCACTGTTTCCCTTTACTACATGCAGCATTTCCTTATGGGATATGTAGTTTTTGAGCCGAGCACAGAATCGGCGTGATATTTAAGACAATAGTACACTTTAGTCAGCACATAGAATTCATACAGACTATTCAATGACCACTCAAGTGTCCTTTAACACTCTCCCTTTGTTCTGTGTTTGTTTGGCATCAGTGTGAAATCGGGGACAACGTGAGTCACTCGCACGTCCCTAGATCCAAAGCGCGTGACTTCTCAGATCACATGACTAAGACAGCTGAGGAGCTATTCTTCAAACTGAACACAATAAAGTAAATAAGAGGACTTGACTTGGCTGAAGATCTACATTACACACAAGGCCAATAACCTCTGTGATTAATTTATTCACGAAAAAAAACGATGGGTTTTACACAGTTGACTGTCGGACCGAGTGTGTTCTTTTTGTGATGTCGCTAAGCCAGAGGAAATAATAAACAAAACCGGGTATTAAGCAGTGAAGGTAAGTGCGGCCTAATTTTGTACAAACTTGTAAAGATGTAAAGACTATTCCTATGCTAGGCGAACATAGACGTTTCCTATGCTAGGCGAATAGACATTGCTTCGAACAACTTCCCTGCAAGTTGGGAAGCACCACAATGGTAACAGCCTAGCACTGCATAGCATATTCTAAGACACCAACATAAGACTGGAATTAGTGATCTGGTGGCCTTGAGGTAGTTTCAAATACTTTGTCATACCCTGATCCAAACTGTGTATCTGTCATTCCCCAGATGAATGCCCTTGTGGCACTCTGCCATTTCTGTGAACTCCATGGCCCTCGAACCCTATTCTGTACGGAGGCCTTGCACCCTCCATCTCCATCTCCTCCGCAGCCTGGACAGGCTATTCCAGGAGAGCGAGATGCAGATAGAGAGGGGGAAGGATTGACAATGAGAGCCCACAGTTCGGCCACTCAGAGGGCTGACATGTGTGAGGTGAGTTTTAGTTGAGAGCCATAATTACAAAAACTTAATGTCCAACAGCTTGCACGTTGTGTATGCATAAAAGTGTGAGTTCAACATTACAGATTAATTTTCCAGTGTCTGCTATTTCGATCTCTGTCTCTCTCCCTTTAGGGCTGTAGGTCTCTGCCTGCATCTCACCCTGGCTTTGTGAGTGTGGACAGTGAGACTGGCATCCGCTTTCTCAGTCACCAACACCCGAGGCAACCTCAGCTCTTCAGTGTAGTTCGACAAGCTTGTGTGCGGAGCCTTAGCTGTGAGGTGTGTGTGAGGTTTTACTGAAAGCAAGTAGTGACTTTTTTCCCCTTTATATTACTATACTATAAATATATCTATTTGTCTAAGCTAGATAGCCTCTTCCATTCCTTCCTGCAGGTCTGCCCAGGAAGAGAGGGCCCAATTTTCTTTGGTGACGAGCAGCATGGCTTTGTGTTCTCTCACACTTTCTTCATCAAAGACAGCTTGGCAAGAGGTTTCCAGCGCTGGTATAGCATTGTCATGGTTGCCATGGACAGAATCTACCTCATCAACTCCTGGCCCTTCCTGCTGCGCCACCTCCGACTCACCATACAGAGCCTACAGAGCACAGCACTCAAGGCAAGACACCACAGCATGCTCCAAAAACCTAAAAAGTTACATCCATGTTCTCTGTAACAGTGTTGTGACAGGAAAATGCCAGGATTGACAGTTTTATTTAATAGGTGTCCAGACTAGGGTATAATTCATCATCAGCCATTGTTTATTCAGGGCAAATTGACTTTTACAGTAATGTCCTGGGCTTACTAATCATACATAAAAATAATACAGATTATAAGTAACAAAAATGTGTGTTGACGTGTGTTTTGAGAGCTGTGTTTAATATTTTTAAGTGTGGTGGTGAGTTAAGGCGGTAATTAAATAAAGTTTTTGCAAGTGTGTTCTGTGCATGCAGATACTCTGTGGCTTAGCAACAACAAGCAGATTATATTTATGTACTCCAGTCAAAACTCCTGGGGTCTGTAGGAAAACTGGCCAACTTCTGGGCTGTGATTGACCCTTTATCTTTGTGACCTCTGACCCCTAGGTATTTGACAGTGAGCAGTGTGTGTGTCCTCAGAGGGCCGTGCGGATGAACAGCGCTTTTTCTCCCGCTGTCTTCCCCCACCAGAGGAGTGGGAACGCCGCCCGATCTCTGTCTTCCCTCACACAACACCCCAACTTGTGGCAGAGCCTCCATTCCTCATTCAGCTGGTGAGATTGGGCCCTTGATACATGTGCACATGCCACATGGACGTGTATACATGCACAGACATACACCAAGTGGCGGCAGCCCAACTTATGAGGCTGGATGCATCACTCTGTGAATATTACCTATGTGAGTGCCCCCGCACACCCAGACTATTACATTTAGACAAATAGGACTCACATGAGGTCATCTACAGCAGCTCACACAAACACAGCTAGCACACTGACCCTTTGGGTCTTAGTCAGTGTCACCACAGACAAGCACTAAAACACCATCAGACAGTACACCACAGTTTTATTAGTGAGCCTGCTTCCCTACAGGTTGCTGAAGGCTTGTGGGAGTCGCCTAACAGAGAAGCTCCTTGAAGGAGCCCCAACAGAAGACACATTGGTACTCATTGAAAGACAGACAGGTGAATATACATTTTGTTCACAAAATCCTGAGGTATCCACCAAGACAGGTTTGTGCAAGATACCACAATAGTTTTTAAATACTAATATTTTGTGGAATTTCTTAAAGAATATGTCAAGCCATCTTCATGCTATCATGCTATCTGTGAATAGACATTAAAGGCCCTCTGTAAGTCTGTAGAACTGCCTGTATCATTCAGGAGCCAGGCTTAAGAAAGTTATTAATGGACTTTTAGGTTGGGCAGCTGACAGCCTTGGCCAGGACAAATCATCAAGGGAGAGATGGCATGCTTCACATATAGACCCACTAGCCGCTCTAACTAGACAAGGAAATAGCCTGACTACAGCTCCAGGTTGATGGAAAGTGGCATTGGTCATCCCAGTTGATGTGGCCCACACTGAATCAGTCCATGATTAGCGCCAGCGTGGTACACTAGAGAAGATAACCACTGATGCAGGGGACAAGCCTATAGTTCAGTGTTAGTTCAATGTCTGAAGTGAAACTAACGTGAACCACTTCACATCCTTGTAGGAAAAAGTAATTTTCTATCATCATTTGAAAATACTTCAAGAGGCAGCTGTCTATGTGTCTGTTATCCAACTGCTCTTAATCAGTTTCCCCCTTTTAATCTCCAGCAAAGCTAGTGTCCTTGTGTATAACACTGTGTGCTGCAAGGAATTAAGTATATCAAAACATCAAATGTTCAATTGTTTCACTGTCCGTGTGCTACATTATGAACTGTGCTAAACTGGATCTCAAGTATGATTTAACCAAATGCGTCAAACCTGTCAGTGCAGACTGATTGAAACATAAACATGTGGACCTTCTGCGTTCCACCACAGCCCATTCAGTCAGTCCCTCACCACTGTATGGTGGCTTTGCTCATCAGCTTGCCACTGATGGGTCCTGATAGGGCTCAAAGCCTTCACAGTTAAGACAAGGCACTCAAGGGTCTAAACACATCCATATGTGTCAACACTGATGCAAGGTGCTAGCCTCTTCAAGGCTTTCAGTGTTTCAGGCCTATAATTGGAGTAAGGTAGCATGGGGAGCAGGAAGCGTTAAGGAGAAGAAATCATTTTGTCTGTCATATCTTGTTCATAATGGGTCTCTTAGATTTTCTTATATTTTACATAATATGCCACATTTTGATAATATGATGATTCACATACCCATTGTCTTGCAAAATGTATGTTCCTATCTCTTGTAGTGTGGGGAGAAACAGGAGTTTTGCCAACACAACCAATATCCCTAAGGGGAGATAGTAGATATTCAAAAATGTGTATGAAACAGTGAGGGATGATAGACAAAGTTTTAAACCGACAACCTGATGATAGCCATCAGCTATCATCGGTAACCCAGTGTACCTTTAAGTTATGTATATACTTAATTATCTCTGTCATTACGGGCAATTGGCAGAGGCCCTTTCTAAAGCCATTCTGAGCCAAAAACCTCAGAATCTCATGACTGAAAATCTGAAATACATGCATACATTTTTCAACTAATTCCATGCTATTTTTTGTATCCAAGTACCATGTACTTCATAAACTTTTGGCAGTTTAACAGGCCGGGCTTTTTTGTCTCCAAACCCAGAGAAAGATAGGGACAAACATAAGGACAAACAAAAAGCAAAAAAACATGTGACTAGGCTGTCATCATTTTAAAAATGTTATCTTGAAGGTTTAAAATGTTTGCATGAAGATATGAAGTATCTGTAGCTTCATACGTGTGAGGAAATGTCTTTTACCCTTCTCTATTCTGTCTCTCTCCCCACTAGTTCCCTGAACTTAAATTGTGGAGAAAGTCTTAATAGTAACCACATACACACATGCTCCCAGCCTAGTGAGAGAAGCTCTGTATCTTATGGTTACGTGTGTTAGCATTTTCCATACTGGCAATATCAGCAAAAGTTCCCTCAGTGGTGACCACTTTACCTTTAAGGAAAAATATTGCTTATAGGAAGAGATGCCGTTAAAACTTCAAACTGTGATGCATCTATGTGTTCTCAGTAAAGACTGCTCAGATATTTTACCTTCATCCATAAGCTGGCCAGCACACACGCACACACACACCCTCACTCTTAGCAGGACCCAGGTCGACTGACATGGGGACAGGGACAGGACATACAGTCTTGTTTCTTTCAGTTCCCTCATCATTTAGTGGTACAGGCAGGTATGCATCACTGGGTTAGCAGCACTGGGATGTTTTCAAAAGGCATCCCCACCTTCATCGTATGGGCCCAAGTAATGCTGCTAGCCATGTGTGGCTGTAAAGGCAAGAAAATTTGCCAATTAGCTTTCCCTTAAATAACACCTGATTTTCACTCAGACTCAAATAGCTTTGCAGCTCCAAACAAAATAGTACAGGAAGCAGGGACAAGCTGTTACTCAGATGTGTTGGTGTCAGACAGAGAGCAGCACATAACACATAGAGACAGGCATGTATAGACAGACAGACGAACTCATGTTCCTGCAACAATATTTTGTGTGACTGGTCTCCGCAATAAATTTGAATTTCAGCATTATACACCCAGCAAACAGAAGCCCTCCCTAATATTCCCAACGTAGTTCTGTATGTGCACTATTCCTTTGGGCAGGTCGGAGTAGTCAGTGGAAGGTATGAGTTGACCTTTTAGACAATATTTTGGGCCTCTCTAAACAAATGACGATTAGCTGACCAGAGACTGTGAGTTAATCAGGGGCATGAAAATGCCGTTCCAGTTTTTAGAATTGATTTCTGATAAACTCTGTCCGCCTGCAGTGTGGTTAACTGCTTCACTGATATCCCATAGCTGTGCTGGGTCCACTACAAGCTTTAAGCTGTGGCACAGCCGTAAAACAGTACTACAAAGAAGTAATAGTACCCACTCCATGAGTGCTCTGTTAACTAGAGTGATATAGGATCTTACCTCGACCTGCAGAATCTTGGCAAAAATCTGATGGAAAAAAATTAATCCGATGAATCCATATAATCCTTATCATTCAAAAATGTCTTGGTGGAACCTCCAATAATAATTTTTAGGTTACATCAGTAGAGCAAGAGACAAAGTCAGATGACGGTAGAAAACTCGCTAACTTGCTATTTGTCTTTCCTCTCATTTTTCTGTAAAGAAAATACAGGAAATTGAGAAATCCAAGAAGGGATAGTACATTTAGTGCATTTGGACCAGAAAACTCAGGAACAGAGTTTTATTTACAATGATGCACATCAAGGGAGAGACAGCATGCTTCACATTAGTGCCAGCATAGTACGCTGCTGAATGGATGAGCCTAGACAGTGCAAGCACCAAAACAACCCAATGACATGATATTCCACCTTATCTCTAATGACAGGAATGGTAGGAACAGAATGAAATAAAATCATGTCATATGTGGAAAAACAGTTGAGTCAGACCTAGGTCAAACATAACGACTGCATATGACTGAAAATAATAAAACATACATTCTGATTCAAATACTCTCAACACATACAGTGATAATACATGAAATGCTTTGAGAGATTGATGGAGATTTTGCAAAGGCCTTTGGAAATTGTAGCAGTCATGGATCTGAGGATTGTATCAGTATTTCAGAAAATCTGTCAAAACCATTAGTATTAGTATTGACTGCCTGTGGTTGTTCTCTGCTTAGTAGTCCTAAACAAAACCATGTATTTGGAGAAAAAGTTTGATGGGCCTAGTAACAATAATTGAGGGGGCGTGGCTTTGTGGTAAATTTTTCCAATACATGTGTGTAAACCTAAACATTTTAGCTGGAACTTGGGCATGAAAGAACATGAAAGTTAATTTTACGCTATTCCTATCCTGACTTAACTCTCTTGCAAGGAAAGACATTGCCAATAATGATGGATTAATGTTGTGATGTTAAAGTTGTGTCAGCATTTTATCCTTGAAAATGGATTGGATTGAGCATGTATAGGCTAAAGGAGGGAAAACTGAATGTGTTTTTGTCCCGACTACACTGCGATGTCACAGTTCTCATTCAGATTCCCATCCAAACTACTTGATCTGTCAAGCCATTCCAAAATTCTGAAAAGGCCTGCTATTTCTGAATACTTCATCAGTTAGGGTTGGCAGTGACAACCCCTACAAATGGCATCTAAACCGAGTAACTCTGGCAGTGTTGTAAAATGCTGAATAACCCCAGCAGATAATGACAATATCCCAGCTACCTGAATGTGTACACAGCAGTTTTGCTTGGGAAGCTTTTAAAGATCATCTGAGGACCACTAATGTGCTTCCTCCTTAGCCATGTGTTGAGGATACGTGCAGCAAGGAGAACTCTGGCCTGGAACTGCTGCAGTAATGTGATTTTACTTAAGAGAACATGACAATTTAATCTGCTTGCATTTTACTAGCCAGGTGAACTACTGACCCAAATTCTGTTTACGGTCATCTGTTTACAAATGATGAAATGCTGTGTGTTAGTTTCTTATTTAAAGGATGCCAACTACAGCATAATTGAATTTATGTGATTTGTTGTTTTAACTATGGGCATTAGGCCGTACACCTTAAAATGCTTTCATCTTCAATCACCAAAAACTAGTCATCTGGCTCAGCTAAGTCCTTTTATCCCCAAATCGTCCCCCACAATTTGTTAGTAAAGCGAGCACAATCTGCCCACAGAGCAGGAGGAGGAGAGAAGTGTGTGGGAAGGGGCCGAAGGGGGAGGCTCCACTCCTCCGCAATTTGACAACTTAAAAGGGGAAGATCTACCTGGGCCAAAGTTCAAATCTCTTCGGCATTTAAGACAGGTAAGTCCCCAAAGAGTTATGATGTGCGTAGCCCACTCAGGGCCTGTTGGGACATGCAGCTTGCCCACATGATATTGTACACTGTGTCTTTCACTTCCTTGTTGTTTGGATGGCTACACTTTACACGCACGTTTGCCCTTTGCAATTGACATGTTCTCCAAGAGTTGTTGTCGCCCTAGCTTGTCTGTCATCACAGGTAGTTAGCTTTACAATGTTGCACAGACCTTGACGGTGTGGTTGTGAAGCAATACACAAAGGCCTCCAGTGAGCTGGCAAACACTATTTGCATGTTAATGCAAGGTTTTTTCATAGTTTCAATTTTACCATTCTTGCAAAAAGCTGTGCAACATGTGATACGCTTATAGTGGCTTTACAAAGACTGAGCACAGACAACATATATTTGGCAGTATGAGAAGTAATAATTAGCATAGTGATAGCATTGGCGATCAGTGTAGTGTTAAACACATTTTAATTTTCCACAGCGAGCGCTTTACCAAGATTGAATCTTGCTATTTGTCTTTCCTCTCATTTTTCTGTAAAGAAAATACAGGAAATTGAGAAATCCAAGAAGGGATAGTACATTTAGTGCATTTGGACCACGCTTTTGCACAGAGCAAGCCTGTAATCTAGTGTAGGGTAAAGGGAGAGGTCTCTGTAAATAAGCTTCGGTTGTTTGTATTTACCACTGGTCCATCAATAGCAATAAATGTAAACAAACGGCCATATATAAACATATGTCTTTCTTTACAGTGCCACCCTGACAGGTTTTTCAATGTATTTTATTATGTATCATTGGTCAACAGGTCCTTGGAGGTGCAGAGTTTCGTCAGCTGGCCTGGCATGTGCTTATGGGAAATCAGGTGATATGGAGGGGGGCCAATCCAGTCGTCATTCATTCAGCTTTCAATGTACTCAAGGTCAGCCAATCAGAAGTGTGAAGTCGGCCATCATTGCAGAATACCACTATTGGTGTTGGATGACTATAATTACTTGGACACAGAAGGATACAAAGTGTCTTTCAAACAGCTCTAAGGGAGTTAGTATCTTGCCTATTTGTCGATCTCATTTATCTCCATGTCCTAATGGTCTTCCTCTGTCCCAGCAGGCATTACTCCCTGTGGGATGTGTGCGTTCTGTACCCTACAGCTCCAAATATGAAGAGGCATATCGCTGTAACTTCCTGGGCCTCAGCCCAGATGTCCCCATACCTGCCCATGTCTCCTCATCAGGTACCTATCTTGCATCATGTATTTAAGTCCATGGGTGTTATCAGCATTATTAATGTATCTCAAGCTATCTATTCTATCTGTCCTGTCTCTAAATCAAAACTCGTTAAGTGTCTTTTTGTAGTCATCTCTTTCACCTTGAAACTTCCAAATTTCCAGTTGTATGTTTATCTACAGTTTGTTTCCAAACCACTCCAAGAGCCATTATTTCTCAATCCTGATGAAGCAGATAGCCTAGTGGGAAAGTTTATGAGAAGTTAATGATGGCACCTAGTAATAAAATAATAATCTATTCTCTTTTGATCCCATGAGGGAAATTTTGTCTCTGCATTTAACCCAGCACACAGTGCACTGTGAAGTGAAGAACACACTAGCTGTGAGTGGTTAGATGCCTTGCTCAAGGGCCACTTCACCCTTTGGTTACAAGTCTGTAGCCCTAACCTGTAGGCCATAACTGTCCCCTATTGTTAGGATAACCAGCATGAACCTTATATGCAACTGAAAACTCAGTTTTTTTCTGCCCTTACTCTGCTACACTACAAGATGTAGTGACGTTAACATGAAATAGAGAAACATTCAAGCCCCCCTACAAGGTCTTTGAAAGACATAAAACTTTAAAACAAAGGCTTGTCCTTTTAATTTATGATTTATAAGCTTAGGTTACATGTAAATCCTTACCCTGTTCCTCAGAAGTTACACAACTTCTGGACAGTGTTGACCCAGGGGTCAAACACCATGTGCTGCACAAGGCCATATATTCCTGGGCCACTTGGTTGTCCAATCACACTTGTGGTGTAACCCAGTGTTGGCCTTTATTAGGAGCGTTACACTGTCAAAACAAATCAATTAATTATTTGAAATGCTACAATGATAAAGTTGCTATTTTAGCACTACTCAGTCAATTGTTTTACTTGATAACAAATAAGAGTACAGCATGATTAGTGCTAATGGCTTCATGGTCTTCCATTCCTTCAGAGTTCTGTGTGCTGGTAGATGTAACGAATGCGGACAGAGGGTCCCTGTATCCAGTGGTGTGTGATGATGACATCCTCTCACTCTACCAGTTCAACATCAGCAGTGCCAATGTGCAGCCTACCGACAGAGGTACACATGCACCCAGAAACACAGAAGACTGATGGACACTTCTAAAAAAGGAACCTTACCTGGGTGACAAATCGCCTAGGAAATGGTCTAACTCGGGTGCACTCATTGTGTAACAGTTATGGCTCTCACTTACTTTTATAAGCACCTAGTGTGACAAGGGTTAAAATAGTATGAGACATAAATATTTTGTTCTAAAATTCTTATTCCCCCACAAACTTCCCGTTTCTCCCTGGTCTTCTCCGATTTCTCTCTCTCTCTCTTTCTCTTTATTTCTTGTTCTCTCTCTCTCCCAGGGCCTGCTCTGTTGAATAAGATTGAAGCGGCTCTGTCCAACGAGAACCTCTCCATGGACGTGGTTTCCCACTGCCTGCTGTGTCTGAAGGAGGAGTGGATGAAGTGAGTGTGTTTCACCATCGCCATCATATTTCAGCCAAATGCACTCCTGGCCAAATACTGAAAATACTCTCCGACATAACAATATGTAATGAATCTTTCATGAAAACTTGCTTAATCAGTAATATTTATCAAGACTCCCACTACCACTGTTTACTTTCTTGCCCTTTTATTTGGCTTTCTCTCTCTCTCTCTCTCTCCCTTTTTTTCCCTCTCTCTCTCATGTTTGTTAACCATCAACCCCCATTTATCCTCCTCTTTCTTTTCCTCTTGAGCTTCTCTTCTCCACCCCCATTTTCCTCTCAAGCTCCATCACTCTCCGCCCCTCCCCCAGCTCTCCCTGTCCTTCTCCACGTTACCCTTTCTCCATAACTTTTTTTATTTCCTATTTCCTTCCGGCACCTCTATCTCTCTCTTTTCCTTTCTGCCTCATTTCTTTGCCATGTTAATGTTTGGTCTCTGTCTGCATTTTCAGCAAAGTGAAGGTGCTTTTTAAGTTCTCCAAGGTGGATGGCCGAGGCCGTGAGGACACTCAGAAGGTCTTGGCCCTGTTGGGGGCCACAGGTCCAGGAGAGGAGGACAATGTGCGCTTGCTTAAGTTCTGGATGACTGGACTGAGCAAGACATACAAGAGCCATCTGATGACTGCAGTCAGAGGAGGAGACAGGACGCCTAGTCAGTAGAGAGAGAGAGGGAGAGAGAGCATATATAGAATTCTGAGTGGCACTCGCATCTAACAATTGATCACAGCTGGGGTGCTGTGGTGCCAATTAGCAAAACTGTACAATTCGTTTGGCTCAGAGCTTGTATGAGAAAGACTTAGAACAGAAAATGCAAAATGCAGAGAGTGAAACTAAAACTATTTTTTGTTTGGGTGATATGTCTTGAAAGAACAAAAAGCTACCCATTTTCTGTGTTGCTAACATGTGGTATCATTGAAGTCTTTGTCAGAGGAACATTTCCTGAATGGAATGCAAAGGAAAGCAGCTATTCTATTTATGTGTTTATTACTAAATTATTTCACTCCTTAGAGTGGATAAAATTTGAATTGTAAATATTGTGCCTGTAAAATTGAGACAAATTAGACCCCCTTGTACTATAACCACAACTTATTACCTTTTTGTTCTTCTGCTGTGTCAGCAACACCATCTTATTGAGGGTTGTTTTGCTCTATACATCTGTTACAATGTGTGGCAGTGAGCCAGCCATAGAGCATAACCCAGCTATAGCAAACTGTCTTGTTTAAGGAGACTGATCGTAACTGCTATTATTAATAAAAAGACCAACTCTAAAAACAGCTGCAATGAATTCAGTGTCATAAAATAAAATATGCTACCACTGCACCAGTTAAAAATAATAGTCTAGATTTAAGCACCTGGATCAATTTTACACCCAATATTCATGGGCACATGTGGACTTTCAAGGCTCCTGGTACTTCACTTGGTTAACTTTGTCCTCTTATGTTTTTTCTCGCTACATTTTTGGTGTTTGGTGCTGGTTTTACTAGTATGAGTTTAAACTTAAAATGGAAGATATCCTACACTAACATTTATATGATATTAAAATGGAAGATATCCTACACTAACATTTATATGATATTAATATATATGTATATGTATATATACATTGTTTGTACCATAGCCGTCCTTTTTAACAACAACAAATTCTATAAAATTGTTTTAAAATTGTGATCACTTTTTTATCATGTTATTTACTGAAAACAGCTTGTGTTATCACCCAGAAAAGGCAGGGTATTAAAATAGACAGGATAATGTGCTGAAATAAAAACTAAAGCTTCTAAATCTGACCCTTTCAATAATGACATGAGGTCCTGAAGGCCCTGTGGCTATGCAATAAAAAAACATTAAAAATCCCATGATCTTGATGTGCTCACATTCCTGCCCTTGATGACAAACCAGGAAGACTATTAGTCATCGGATGGAGTGAGAGGGAGAGAGGCACAGACAGAGTGCTTTCAGGGTGAAATTAAAAACACACGGCCAAAGTGCATGACTAAGCCCCTTTCCAGGCTTGGGCTGTGTGTGTGTGTGTGAGTGAGTGAGGGGGGGGCGTGCAAGAGAGGAGTGTGTGGTAAGGGGGGGGGCAGTTATGGGAGGGGTCAGACTTAAAGGCTAGCTAAAAGGAAATCTGACTTAGTACGACTTTCACTTTCTGCCTTGCAAGTTGCCTTCGTACCAAGTGCACAGAATGATGGACTATGCCAAGTATACCAGGCTTTCCTAAGAAAATGCATTAAGCTGTGCAGCCAGCAACAGTGCAAGAGGACTGATTTAATTTGAAGGCTCTGAAATAGAAAACAGGATTGGAGGCATTTGAGAGAGAAGAACAAGAAGAATGTGTCTGAGAGAGAAAGGAAAACAGAAAGAGAAACGTCTTGTTGCAGCTGGACCCCTTCATGTCCTTTCATTCCAGGAGTGAAAAGATAGTCCAGACAAACTGGGAAAGCCCCTTGGGTTACAAGAAGTACCAGGAGCTGTCATTTGGAGGGGACAGAAGAAAGAGTGTGTGACTCAACAGACCTGTAGAAAAACACAGCTCAGTATTCACAGACACACTAAGGAAACCACAGAGAGGAAACCTGCGATTGTCTATTAGTTCAAATCTGCTGAGAGATAGTCTGCTGTTCTTACTCAATACAGAAAGACTCAACCTATAGACATGGAGCATAGGCCATATATCAGTAGATAAAAGAATGTCACCAACAGGTAAGTGGTGGATCTATTGCTTTGACCTGACTTTGACAGAATCTAAGCTTGTTATAGTCTAAACGTGATAGAATCTGTTTCCTGCTTTTAGATGATGTTTACTATAGATCTATATTCTTGCATTTGGAACCCCAAAACAGCATGGTGACCTATTTACATGAGTGGTTAAACAAAGGCTGTTAAGCTGTGTATCGCACTTCTCTCTCTCCTCAGTGCTTCTACTTCTATCCACACTGACAAAACTGGTATATGGGTGTCAAGACTCTGACCATTTTAATGTCAGAGATTTGCTGAACGAAACCAAAGAAAACCAGCTTACTGGATTTGTAAGTTCATTTTGCAATAATTATTACACTGACTCAAATCATGTAAGATTATTGATTTGGGAAACGTATTATACACAGCGAATAGGCCAAATGAACACAGGTGCAGTCAGGTAAAACAAGGGCTAATAAAAGATTTGTGTATGCATTGTCGCCGCCGATTACGCACTTCGGTATCTGGCATTTGGCATTTGCGGTCTCTTTGCAGAAACAAGTTTTCCCAACCAACTATTATGTTTCCCACCGCTACAACACGAGTCTTCTCTGCAACAACCCGGTGAGTCTCACTATTTACGTTTGTGCAATGGCTGCTTTGGTTGGCTACAGTCTAACGTACTTCCTAGCCCACGTTTCTGCTGTTTTGTAATCTACCGATAAAAGGGGGAGCAATACGAGATTTCCCTTAAGCCTTATTTCTAGTCAGAGACGATTAGCCCATTTCATCTTTTGTTGAGTTATTTTATATTTAAATCTCTCTCACCCTCTCTCTACCCCCCCTCCCTGTGTGAACCAACAGTGCTGTGTGCTCCCCGCTGCATATGTTCTGCGTGATTCCTGGTCCGAACTGCTTAGACACCTTCATCAAAAACACTACAAATATATATTTATAGAGCATCTAATATCCGTCCTCAAAAAGATGACTGAAGGGGTATGTTCTCCACACTTCGTTTCCATACAAGGAGGTGGCATTGCATTTTGCTCCAGTGTTCTACAAAACCTTAACATCTCACAATTATCTGGCCATGGTGATATGGTTTTGCAGTTATATTGCATCAATTCTCAGAAGGAATTGTGTCAATCATTCCTACTACTGCAGTCAGTCAATTATGCTGCAATGTCGTACATGTGACTTTTTTTGATTTTGAACCTTTTTCCAAAATATGTTTAATGTAGCGTTGTCTTACTCTAACTTCTGCAGAAATTCCAGGAAAGGCCAGACCTCTCCATCTTTCCACTGATGCCCTCCTCCCCCGACGACTTGCTCTCTTTCACTGTAGCTGTTTTTTCAAGGTGGGAGGAACTCGACTGTCCGTCCAGCCTGAGTGGATGTGCGTTCCCTACAGCAGCCCCTGACCAGGAGGAAGACGAAGACGACTCAATGGAACTGAGAGGAAAGGAGGGAAACACGGACAGCCGACCCTTTCAAGAACTTGAGAGAGAGGGAGAGAGAGGTCGGAGATGGAGCATGACGGCAGTTCCGACCAATGTTGGTTCTGCTCTGTTTTACTTCCCTGGACATGTCTTATGGAGTTTCTCCTTTCTGAGTATTGCACTGGATTTGTAGGATGCTTCAGCAATGTCTGTCTTGATATGCACATAAAATGCAAGACTGCTATTATAAGATGGCAAGTTTGTTACTCTTTGACAAGCAAAAAAGCCTGTTCTCTGAATGATTGTCATCTTTGTTGTTTTATCCATGAACTAATATGTTATATGCCAGTCAGTTGATGTGATCTTCAAGACTTTTGGGACAAATTTGAAAGGATGGCCATTATGTAAGGCCACAGTTAGTAAGCACATACACAACACCATGTAATAAGCCATATTAAAAAAATTCTGATGTTGGGTGTATGATAACTGTTGTTAAATGACCTTAGCACTTGACTACCAACAAAAAAAGAGTCACACGTGAGGGCTATTGGGCTTCATTCATCAATTGTTCTTACAAAGAAATTTGTTCTTAACCCCCACATTTTTTTCATGATGTTTCTGGCATTTACCAATGTTATCTAGCTGTTCAAATCCAGTATTAGTAGGAACCTTTAAGAACCAGTTTAAGACATTTCTTACAAAGATATTGGTGAATGAGTCCAATTATTACTTATTATTTTGTTTACAGTTATGAAGCATTGTAGTCCATATACATAATGTTTCAAATTTTGGTTATTTGTTTTTATTAAAAGCACACAAAATGTACCCAGTGAATGTTTGTATATATACTATGTAAATAAAATTTGGGAACATATTGCCTTTGTCAGAGCAGAATTATTGTATTGTACAGACATCTACAGTGTGGCTGATCCACTTATCTCAAAAATGTGAAGGTGTAAATATGTCTCAATTAGTCTCAAATTTGTAAATGTAAAAATATTAACTCTTCTTGTGTTCATGTGAAGCACTATATCAGATTATGTCATATCATTTAATACTGTTTTTATCAGTGTTATTATGGAGGCAAATTATAGACGTTCATCATTTAAAATGAAGTAACCTGTTCATCATGCTGTCTTGTTATTTCATGGGGCAGTTTGTGCTATGGTCCCTTGTGAATGTGATTAACAGAGATAGGACAACATGACAAACAACAGTGTCTCATTGTTCTGTCCCCTGCCTCACCCTGCATTTCACAATGCAGCTGCAAGAGAGGGAGCTCTGAGGAATGTGACCAGATAAATGGACAGCTCCCTCCCCAACCAACTCATTCTGTACAGCCTATAAGCTTAATCCGTCACCACTGCAGTAAAAAATGCGTAAAATATAGTGACTGGGTCTTCTTAAGTTGTGCCCACCAAAACATCTCAGCAGTACTCAGAGGTGATAGAGCCAGTTTGATGTCCAAACTATCACTGTTTTCAGATTTGTAATAATTAACATATATAGGCTATTGTTAAAGATCAAAGGCTTTCCTTACTTAAAACATTCATGATTACTGAATATGAAAAAATGACTTGAAGGGGGCTTTTACAGGCTCGAAAAAAGACTGAAAGGGGCTTTGACAGGCTTCTGATTGTTGAAGGCAGGGTCTGAAGACCTCACACCTGCTGCTTACCTAATACAATTACCAGTAAACCCAATCCATTTAGATATGACTGCGTTTATTACCTATGTGGCCCATTTACCAAGGGGCAGCTCTTCCCAGGATATGAGTTGCTTCCATCGAGCATGGGTTAGGTGTATTTGTTGCTTGTCATTCCTAGAACATACTTAGGTTTCTCCTAATTGTCACTGAAAAAAATCACTTCCTCACTTCTGATTGTGAGCGTAGAGGAAAGATGTAGGCTAAAACAATAATCTTCAGTTTAGAATTTAAGTCATTTGGAGCCCATATGTCACTTACGACTTTAACTTTAAGCCTGGCTGCTACTACAACGCCCAGCCAGAACTTTTGATAACCAACTGTGGTGTGACTACCATATAGTGTTGTGGGACAATATTTTGGAATTAATGATGCTCAGCCAAAACCATGGACAAACTGTAGTCTATCACTTATGGTAACTACTGACTGTGCTCTTCCTGCATTACCCTTGGCAGTTGGGTTGGGTTCTATTGTATATGGCACTGTATAAATATAACTAAATCATGGTCCCTTTAGCTTTGCTTTGATAGGATCTTTTATCTCTAACTTTTGAGATGGCAGGCATCAAACATTGCTTGTTCTGTTTCTCAAAAGGAATTCTATGCAACACAGTTCCAGCAGCAGTACAATGTCAATCCCTAAAAATTCTTAAGTGGAGTGGTCTGAGTTTTGTGGTTTATCCTGTTTTCTGGCAGTTGCCATCATGTCTCCAGAACAAATGAAAATAATCAGTAATAAGTATATTAAACTATGCCAGGTTTTTGTACCCCCAAAACCTTTCCTTACTGAACGTCTGTACTATTTTTCACTATTTTTTATTTGAAATATTTCTGTGTTCCCATTACCAAAGTACTTATTACAAACTTAGCACAAGGGGTCAGCAGCGTTCAAGCAGACTGCTACCCACGTGACAAAACGTAGAAGTGGAGGGCCATGCTTTCTCTCAAAATGTCCGCGCCCGGGGAAGACACGTTTCCTTGCGAAGATGGAGAAGTTGAAGATATGGAAGCAAGTGGCAGCGATGAGGACGAAATGGATGAAGAAAGGGAAGACGGAGCAGGAGAAGCGAAGGTTTATGTACCCGGTTTGCAGCCACTGCAACCCGGAGAGGAGCTAGAAATGGATCGAACAGCTTATCACATGTACCATGAATGCCAGACAGGT
>JAIFZK010000015.1:2510000-2512500 GCA_027481765.1 Tenualosa thibaudeaui | reverse complement strand
ACATATCAGTACATGTAAGTGTGTGTGCACATCTTTGCATGTATGTGTGTGTGTGTGTATATGTGTGTGTGTGTGTGTGTGTGCGCATGAGGTGTGTGATACTGGGGCCTTAAGGAAAATATGCCACTGTTTGAATCACCCGCAGCTCCCCTACCCAACCCAATCTATTCGCCAAACACACACACACACACACACACACACACATACACACACACACACACACACACACACACACACACACACACGCTCACACACACACACACACACACACACACACACACACACACACACAACAACCCTCTAGCTCAGAGTGTGAGCATGTCACATCACATCACCTCACACACTCCCCAAGGGAAAGAAGGAAATAAGAGGGAGAGTGTGTGTGAGAGTGTGTGTGGTGCGTGTGTGTGTGGGAAGGGGGCTCTCAAAATCTTGCTAGATCCTCAAAAAGCATTAGCTTCAACAACACCCAATATGAAATGCACACAATGGCATACATTTGCACATAGCTTTCTCTGTCTGTTTCTCCATCTGTGTCTCTCTTTCTTTCTTTCTCTCTCTCTTTCCCTCTCTTCACACACACACACACACACACACACACACACATACACACACACACACAAACACACACATAGAAAGAGAAAGAGAGAGAGAGTCTTTCAGAGACATACTCAGTCAACTCACCCTGAAGCACCTACTCAAGTGGTGAAGAGCTATGGTGTGTGAGTGTGTGAGTGTGTGTGTATGGATGGGTGTGTAGTGTAGTGTTCTTCATTAATTGATGATGGGTCTTGGTGCTGTTGGCTGTGGAGTGTCTGATGTTATTAAGTGACTATCATTTCAGTTTTATTAAAGCCTCTGAATCAGAGCCTGAAAGCTAACTCCAGTGTGTGTGTGTGTGTGTGTGTGTGTGTGTGTGTGTGTGTGAGTGACTCAGACCTGAAATCAGAGGCCATAGGCCATAATCCTAAATGGGCAGGTCAGGGACATACCCAAGAGGACTTCACAATATGTTTTTGCACAATATGTTTATGCATATGGATTCTTGTTTATGTTTTTGCCATCTTTGTCTATACAATAAAAAAAATCCAAGAGAAAAACATATGTGTTGGATTTAGCCACCCTAACACGCAAACACAAAGTGACGTAGTGGATTGGGAGATGATGATGTCAATGCAGGAGTTTTCCTTCTCAAATCGTATTGTCCCAAATTAGAACAAACGTGCGTCTGGGGAAAGCCATGTGTGTAAGTGTGTGTAAGGGTGAGTGATTGCGTAGTGGATAAGACTCTCAGATTAGCCTGGGATTAAAGGGCTGAACGTTTCCGCTTCCCCCATCCTGCAGCCGGTTGGTTCCCCCCATGCTCAGCCACTCTGCTGGGGCGGGGCACACCATCATTAGCCACAGGGATGACCTGTGAGCTGAGAGGAATGACCATATGAGAGGCTTAGCTAGGGCTAGCCTGACCTAATGAGACAGGTATGTGTGTATGTCATCTCCCTGGGATTCCCTGCTCAGTAAGGTGAGTGCGTGTGTGTGTGTGTGTGTGTGTCCTAATATACAATCCTACGTCAGAATGCAGCTGGAGTTTCGTAGCTCTCAGCCATCTCTAGCAGGCTGTGATGATTATATTTTTCCTTTCTGTTTACAGCTGACCAAGGACACACGCCCGCACGCGTGCACGCACGCACACACACACACGTAGATAAATAGAGTAAAAGTAGTTTAAAAATGATTATTGGTTAAGACACAGTGTTGTGCAAGTTGACAGTTCACATGAGCTAGTTCAAAGTTCACTTTATACAGCAGAAAAAGGTTCGCCACTTCAATTAAGTTTAAAGAGGTTTAAAGAAAAACAGTGGGCATTTCTGTTCTCATCTTTTCAAATAAATCCTCTTCATAATCATTACCCTAATCACTACCCTACATTACCAAGATTCTATCTTGACCTAAACAGTGATTCAGAATCTCATAAAAAAATTGACCTGGTTCAGTGTTAAAGTGTTAAAGTCAGTTGACAGTTGGTGGATACACTAGTTCTTTTGAAACACTGGTGAAGTCCTACGTATCAGATGGTCTGGCCTGAAATGAGTATGTATTTCAAAACCTAGTCCTGGTTCATGTACAGTGCATCAATCTTACACACACATACACACACAGACAAAATACACACACCCACAAAGATATACACACACATCCATTCGCAATCTCTGTCTCATAACATCCATTGGTCACGATAGAAAAGACCCTTCTGTTTTCCAGGCCGGAAACAAGCAGCCATATGCATGCATGCAGATCACACACTCATACTCATTCACACACACACACACACACACACACACACACAAATACACACACACGCACGCACATAGACTGTCTGAGAGGTTTTGTGTAACTGGCCTGTAGCTTTGGTCATGCTGCTGTTTTTCTTCTCTTCAGAGCTGGCTCATGGACAGACACTCAGTGTTGTCCAGTCAAGTGAAGCTCTGGAGAGGCATTC
>JAIFZK010000015.1:2460000-2505000 GCA_027481765.1 Tenualosa thibaudeaui | reverse complement strand
TATACACACACACACACACTCTCTCCTTCTGGATCCCTCTGTTCCTCTCTTCCTCTTTCTCTCAATGAATTATCTGAGTATGACGACACAAGTTGGTTTTGAAATTGTGATTCCACAGCAGTACTGACCGATGATGTCATGTAATATTGTGATCTCATCAAAAAGGGACATTCCTGTTGTTATTTTAAGATGCTTTGCATTTTGATATGGTGATAAAGATGATAGAGATTGTGATGTAACACATGAGTGAGCATGTATGAGCACACACACACACACACACAGGCTACAGATGAACTGACAGAGGGGCAAGAGGTGGCTGAAAGGACCATTTGAATATTCCACAGCACTGCAAACGAACTGTTACTGGAAGGTTCATCTCTCTCTCTCTCTCAAACATTCTCACATACTCAACTTTACTACATCACACATAACAACTCTACCCACCCACTGTCCCCATTACATACACACACACACACACACACACACACTTGCTCACATATTTTGTTATGCATAGTGGAGTAGTGAGGAAATGTTAGCTGGGATTCTGTGAGGGTTTTTTTCCGCTGTGGAGCTCTAAGGATAATGGAAGTTCCTTGATGGAGAGATGGGCTGAGCCAGTGGAGGCAGAAACAACACACACAACACACACACACACACACACACACACACACACACACACATCTGTCTGTCTGTCTGTCTGTCTGTCTGGTGCTCCCAGACTTTCACTCTAAACGTCCAGTCCCCATTGTGGAGCATTTTAACCTGTCATTTCACTCACTGTTACTTCCACAAAGGCCCGGAATTTTGAGCATTTACACATCACTCTTTCAGCAGTCATACACCAGCATGACCACACACACACACACACACACTCACATGCGTACACATACACAGTCATATACATGCGTACACACACACAGTCCATCACCTCTACACGGGTGGTCAGAACAGAGGGAAGGAGTGGAGTAAAAAAGAGAGAGCATTTAAGAGTCTGTCACCTCCAGAGTGATCATTACGTACTCAGCTCCTCTACAGTGGTCTGTCCATTATTGTCCACCAGCTGCCCTTTCTGTATGACTGACTGTCCTCTGGGCTCCCCCATGCCTTTAATGCAGTCTTCTAATCACACCCCGACCCCCCCATGCCTTTAATGGCGAGCTACACGGTGTGATTTTTGGCCCATTTTAAAATGATTTTTCACTCCTGCGACTATTTTGTGGATCGGCCTGAGTTTCGGATCGTGTGTTGTACATTGTGTAGTGTACACGGGGTAACGAGAAGCGATTAACACCTGACGACCAGCTCCCAATCAGCAATCGTATGGTAGAAGAAAATCAAACCTCTTTGAAATCCTTGGCGCCCCTCATGAGGGTATTGAAGCACAGCCACGACAGGATAACCCTATAAAGTCGGTGCTTTTTCCCCTCTGAGCCTCTGAGGAAATATAGGAAAAGTGAAAGTGTAGGCAGTTGTTTAAAAGTGCTGATTAATCACTATTTCCACCACCATTTCATTCAGTTCCCAGCATGATGAGCAATACAGCACATGTCTTCCAAACCACCTATGTGTCCATACGTTGGTGCATCTTTCTTTTTGCAGACAGGGCAATGCATACAGCCAGGAGCACTCAGGTAACATTGTGTGATAAATGCAAATAAGTGATTTCTTCCCAGAAATATCTATAGAGTGCCAGTTTTGGGGTTCCTAATGTGTTCATTTCACTTGTATAATAACGGTGAACATGAATCGTGAGCTGTGGACTTTTAACCCCTATGATTTACTTGTACAGTTTTGAGCAGCAGCAGAATAATGCAATTGAAAAAATCACACAGTGTGCCCATCTTAACTCAGTCTCCTACTCCCCCTGCCCACCGATGCCTTTTACAGAGTATCCCACCCCCCCACTCCCCCACCCCCCAATGCCTTAACTTTAACAGTCTCCTACCCTCCCCGTGCCCCATGACTTTAACACACTGTCCTAACCCTCTCCCCATTGTCTTCAACTCAGTCTCCTAACTAATGCCTCCCCTACCCCCCCTAATGCCTTTATCATGTCTGTGACCTTAAGGAACTAAGACAGGGCCATAGAAAGGCATAAAAGTTTTGGCTGCTGTTTTAGAAATGTAGCCTAACTGGAAAGAATCACATGACTTGTTCCATATCTAACTGTAAAAGTGTGTGTCTGGGTCCTCTGGGCCAGACCATGGGAAGACCAGAGGACTGATGTGATATCAAGTCACTGTGTCAGCCAATTCAGCCTTAGGCAACCAAGTGGGTAACCAATCAGACCTTAGGCAAGAGAGTGAGGAACCAATCAGGCCTTGGGCTGCTGAGATGAGGACACAAAGTGATGAGAATGATCCCTAGACTGACCTATAACACTACAACAAGGAAAAGACCCACAGCCATTTAAGTAGGTGTGTGTGTGTGTGTGTGTGTGTGTAAAAGAGAGAGACAGCGAGGGGGCGGGGGGGGAGTCCATTGAGTGAGGTCTCTTCTTCATATAAACTGAAGTACAACGTTAGTCAGTTTCTCCACTTGATCATATGTGAAGAATACTACATCAACAACACACACACACACCCACACACAAACATTTATACAAGAAGTCCTTACTAGAGTTTACATACAGACCAACAAAACTGAATCATTTCCTATGAGTAAGCATTATGTACAAACACTAACTATACACCCATTAAAAATACTGTCCACACAAGCAAACTAAACAAACATAACCAATCTACAATAACAAAAATCTATGTATATAAAAATATATGTAGATTAGCATTACATACATGTCTCTCTCCCTCTCTCTCACACACACATACACACACATGAACACATAGCGAAGTCACGCACACCCTCGATCACCCACACATCTCTGTCAAGTCCTTCATGAGTTGACAATCAGAAGGGAATCCCTTTGTGTGTGGGCACGGAGGTGTGCAGTGTCTTACATAAAGTTCCAGGTCTGAAGAATGCAGACACTATTGCTATTGCTGGCATGGGCTAGTCTGCCAGTAATGGGGTGTGTTGGGACAGGTGGGGCTGGCATGCTCCACAAATGCGGAGGAGTAGCACACAAGATTACGGGATCTGACGAAGACTGTCGGAACCTGTCGGAGCCCGTCAGCCAATCAGCAAAGCAAGAGCACAAATGGAGCAGCAGCTGAGCGAACCTGTTGATGGGAAGTGATGGACTAGGTGTGTGAGCCCGGCTATGTCTGTATTACTGGAATCATCAGTTAACATTGTGATATAATAATTACCACATTACAATGAGCAATGTGCATGGATCGTTTTTTAAGTGGGTGTTTACGGGCACTTGTGCCTTCTTGAGGCTGACCCTTATGATGTAAATGTCAACCTATTCATACGTAGCATGGCAGGATAAGAAAGCAGAGAATATGAGGCAATCTGGAGGGATTATATGGCCTGGGGTTCCCTGTTGGATGGTTGTGCGTGCAACTGAGTGTCAAAATCGACCCCAAATTTAAATGTCAGCATAGTCGCTCGGTGAATCAGACGATAAGGGAAAAGGTGAGAGCCGAAACTGAGGCCTTTTGCACGACTTCAGCACTTCGTCCTCCACACACATACAAGTGTCTTCAGTTATACAAATACACATATCCACCTACACAAACACAGCATCATGCAGAGGTAAGCTCTATACAAACATGCACAAACACACACGCACACACACACATTTGCATGCACACACTGACATGCATAAACACATATACTTAGATAAATTATGGTAAAAGACAGCTTTGAGAGGGCCCATGGACAAACCCACAAGATTCTAAGAGCTGAAATATTCACAGATGACAAACTTAGCATCCTCACCTCCTGGTGCTTCACCATGACCTCAGTGACCCCCTTTCTACAAAAGGCAACATGTGTCAAAATATTATGTCAGATCTATTTCACATGTATGATATTCAGATAAAGAACAATGCATTTTTAAGAAAAGATTTTTTTTTTTTTTACCAAAGACACCTGCATTTGCATGCACCCTGCATTTTGTACATTGTAAATCTACCCTTCACAAATCTGCCAGTTATACAAGTGTTTCATGTGGGTCATAGAGATGGGGGGTAGGGGGATGGATGATGTAAAGGTGATGAATGGTGTGAAGGGAAAGAGTTACCATAATTCCTTAAATAATAACAGGCCTAAGATAATGGCCTAAGTTACCATAATTCCTTAAATAATAACAGGCCTAAGATAATGGCCGGGGTTGTAGTCAATGCGAGAAATTTCAATCCATATAACCATAGAACAGAATTCCAGGAAAAGTCCAAATAGCACTTACTACCACCAGTGTTTTAAATTTGCGATTCAATGACAAAAAAGTTTTTTTTCCTTGGTATATATTTTGAATATATCAAGTAACAAGTAGTCACAGATTTTTTAAGACTTTGTGATCCCAAGATGTTACTTTTTTCGGTCTCCATCGGTGGTCCTTTCTTGCCTCCATGCTCACTATGCTTGGGGGCAAGTTTGGCATAGATTCAGTTCAACTGGAATTTCTAAATTATTGTTTTAACTGCAAATTTTTTTGAAAAATGACTCATTCAACATTGGGTTTCATTTTAGATCTTAGTGAACCATGAAGCAATGGAAAACTATTTGAAAGTCCTTACTTTGGTTAACTTGAGTTAAATATAGATTGAAAATGTATGTAGTTACATTATTTATCACTGTTTGTAGCACATGTTTTTCATTGAAATATGTATTTCTTTTTGATGCAATTTTGTTTCCTCTCTTTAAGGTTGGATTATTCCAGACTTTTTAATCCAGATTGGATTAATTCCAGAGGATGATGTTTTATTTGTTATTCCACTTTAAAACCATCTTTGCCAGAGGTGCCAATAATTGTGGAGGGTGCTCATGTATATTATTATTGTATTGTATACATTATTATATTATATTTATATGCAGTATATATACTGTATATATACTGTTTATATTTTATATAGGATATTTTATAGATCATATATTATCACAGACAGCTTTGATAATCTTCATTCCCATGTAGGGTTACTTTCCAAAACAATGTCAGTGACACTTCCTTTTCAGACTAGAATAATCATATATCATAAATTCATATTTTTCAGAACTGTTAAAATCATATTCACATATTATTCATTTTAGACTGATTTGTAATGAGTAGTAAGTGGTTGCTTGTGACCCCTGATAACCTTCATAATCAGGCCAGAAAGAACACCAACGCTTTGACATTTACTTAATTCTTCTCAGGCAGTGTGTGTGTGTGACAGCATGCTGCACACACACACAACATGCACGTTCTCTCTCTCTCTCACACACACACACACACACAAACACTTGTTACGGTTCATTCATCTACTCACACATGTACCTGTTTTTCTTGGTTGGGTTTAAACTAGGCAAAGCAGTGTCTACACAATGGGATGAATGCTTTAGCTGTTGTTTCATCATCTCTGCTGACAGCTGACTCACCAGTGAAGTGAGAGCTTGATGTTGCCGCACAGGTCCAGCCATAATCCCAGACCGTCAGGTACCTAGGCATTCCTCTAGTATGACCCTGTGCTTACTTAACAGGCTCAGTGTGTAGCGTTGTGAACACAAATCCTTTGCTTAAACAAACTGGTAGCATGTATGAACCACACACACACACACACGTACACGTACACACCCACACATGCACAACAAACACTGGAGGTGAAAACACCCACACACACTGATAGACATGCACGCACACTGATAAACCAGATACCGAAATACCATGCCCTACCCAATTTTTTGCTACCCAGTAAATCCAGTGATGTTCCTCTGAGTCACTTACATCAATATCTCTTAATACCAGAATGACTGAATACCAGAAATCAACTCAAGTAGTCGACTCCTGTCATGGACAGAGGACTTTTGAACTGTTAGAACTGTGGTAGATTTTGAGGAGTGTTTATACTTAAGCTATGCCAAAAGTGAAAAAAAGTGAAGCGCAGGCATTTGCTGCAGTGCATGCATACGTCCAGAAATATTTTGTGTCCTCAACCCTCTGATGCTATTTGCCAGAGATGATAGGAGAATGTATCGACAAAAGGTAAATGAACAAACAACAGAGCTATCACTTTATGCACACCTGCTTGAAAGAATTTGCGGGGTCTGTTGGAGACGTATGGTCAGTTGGTCCAGCAGTTAATAAAGTTTTGAGAGAAACAATAAGACCACATGCAACAGCACAAGTGCAGCACTTGGCTACAATCCCTGTGACTTGCAGACCTGCACAGACAAGTTGGCATTTACACTCCTAAAAACTGACCTTTGGAGGAGCAGAAGTGTGACTCACAAACACTCACTCTCTAGATGTAACCTACACAGTCTGCTCAGGGAAGCCCCCTACCCACACTCTCAAAGCACAGGCACACACACATTAAATTATACATTGTTGGCTGCTCGCTGTGTGTTTGTGTTTATGGCTGTTAGTATGTGTGTGTAAGGCCTTAATCTCCCCCATTCACACATTCTCATTCATATTATTCACAGAAAGGAAATAAGTGAAATTCAAATGAAGAATGTAGTCAGTACTACTATTGTACATGGTACATAATCCATCTCTGATAATCTGGCCAGTGCATACATTTAATAGCATGGCTAACACTAATATTTTCCATCGCTCTATGTAAATAGCAAAAGTTCTGCAAGTCTTTCAAGCACAGCTCAGTTGGTCTTATCCTCTTTATGTTTTAATATTTTACCAAGAACATTTCAACAATACTGCAATATGAAGATACTTTGTTTTTTTTACTTTTTAAAAGGGAATTTAGGAGGGTGAACTGCATTCATGACATACCTGTTATCCTGTGATTGACAAAGAATCAACAAGCCTGTGGCATTTACCCAAACCTGTGGTGTTGGCACTGTGTCTTTGGTAATTTTACATACACGTCTTTGCATGTAAAAAGGTAAAAATGTCTGTTTTACACCAACTATACAAACAACTGCAGATACACACCACACTCATGCTTTAAAAGAGCAGAGTGAGAGTGTGTGTACAGTTTTGGGATCATGTCAATGGCAAATAAACTCTAGCTCTGCAGCCTGCCTTGTGCAGTTCTGTATATAAACAGAGACCATTTTCTACATAATGGAAAAAACACAGTGTATTGTTTGCCTGAGACAATAAACAAATTACAATTTAGAATTTGTGAAAGAGTGTCAGGGGTTCATTATCATTGTATAAGAAGTGAATGCTGACTTAATGGAACTTTACAGTATTTGGCTGATGATGATATCCTATGATGTATTTGGCTGATGATGATATCCTATGATGCATTTTGGGGGTAATAAGAATACCATGCCGCATGATGCAGAATACCATACACAATGCACAATATGGTACAACAGCAAATATGCTCGTTTATAGCAGACGCAGGCTGGATTGGACACTGATCAACACAAATGTAAACTAATGTTAAATTGTTATTATGAAATTAATGAAGGAGCAGTCAAGCCTGGCTGACACCAGATTACTTCTCATATCTCAACTGAGACTGAACACCAATCTGGGGGCCCTTTACTTCTATTTCCAAGGGAAGAACCAACATTAAAGCGGTAACTGGGTTAAAAACCCAATCAAATCATAACTCAGCTACACTGCTCATGTGCTATAGGTTGATAAAATGAATTATATAACAGTATCAGTCTTGGATAATTTAAACATTTTGTCTTTTATGACACAAGTCACACCATATAGGCTAACCTACAGTCTGGAGAACGCAAAAAATTTATAAAAAGTGATAACCATCATCAAATGTCTAGCCACATCTATCTTAAAAACAATATGATAATGTTTTTTTTCTTTTTCACAAATAGAAATGAATAAAAAATACAAACACCAACATCTAGTCTCTCATGCAATACGAGCATAACATGCGCATTACGACATGGCACATATGCGGTAGTACACATAGTCAATCTATGGCACTTCCCCTCACAGCAGCCTGAACATGCAACATGACCTGATGTCAAAATCACTGAACTTTCACTTGAACCTAGACGTGTTGGCTTCTAGGCTATAACACACAGGGTCCTGCGTCAATCAGCCCACTCAGGAAAAAAATACCCATGACTGCTCTTATTCGAAGACCAGGAAGAACAGAAGTCCGTCATGTTTTAAGTACCCTGAAGTTAACTGAGTGCTCCTCATCCAAATCGGAGCGCGGGCAAGATTCTTATGATGGATATCAGACAGTGGGTTGAAGTTCACGGAAAGGGTATTCCCCACGGTCGTGCGTTTTTTGTCCACTTCACCCTGCGAGGGTTTGCGGTGCGTAGTATTATGTGGTAGCAGATTAAGTCAGAGTTTTTCTCCGATGCGCGTGCAAGTAACGGCAAAACTTTCCTTTGCATGGCGAATGGCTTTCCAACAACTAAATTGTCTCCCAAACCCTAGCACATAACATTTAGCACAATGTAGGTGAACAATGAAAAGATAAAACCTAAAAGATCAATAGCCTATAGCCCTAAGCAGTTAATAAGCTTCGTAGCAATACGCGTCGCAGAAGGCGAAGGACTCCTCGCTGTTGATATAGGTTATTAAGAAGCCTATGAATAAAATAGCGTGTCGTGTGATTTACTCTAACCTATAGGTTATACTAAATAAAGCATCAAGCTCACGTGATCGCCACATTTAGTTATCTTGTCGAACTTATGAAAAATAAAAGTTTACTGACACTAGAAGTCAACTATAGTTTCTCTGGGTCCATAGAGTCAGGTTACGCCTGTCCCGTTGGGCAGTTTAATATCTCTAGCCAGTTCTCACTTCCATTAGGTAGCTCTTGTTACAGAGCGGGGGTATCATGAGGTTGTTCCCTGGCAAGAAGAAACGGGGACACACGCTTCCGCTAAAAATACCTGTCTACGACTATATTTGGATTGGCTGGATCACAATCAAATTTCTAAAATAAACGGTCCCGCCCCGGCACAATGAATGGAACTCTGCTATCACACACCGCCGTGCAGCCCACTGCTATATTTAGTAGAGGCGCTTGCGTCAATCACGCGCCTCAGTGCGTCAAGCCCTCGCTCCGCCCCCGGAGGCTGATCATTGGCCAGAATTAGAACGTGGCCAACAAATTACGTGTCTTGTGATTGGCTATCTTTGATTTACTGTTAACTAAAGCTACAGTAACCTAATTTATTTGCTTGGGTTGTGTGCCCACCGCGATTAGTTCATCAAGAAGTGCAAAATTGGGGCTAAAATAACAGATCACGCCCTTGTTTACTCTTCAGACCCGATCACCTGATCATGCATCACTACAGATGGCTAAAAACTGTGCAATCTGATGCGGTGCTGTTCTGGAGAATCTAGGTTGAATCTTGCGCTGTCATGCGGTCAACAGGTGCGCTGTCAGCGTTCAGTCAGCAAAACATAGGCCATGTAAGCTCACTAGACATTGCCCCTGACAGTTGTAAACGCAGTTGAACTGGCCACGCACAAGGAATACTAAATACAATCGAAAAGCAAAAGATTATAGCCTTCGTGCTCTAAAGCCTCTAGCATCTAGTGGATAGGCTCCTGTGCTCATCCAGAATTTGTGAGAAAAATACGGACGCAACACACAAGGCATTTGAGAACCGAAACCCTTCAAAACCTAGTCTACTTATTAGGCTGTCTAATAATGATTCTTTGGCCTACCTTGACTAAAAATTGCCATTGCGTATGTTAAAGTGAAGCCTACATAAACCACAGTGGTCAACAACATTGCCCTAATAAACCCGTGCTAGAGTTCGAGGATCCCCATGCAAAGTCGGTGGCAGTCGCCCTGTTTTTGCTCAGCCCTGTCAGAGTCGCAAGATCAACTCCCCCTACCGACAACTCTGTTCCTTTTCTCGCTAGTTCTTTCTGGCACGCGGGAGGAAGGCTTATGTGTCTACTGTACAGAGCTACACAGTGGACTCAACGTCACCCGCGCCATGACGTCAATGCGACGTCGCGCATTCCAGCCTCTCTATGCAGAAGCCTAACACATAAATGTGCTATTAGACTTTCCCTCGCAGAGTCTCCACATAAACAAAGGCACATTGCAGCTCGAGCCCGGCGCATCAGTCACGCGAATACTGTCAAGCGCGGACACCACGGAAAACCTTAAGTAGCGGAGTAGGACTACTCGTCTTACTTTTTTCTTTTTTTTGGACGGAGGAAACAACACATTATATTTCTTGTAATTGTTGCTATGCCGATCGATCCTCAAACTAAAAAGTGACTAATATAAGCCACAAAAAATAACTTTACCGGAACAGCCAATGCACAGGATATTTTAAGGAGGTTCAAAACACATGTAAAGACGGAACCACTACAGCAATCAAGTAAGTACCTTTTTCATGGTGAACTCATTTCGGATTTTAGGAAATTAATTTCCCTTTAAAATATGAAGAAATTGATATATGTATTATCTGGGTGCTTTGTTGCCTGGTTTAGTTTAGCCTAGAAGAGAGTGCTAGACAAGTTTTCGTCCTTCGTGAGAACGCGGTGACCTGTTGAATAGTCGGAGCCGAGCGGTGCGTCTCAGACACGGGACTTGGTTGTGCGCTGTCGCTGGCGGTAGACGGATGGCTCTGAATCCCAATTTATTTTGCGAAAGGTATCATATTCTTTCCCGTTGTCATGGAAATTGAATGCCTCTTCAACACCACGGTGAAGCGGCAGTTGTGAGGGGGCTTCCTCTGTTGCGATAAGTGTAGAACAGAACAGTGCGAGGCACAGCTTTATTGCAACTGCACTATGGCATTCTACCAGGGTGTCTGAATCACTTTTTGCTGGTTGATGTAACTACACCCCATCTTTAGTGGATGCAGCTTTATGTGAATGTATACTTATGTTGTTTTACCTCTCATATGCCTTGGCTACAATAGCTACAATATTTTCATTCATTCATTCATTCATTTGGATAGCTTAGGCTGTTGTTTTGAGAGTATGCTCAGTTCTTATACCGTATTTCATTATATATATACATTCTTTCTCTCTCTCTCTCTCTCTATCTCTATCTATCTATATATATATATATAGAGAGAGAGAGAGAGAGAGAGAGAAAGGTAGGACCTGGGTTGTTTAGTTGGGAGAATAGACACACCTTCCTTAGGCTTAGGCTATGTCACTGATTTAAATGTGCCGCCCTAGAGTATTTAATTTGGCCTACATGCTCTCTACCAATATGTCTGTCTCGACAGAGACACCGACAGAAATGCCGAGCGTCTTTAGAGAATGGTCACCGACTTTTCTTCGGTTGAGACATGGAGGCCTCTGGAGCAATATAAACACCACAGAAATTACCACTGTACGCATGTTTCATCCTTATATTAGCACAATGATTTAATAGTTTTTTCTTTTATCCTAACCTGCTATGACAGTGCTGTTGAAGTATAGGCAAAAATAATATCTTAGGCTACTTCAGAAGCGTGTGTGATTGCATGCGTGCGTGCGTGTGTGTGTGTGTGTGTGAGAGAGAGAGAGATAGAGAAAGAGAGACAGACAGACAGACAGACAGACAGACACACACACACACACACACACAGAGAGAGAGAGAGAGAGAGAGAGAGAGAGACAGTGAACAGAAAGTGTCAAGATCTGTTCTTCTCCCTTCAGATTTACTGTACTTGTATGTCCCTGCTTTCTTTCTCTTCACGTCTTCTTTCGGTCTATTTGCTTGTGAGGACTCTCTCTGTCTGGCTTATTGGAGCCAGGGGCAAATGCGTGTTTAGTGGCTCTCTTGCCGTTCTCTAGGTTACCAGAGCGCAAGATCAAACGTGTGTGTGTGTGAGAGAAGGGAGTGATTCGGACTGTGTAGGCTATATAACTTTTTGTGTGGGTGTGTGGTGGATGGAATTTCATGCTCGTCTTTTCTTTTCAATGTGGACGAATCTCTAGGTCTGATGGTGACGTGTGTCTTTGAAGTTGATGTGAAATTGCTATGAAAGCGCATGGTCACACGGGTTAAAATAATTTTATGCTCACGTCCGGGTGACGGAGGACACGGCAGGTCTCGCTAACGGGACTCTGTGCCTGCAGGTTTCAGGAAGAGGGCGCTAGACCCTTTTAAATACCATTGGTGGCGCGCACCCGGCTTTACAGCGTTGGGGTGAATACACACACACATGCACACACTCCTTCTCACAGACACACACAAGTGCGCGCGGGGAGACGTCGGGAGATATCTCAGGTGAATGTCTAGCTTTGGCTCTTTCTCTATATACTTTTTGTTCAAAAGATACAAAATCCACACATTCATATATCATGCATTGCATTTAGGTAACTGGCTAGAGTAATAAGGGTTGTAATAATTTCCTAAATTCAAATCTAGAATGTAACGTGAAGTAAATATTCTCTAGTTCAGTATGCACTTTCACTGTAGTCTATTGTGTGTATTTTCCTTGTGTTTAGTTCAGTGTCTTGTCCAGCATCGTTCTCTCATGCACTCCTTTTCTCCTTCCCTTTCGGTCTGTAGGCTTTGTCCTTTCATCTCATTCTTTTGTAGTCTATATGCGTCTTAAAATATATGCAGTAGCCTTTCTTTGGTACTTATTTTCTATACGCGTGGTTCATGTCCATTTCAAATCATGTTTATTTTTAAGACTTATATACCAGATACACGCGTATTTCAAGTATAGTGAGAGCTCTTGAAATATCATGAACTTAATTTTCCATTGCTTCATAAATAAATTGTTTAAAAATGTTTGGCAACTCATTCCTCATTTCAACTCATTTCTAATTTCTACTCATTCAAAGGATAATTTCGCGCTGCTTTTTGCTTTGCTTTGGTTTATTTTGCACCATTGACAGTCAGCCATTGCGCCTAAATCTTTAACTTGATGCCCCTATTACTTTGGTGGGTAAAGGGAATTAAATTGTAGATGAGAACTGTACACACAATACACGGTCAGTGCGGTGAGATGCGCGAGTTTTGTTTTTGGTATAAGGCTGACCGCAGCGCGCGCGGAAAAGCTGTGGAACAGACTTGAATATAGTTTCTGTCATTATTTTCGTTTCTGATGTTACTACGGCTTTCAACTTTGATTTTGTTGTGGGACATGTATCTTTTTGACACGTGTTCTGTATATTGTTGGTGTTTCTTGGTTAATCTATCGAGCCTAAAGTTTGGTTAATTTTAAAACGATCCAGAGATCTCGATTAAGTTTAATCGGTTGCTCTGTTTTAGGCGCTGGTTCGGAAGAGCGCCCCCAGCCTAGCTCCGACCCACGAGTACCGGACACATCCTCTGAGGCGTCTGCCGACACCCGCACCATCTCCCGCACCACTTGCAAACCCACCACAATTCAGCGAGCAAAACTCACACGAGGTAAGCTAGTCAAGGACCAAATAGAAGCCAAACTAAACGATATTTCCGTAAATTTAACATGGTTATGTCAATGATAATGTGAACTGCTGTCTAAAAGTTGTGTACATGCTGCTTTAATTTGAGCCAGTTTTATTTGAGCCAGTTTCAGACTTTCCAAGAGTGTGATTTAACGGGTTGTAGAAAATTGGTTGTATCATCCCACGTGTGCGGTATGCTGTCAAAATGTTGACCATAACTCACTGGGACATTTCCGATTTGGAAATATCAGCAGAGAATAGGAATGTAATAAATGGTGTGTGCAAAGCGCCTACACGTGTGTTTTGTTTTCACCTGATCGTCTGCGGGCGCATGAAAGCAACTTTGTCTCCAGGGTACTCACCTGCAACATTAGGGTATGGTGCACGCATATTTAAAATATGCAGTAAAATATAATCAATCAATTATGTACCAATATATTGTTGAGTGTAAGTGTTGTCATATTTAAGTAGGCAATTCTATCTACATTAAGGGAGCAATCATATAAATAAAACTGCTGAAAAAACTATAGGTTATATGTATGTACGAACGTGCACCGTTGAAGCAATTACTCAAGAGTGTGTTTTATTAAGATAAGCGTTACGTGGTTTTGTGTGAATGAAAGTGTACCTGAGAGAGAGTCAGGTATTGATTGTGTGCCGTTCATCTTTCGTTTATTAGATCTATGGCACTGAAGCGATGAGCAAACACGCGCATTTATTGGAACAACTGCATTTTGTCCATCTAAAATGCACCCCCCGAGGTTAGAATCTATTTTACCCTGTGATCCTTATACACATGCACAGAATGTTTTAATTTACTGCGCATTGCTTAACAATACTATGGCTATTTCTTTTCTTTTTCTTACACACAAACTTGTTTTAGTGAAGGGAAATTATGACTGGGTTTTGTGTTTCGTCATCAAAAAGGAGAATAGTCCAATCCAAACAGACAGGTTCGCATGAAGCTATACTCACATGCACCTCTTTTAGCCTGTGCACGGTGTTTTCGGGTTGTCAGTTTCTAAATTGTGCATTTGTGTGTGCCTCTGTGTTTAAACTGGGTACCAGTGTACGTGTGTGAGTGCATATGAGCGAATGTTGGTGAGACTGATTTAGCTATAGTCTCCATTGTTCCTGCTTAAGGTCATGAACTTTGACCTTAACATGACTGGACCTTTTTATAGATCTAACACTATCCAGTTTCAATGAGACACTGTCCATGTCATGTTCCTTCTCTCAACTCTCTGCGTGCATAATGTGCGTGTTTGTGTGTGTGTGTGGATTGTGGAGTGTGTAGAGGGTGCTGTGTTGACAATTTGAGTCTCTTCTACGTTTGCTTCTCAACCTTCCTTATCACATGGAATATGTTGTGTTGTGGTCATCAATGCCTCAGTTCTGTTGGGAAGTACTCTATGCCTCAGGATAAGCATGCACTTGCAACAGACACACACGTACACGCACACACAATGTGAGAGCAACAGAGGGAGAGCGGAGAGACAGGAAGCCCTGAAAAAAAGAAAGAACATTTGACTCACCCAGTGAAGTCCCCCTCTTCTAGATGACATCATTGTCCCTTGTATCCATGACGACAAAGCCTAGTTGTGTTTGCCCCCCCCTCCTACGCTGACATCATGCATGTGTTTGCGTGGAGAGGGGAAAGATGTGTGGGTCTTAGACTTGAGAAATTGGCATTATTGCACGAAGCAAGTCAGTTACAACAAGGCAAATTGCAATTAGTATTAATTACATTCATATGCTGTTTTTTTATTTTTATTTATTTATTTGTATTTTTTTTATCAGATGTGATTTGCGGATTGGTGACTTTTTCGTATGCGGTTGGTGGGATGTACGTGTGTGCCTACACGCGGGGCTGTGTGAGTGAGTGAAAAAGCAAAGTTAAAGAGGCGTACATAATTGATAAGTCTGATTTTCCTAAATACACATGACGCGAGCGATTACCGAGGAGCGGCCAGACGACAGACGCGGGATATGAGCGTCAATGGGGCTGGTGATGTGTGTACTCTTCCCCGCCCGAGAGATGAGCAAACACTGGACACACACACTCACGCACTCACGCACAGCCCCCTACGCACATAGCCGATTCAAACAGCTGTGCTGGAGGTGTGTTTCTGTGTTTCCATTATGCAAGGTTGCCCGGGTGGCGTGCAGCGTCGTTTAGGAAATACCAATATCACAACAAACGTTTTTTTTCCTCCATCGCAATAAAAAAATTATATTCAACCATGACCACTGACTTGTTTAAACGATGAAAAAAAAGAGGGAAAAATAATTTATCAGGAAAAAACAACATATTACAACACAAAACAACAACATATTATTATTATTATTGTTAATAATAATAATAATAATAATAATAATAATAATAATAATATGCTGACATGGACGTTTTCATTTGCAGCTTTGGGTGTATGCCTCTCTTTGAGCACAGAGTACTACCAAGCACTCTTTACTAACTGCATACTAACATCAGGGTCTGTCAGCATCTTCCTCTCTGAATGCACAACTAAACAGAGGACAATCCACCAACCACCCTTTCTCTCTTTTCTCCTGTGTCCCCCCCCCAGACATGCCTTGTGTACAGGCTCAGTACGGCCCGGCTCCCCCAGGGTCCAGCTATTCCTCCCAATCCGTTGGTTACCACGGAGACTACGGCTCTGACCTCATGAACCCTGACTATGCCAAGCTGGATCTGGGTGCTGGAGAGATCTCGGCGGCAGCAACCACCTCTCTCCCCAGCTTCAACGTGTTTGTGGAGAGCAGCTATGACCCGCCCAAGCCCTCCTGCCTGTACCAGCTGCCCTCGGTGCGGCCCACCATCAAGAAGGAGGACGACCCATACCCGGCTGGGCCGACCCTCTCCATGGGCCAGAGTGACGACGCGCTGGCGGGCAGCTCCATGTACTTCAAGCAGTCGCCGCCCTCCACTCCGCCCACCCCGCTCCCACCTGGGCCTCACGGCGGTGCCTTCCTGTGGGAGGAGCCTCAGTCCCTGCAGCAGCTCCCCCAGCCACAGCGATTTGCTCATTTCTATGAGCAGCCGTCCCCCGGGGCCTCCTACGAGGGCATGGGCGTGCAGGTGCGCCCTGAGCGCTCGCCCTCAGACATGCACGGTCACAGCCACCCACAGGCCCACCCGCACACGCACATGTACCCACTGGGCATGGCAAAGGCCGGGGGTCTGCCCTTCCGCTCGCTGGCCACCATGGGGGGTTGCCCGGCGCCTTTGCCCTCCCCTCCGACGCGATCCAGTACAGGAGAGGGGACGTGTGCCGTGTGCGGTGACAACGCTGCCTGCCAACACTACGGGGTGCGCACATGTGAGGGCTGCAAGGGCTTCTTTAAGGTAAGGCAAACACGAATACCCATTAATATACCCATCTCACAAGACTTGCCTAAGTTTTCATTGTGTTATGACAGTATGGAACATGATTGGGTATGGAAGCATGCACATTTGCCTGCACACAAAGAAACACACACACACACCCTGTCACTGTTAATGAGAGTTACATTGTTTGCAACACATGCCTGTTCTGACGTAAACCCTTTTTGGATAAAAGGACAATGGCCTGCAATCAGCATCATATTTTGGAGTTTGTCCTGTGCATATCAAAAGAAAGTTTTCTGAGCCTCTGAATACTGTGTTTGGCGTCGGACTCTATATGCAATGCACAAGGATTAGAATCCTGAGCTCTGAGGCACACAAAAATGGTGTGTGTGTATGTGTGTGTGTGTGTGTGTGTGCACGTTTTTTGGTATGATATCTTTTGGCATCACAGTTCAACATGATATTACAAGCTTTATTATAAGGTGTGTCACCCCTCACTGCGAATTTGAGCAGAACTTGCTGTGTTGGCTCCTCTCAGCATTAACAGAACATCTGAAACAGTGAACAATACTGACACACCCCTACGCCTGTGAAAATCTGAATCTAAGATTTCTCTTCAGAAGAAATAATATCACAAACAGAGAATTATGACTGCCAATATAAATGGACAAAATAGGATTAATAACAGAGCATCTAAAACACAGGTCTGGAAGAAGGCCAGGGAGGGATCAGTTCTCATAGCATAGTGGAAAGTTACGCCCTTCCCTCTACCGTGAAGAGAATACCTTTTCTATAGCTAAAAAGGAACATACACACAAGGATATATGTGAGATCTGTACAGGCTATATGCATGAATGAAATCCTGTCTTTTGGGATTTAAGTTGAGTGTAGCCTTCATTGGTCTCCAGCTCTCTGACAGAAGTGAAGGAGAAGCACAGAGACAGGCAGGGTGAGGTGAGAGGAAGATAATTGAATCTTGCTTCTGGTCGGCTACAGAAATAAATTATCCCCCTTTTCAATTAGTTTCACAATTTGTTTTTATTTAGTAATTAATAAAAGCAGGGGTGGTATGCCAGAGGCTGTAGTAACAATCACACATAGGCACATGCCTGTAGTCTTACACGCACATACATGTGCCCATGCACACACACACACACACACACACAGAGAAAGAGAGAGAGATTACTGTCAACTGTTACTAAAATTACAATGAATATAATCACACCCACTGTAAAGCAAACACATGCACACACACACACACACACACACACCCCTATGGCAAAACATGAAACTGGGTGTCTTGCCAACACATCAACCAAGTCTCCCCCCGAGCAGCTGTGCTTTCTGTCTGTAAGCTCACATTCAAACCAGCTTGGTTAACATGACAATGACAAAAATACTGAAAGAAATATGCAACAAAGATTAACTACTAGCAACAAACATGTACAATCTGTTGTCCAAAAGCAAAAATATCACTCCTTAACTGGTAATAGTAATATTTTCAAAAATATTTGAATATTTGCTTTTCTGTTATTTGCTCACCCTACCACACACATTAATATCTGTACAAGAAAATGCATTAAAAGATGAATTTTAATTTCTGAAATGTTTTGAAGAAGCTTTTAGCTTTTCATTCCATTCAGTAGACATTTTTCCCATTCAAAACCAATTGTTTCCTGTGAATTTGTGATAAATCCACAATTCTATACAATTAATTCTTTTAATGGACTACTCATACATATTAAATATTTGAAATGTAAAATATGCAGACAGTATTCTTGTTTAATTTGTCACTAACTTAGCCACAAAAAGAAAAAGGGTGAACTGGAATTAATCAAATCAAATTCATATAAGTGTAGTCACTAATGCATTCAATTATTCCATCATGTGCTTTTCAATATTGCTTCTTTCACACGTTACCATTCCCAAATAGACCACCATATTTCTCTCTGCAGAATCAATTCATCCCACCATACTTATTTTTCTAGATTCTCTTTTTCTGTCATTTTGTTCCTCAATTGATGAATGTTCTATCCCATAGTTGTATCCCAAGTGCTGCACCTAATGACTGACAAACACAGAGAAGATAAAGGATAAGCAGACAGATGCAGACAAATGCATACACTCACACACTCATAGATACACACCAGACATGCACGCGCACACACACACACACACACGCATGCCCACACACACAACCAGGAATAATGACTATTGGACTGATTTGTGAATTTTCACCTTCCTCAGAAATGTGTAGTTTTGAGTGAGCTCAAACACAGCTCTACTCCCCTCTGCCCTGTGAGAGGCTGAGGCAAGTATAAATGTGTCAGACACTGTGTGTACATTCAGGCAATCCTATACACTCAAGTACAGGTTACTAAGGTACATATATATGCAAACACGTGTGCATGCACACACACACACACACACACACACAATCTCTCCACACACTTAACCAATTAACACTGATAACTGATAGGGACACCGAGTGGAAGGGAAAGAGGAGAGAGAAGAGCGGTAGAATGAGAAGAGAGGAAAAGAATAGATGAGAGAAGAGAAAGAGAGAGAGACTCTAGTAGTAAAGGAATAGGAAGAGAAAGAGGGAGGGAGAGAGGAATCCCCCGTGGCTCTGTGCTGTGCGGGACCATTAGCACATGTTACATGTCATGGATCCACAGCAGCGTGTCCTGCAGGCCCTAGGGAGCACTCTGAGCAGTGGACCGTGTGTGTGTGTGTGTGTGTGTGTGTGTGTGCATGAGAGTGCCTGCTCAGAGTGGTCACTGTCTTTGCTTTGCAGCCCTTTTATGTGACCGAGGCCAAGATTGAGTTTGTAGTTGAGTTGTCATTAAATACTATGCCTATTGACTGGCATGATTAATTGATCGTGTTTGCAGGATGCCTCCCTCTGTCGGATTCTTTCCCTTGCTCTCAGACATCTTAAAAAGAACAGGTTTTTCTGACTTCTTCAGGCCCTTTGTTTTACGAGTTTCTTCCGCTCCACTCTTTTTATTTAATTCCGTCTAACCGTTTTAACAGGATTAGACTCAAGGTGCGCCAGTCTGTCATACACACGCATAGGCCTACACATGTGCAAACACACACACACACACACACACATACACACACCTGAATGACTGAGTAGTGTGAATAGACTTGAATGGGATATTGAGCTGTGCATGTTTTGACACTGCAAGCCCTTGATACTGCTTTTATTTGCCATGACTCACAGCCCTCTCCACTGAGAGAACTTAGCACTTTTTCACCCACTTTTTGTCCCTTAAAGCTCTGGGAAACCTGTGCAGACACACAAACACACACAGACCAAGAATTTAAGTTTATTTTTTAATTGTCACGAGATTCTATTTATCAGGAAAAAATCTGCTATTTAGAGATGCTCCGCCTACTATGTCACACAAAGTTCAACTCTTCAGTCAATAGAACTGTTGTCTTGCCCCTGTGTGTGTCGTATGTTTGCATCTGTAGCCGTGTGTGTGTTCGCCTTGTCGGGTTGATAACATGTCGAAGTCAATGTAGTAGTTGTTTAAAACTGACTTAACATAACATACCCGCCGTCCGTAGACCTGCATTTGCATAATCCTTGATTTTCTTCAGAGCGTAATCGTAATGAAATAATTTCTCTCGTACTTCGCTTGTGCGCACTGGAGCGCTGAATGTGCTAATTAAATTAACTGGTCCATTCGCGGTGCATCTTGATCAAATGACAAAAAAACATGATAGAGAGAGTGCAAACGAAACAGAAAGCAAAGATGCGCGCGCGTGTGCTAAGTGTGTGTTAGGAAGGACTGTCCTTCATATTAGATTAGTGCTTAGTGCGTGCAGAAGACCTGCATCCTGTTCATATGAAACTGCTAATATCACCTAATAAATCGTATACTTGGTAAGGGTAGTATCCCTGTTCCGTTCACTTTCAACAACCCGCTGTGTTCTGCATTCACCGATTATGGTGTCCGGAAAAGGTCACACTAGATAATAACTCTCATTGGTATCGGGGATAGGTATACACGCACCCCGATCACATTGATTTACCGGGAATAAATAACTCGCGCGCTTTCTCCAAGTGCGATATGGAGAGACAAACCTGCCCAGACTCCAAGCCTAATTGGCTTAACGTTTGTCCATGTAGTGGGCCTACAGAAACAATAAGCAACCCCTCTGTTGAATACATCAGCCTGAAATTTTATTCAATGGGAATTAACACTTCATAGTGAACTGGTAGCTAATTCAATTAGTTCTCTCCACGCGAGTGTTTTATTGAATTATCACGATGAAATGGGCTACAGATGGAGCTCATTAACTCACCGTTTTGTTTTTTTTCTCAGTTTTTACTAGCGTGGGATGCTTAAAGACTTGCAGAATTAAGCGTACCATGTCCGCCGATCAGAAACCACTCCTTCCCTTTGACTTAGTACAGGCTATCACATCCCCAGTGCACGTCTTTTTAGTTTTAGCTGTGACGGTGTTAAGGACAGACGGTGGGCTTGCACTGATCTATTTGATTTCATTTTAATAAGGTCAGTGATAATCGCGCTGGGCCGACCGGGAAAAAAACAAGTCCCGCAGGGCTCATGCAAAGGCGCGAGCCGCTAAAAAGCCCCCCGGTGGCGCGAGCTGAAGACTGACCCGCGAGCTTCACAAACAATTCTATCACGCGGGGCTGCCTGTCTCTCGGGAGCGACTTCAGCACGAGCTGCACTGATCCTCATTGTCAGCGGCTCTCGCTAATAAAACTGTCCCTCCTGCGGGCTACGCATGTTGGGAAATTAATTTTATCTAATTATCCTAATGACGCGCGAGCTTTTTCACATTGTAATTAAAATCTGACCTGCTAGCTGCTGTCTTCATTCTGAAAAAGGAATTCAATAAATAACAATTTTGGTGCTCTGATTGCCTCCCTCCTCCCCCTTCCTCTTTATTTGTGTATGCAGAGAACTGTGCAGAAGAATGCCAAGTATGTGTGTTTGGCCAGTAAAAACTGCCCAGTGGACAAGAGACGGCGAAACCGTTGTCAGTATTGCCGCTTCCAGAAGTGTCTGAGTGTCGGGATGGTAAAAGAAGGTAAGGCATGAACACATACATACACATACACACACGCACACACACAAACACTCACAGTTAAATTACATATGTGTTTCCTTGGCTTTTGGATGTAGTCACTTACTGTAGGCACCCCTCACATTCTTTGGTTATCAAGAAGCACCTCTCAGTGCCCTCTACTGGCCAGTTGCCTCAGTATTACTACTACAGTTGGCCATTTGCATGTTCAGATATGTAACAGGAGTTTTATTTTCGGCCATAAAATCTACTCTCTGTGTGTCATTTGTCTCCAGTGGTTCGCACAGATAGCCTGAAAGGCAGGAGGGGTCGTCTGCCATCCAAACCAAAGAGCCCTCTGCAGACGGACCCGTCTCCCCCCTCGCCCCCCATCAGCCTTGTCAGCGCTCTCCTGCGGGCCTACACACACTCGACACCCCGGGATCTTGACTACAGCCAGGTGCCACTGCCACTTATATTGTATCCTCAGTGTGTCTTTAGCTTCATGTCTGTCTGAGAAAGCCAGGGTGCGCCTTTTTCAAATTCTACTCAAGCCAGTACAGTAACAAGACATACATATACATCCCTTAGCAGTGGGTGTATCAGTATGCTCGCTGAAACAAAGTGAAAGTAGTACTTGTTGTGCTAAGACCACTCTCTGCCTGGTCCTCCTTGTCTGTAGTTCAGTGCCGTGGAGCCGGTGGGGCTGTCTGAGTCACAGCAGGTGCAGGTCTTCTACCGCTTGCTGACCAGCTCCATGGAGGTGACGCGGGCCTGGGCCGACCGCATTCCAGGCTTCCCCGAGCTCAACCGAGACGACCAAAACACGCTCATTGACTCTGCCTTCCTGGAACTGTTTGTTCTGCGACTCGCCTACAGGTATGTACGCCTGCGCATCAGTCTGGCATCAGCAGTCATAGACCACGTGAACACACACACACACACTCATACTGATGAGGATTCAGTGTTTAGTAGTAGGTCTATGTGTCTGTGGTCACCGTGTCTCCATGTCTCCATGTCGATTTCTGTTTAGACTGGGAATGTGTACACACACACACTGTACATTTACCTTGTGTGAGTGTGTCCTCTCTTTGAACTGAAGCCTCTCTCCAGAGCCCCCCCCCCCCTTCTCTTGACTCACCCCTCTCTGAGTTACGCTTCTCTTTCTCCCACTCCAATTTTACTGGTTGCCGTGGGTAGAAGTATTTCCTTGGTGACAGTACAGTGGTCAACGCACACAGGAATGTGTGTCTCTGTGTGTGTCTGTCTGTCTTTCTTACTCCAGACTCGCTTACCTTGTCCTATAGTATCTCTTACCCTTTTCAACACTCTTGTTTTCTGTATTACCTTAGAGCATAATTTCCCTTGAAAAACATTAGTGATTCATAGCTCCTATTGTGTATGGTCATCTAGATTTCAAAATGCATGCATGTTTTGGAGAAGATGTGCACACAGTCAAAAAATGTGTGTTTGTGTGTGTGTGTGTGTAATTGTGTGAGAGTATTAGATAATAAGAAACAGTCCTCTTCACCCGACGCCAGGACTTGACAAATGAAACCATGGGAATTTTGTGTGTGTGTGTGACTGCGTGTGAGCGTGTGTAGGAAGTTTTTCTTCCCAAATTGGAAGATTTGGTTTAATTTTGAAATGATGTACATCTGTGAAAGCTTTTCATTAAAACACTGAAAATAAACCTGCAAGGGAGAGAGAGAGTGAGAGGTAGTGGAGTTGTTGAGCAAGACGGGGGGATGGAGATTCATGGGAGGAATGTTTACTGTGGAAACTGTGGCTTAATTAGCTCCATCTCCCTGCTTTCATCTCGCCTGCCCCAGCGATGGTTCTTATTTGTCGCCATGGTAATTGTTTCCGAACTCCATGTCTTCAAAACTGACTGGTGAGCCAATCAGATCAGCGTCAGTTCTCATATGACCACCCCCTGGGGTTGCTATGTCACCAGAGGGTGAAAGTGTGTGCCCTGTGTGTTTATGTACAGCAGATATATGTTTGTATGTGTAACCCCCCCCCCCGAATCACACACACACACGCGCGCGTGCGCACGCACACACACACATACACATACACACCCAGAACTGATTAATTAAAAGATGAGACATCTTCTGAACTCCATCAAAGGGTACTTTGAACCTGGCTGGCACCTAATAGCACACAGATAATAGAATATTAACCCCCCCCCCCCTTTCTCTCTCAGGTGGGTGCTGCAGGAGGAGAAGCTGGTGCTGTGCAATGGACTGGTGCTGCACAGGCAGCAATGTCTGCGGGGCTTCGGGGAGTGGCTCGACTCCATCCGAGACTTTAGCGCCAACCTGCAGAGCTTGGGGCTCGACCTGACTGCCTTCAGCTGCCTCTGTGCCCTGGTGCTGCTCACAGGTAACACTCTTGTGAGCACACACACACACACACACACACACACACACACACACACACACACACACACTCAAACTCACATGATGCCTCAATCAAATTTCATGGAGAAAAACAAATTAGTTTGAGACGTGCAAATACTGTAATCAAAACTCAATTCACATATTTTGTCATACTGTTACTTTTAACATGCACAGTTTCTTTTCTATTCTGTGTAACCTTTATGCATCTGTGATTGTCAGCCGCTCCCTATAGGAGTCTTTTTTCAAAGAGAACCAGGCAGATATTTTCACACAAAATGTACCTTGAAACTAGAGGCAACATTAGTTAAACACTATTGATGAGGGAATTGATATAGTAGACTGCTTTCAGTAAACTTTCAGCAAGTTTTCTTTCTGTCGCTGTCTTTTCACAGACACACATACACACTACACACTTGACCACATACACATATATACATACACAATTACGTATTACATTTTAGTGTGTAGCTGTGTGTGTATTTGCCAGCATTTTCAGTTAATAATGGCTGTGCTTGTACACTTGCCCATACATGTGCTAATTCTCTCTCCCATGATTGTGCACACCTGCAAACTCTCCTACGTGCATCTCATGTGTGTGAGACACAAACAATGCTCTTGGTGTCCCCTGCTCTCTCACTCATGCTCCCATTCCTTTTCTCTTTCTCTCATTCGCTGAGAGAATCATCATTTTTTGAGAACCTCACACACACAAAGGCACAGAGTCTGTTGTCGCTGCATATAATTCATTGTCCACACAACTCTATGTTGCACTACAGATGATACTTCAGATGTGCTTAGAGTTCCTGCAGGTTTTGGGCAGTAAACAGGGATCATATGAGGCTCTGTTTTAGATGGATATGCCCCTTCCATCACACACACACACACACACACACACACACACACACACAGAGAGAGACACACACAAACACATAAATGTACTCACAAGTAAAAACTGTTTAAATATCAATGGAGGATATGGGCACGTTTGGGGGCCTTAGTGTGTGTGTGTGTGCGTGTGTGTTTGGAGAGCACTTAGCTCTGTAAAGGAATTGAACAGCACTCAGCGGAGGGCTCCACTAGACCAGCCCTCCTTCCTCCTCTACCCCATCTCTGATCTGTCCGTCCCTTCACCTCTCCCTCACTCGCTCAGGCTATCGACCCTCCTAAAAGTGTCAGCTGTGAGGACCATTGATCCCACTCTGCAGGAGAGAGAAGGAGAGAGAGAGTGAGAGAAAGAGAGAGAGAGAGACCATTGATGGCTGCCACACACAGAATCTCCTTGAGGCATTTTAGTTTAGTTTATATGAGGTTAACAATGATTTGAATTTAGTTATACAAAGACAAAATGTGCTGTTTTGTGTGTGCGTGTGTGTGTGTGTGTGTATGGGTGCAGGGTGTTGGGGGATGGACAAGAAAGAGATGTAGTCGTGTGTGTGTCTGTGTGTGTGTGTGTGGTCAGGACACTGCGTTCCATCTCTTCTTCACTGATGAATAGATTAGACTCACATTTAGGAGCCAGTGACTGAGTGTGTATATATTTATGTGTGTGTGTGTGTGTGACATAATAGATTGGCCTCACATTAAATGCCTAGTGGCTGTGTGTTTGTGTCCAGTAGCTGTCCAGGCTGCAGGGTTGCCATGGGAAACTCAATTAGCTTTGCTCTTAATGGGGCTTGTCTGCTCACCACCCAGAATAATTCAGCTAATTGTTCAAGTACTTGTGTTTAAGTCTGCCTGAGAGGGCAGGCCATGTGTGTGCGTGTTGCTATGTGTGTGTGTGTGTGTGTGTGTGTGTGTGTGTGTGTGTGTGTGTGTACTGCATGTTTGCATTACCGTTCTACTCTTTCTTATATTTTTTGTGTTTTTTTTCCTTACTTGTCTTGTTTTTCTTCAGTGATCTTTTCCTTGTCCGTTACCTCTGGTTCTCAAACCACTCCCCTCAATTCTTTCTATTATTTATCTTTGTCTTTTTTAAATTAAAATATTTTTTTTTATTTGTCCCATTTCAATTCAGTTCAATTGAGTTTTTTTCAGCACAATATCTGAATGCTGGAAACAAGACTGAATCTTTCAAAATTAGAAAAATGCAAAAAAATAAAATAAAAACGAGTGAATAAATTCACAGTGAATATGTCCCTTCTCTCTCTCCATAGATCAGTGTCCTGGTCTGAAGGATCGGAAGCGTGTGGAGGAGCTGCAGAATAAGGTGCTGTGTTCTCTGCGGGACCACCTGAGCTTTGGCTCCAGTGTGGGCGGCGCCGCAGGAGGGAAGGCTCCCCTATCGCTGAATCGTGTGGTGGGGGTGAGGGCTGAGCTTCGGACCCAGCGGACGCAGGGGCTCCAGAGAATCTTCTACCTGAAGCTTGAGGACTTGGTCCCTCCCCCTCCAGCCATTGATAGGTTTTTGGATACATTGCCCTACTAAAGGCCCTCGTTTGTCAAAATGCAAAGACACGCCCACTGTTTGAGACGGATCGGCCAAGGGGTGTGTCATCAGCAGAACTAGCTGTGGACGACAGGACTTTTGTCTGGAAGGAGGCCACACTACAATGCCCATGATCTCCCATTTACGCACACGGGACGTACTATTGTCTGTGGGAAAGAAAAACTAACAACAACAAAACAATCAGAACATTTCTTATTCTCGGTACGACGGTGTGTGTGTGTGTGCGCGTGCGTGCAAGGGTGTGTGGGTGGGTCTCTGCACAGATGTGTGTTTGAGTGTGTATTTTGAGCCTTTATAGTGTGAATCTGATGTCACAACATCACTTCACACACACTCCCCTCATCACTCATTCTCAGCCATGGATTCCTCTGTGTAAGAGACTGTATCTGTCCACATGCGTGTTCTTGGACTGTGACCCGAAACAGAGCACACCTCACAGTTGTATACATGCAAATAAAGACAACATACAAACATAGTACACACACACACACACACAGACACACAAACACACACATACATACATAAACACATGTTGTTAGAGTATAGGCAGAGGGTAGTGAACAGCTCCTGCGTACAAGTGCAATTTCTGAAGTGCTTTTCCCACAGGATCACACTGCGATTCCAGCTCTGTAGTTGACATTAGCTGACATGAATACTAAGACTCCGTCCTTAGAGCCACTGGCCGTAAGGCCATAGGTCGGGGCCAGCCAGAGACAGTGCACAGCACTGCGTTGTGCCGCGCTAACCTTTCTACAACAACGGAGCTCCTCAGAACTTGAATTTGCTGTAGTATTTTTATATTGAAAATGAGATATGAAATAGAAACGCAGAAAAAAATTGTAGGGCTTCAAGACAACGGAACACCAGTGTGGAAGTCAGTGGGGGGGAGAGGGGGGAGATGCTGAGCACTTAAAGAAAGATACAGAGACGCCAAGAGAGAACAAGAGGGGAAGAGGGAGGGCTGGAGGGAACACAGGAGGGAGGAGAAAGAGAAGGAACGAAGGATTGGGAGCAAGAGAAGACAAAGGAGAGAGGGAGGAAGGATGAAAAGAAGGGGTGATACATTCCGCATTAATATGTCTTTTATATGTTTATATCATTGATGCCATTTATTGACAATGAGGACTATGTTGTTTTTGATTTGTACAGAGGAAGAGGGTTTGTGCATGGGTGTGTGTGTTTGCGCTTGCCTGTATTTATTGCAAAAGACTGCGGCGCTGAGAGGACTCTTTACAGCCCACCCAAGACAGATTCAACCTATATAAATATATAAATATATTACCACACACACACAAATATTTTGAAGTGTTTTTATCTGATAGCTTTTTTCAACTATTGTGGTACAACTTGTGCATTATTTTGTTTCTTTTTGAAGAGGAAATGGGGAAGAAAAAAATGTCCACTTTCTCTTGGTTTGGTTTTATTTTTGTCTCTTTCTTTCACTGGAGGTTCAGCTCAGCACTTTGACATGATAAAATAGTTTCAATGATTTCAGTCTTGATTCTTGTGCTGGTTTTCTTTAACAGTGGTTTATGTGTATGAATGTGTGGATGTGTGTGACTCTCTATTTGTGTGTGTTTTCTCAGGGCTGATTTTAAATAGATGGATTTGTGATGCTGGCAGCGTTTATAGAGGGCTATTAGATTCAGGTGTGTATGTGTGTGAGTGTGTGTGTGTGTGTGTGAGAGAGAGAGATCAGATCAGACCCCAGCCCTCGTTAATCCAAATCAATCGACATGGTGACATTTTAGAACATACACTGCAGCTTCTCTCTCTCTCTCTCTCATTCTTGATCAAACATTATCGGGGAACATCGCCAGGCTTAGGTTATATATCTTCAACATGATTTAATATATAAAGAAGCAGAACTACAGGGTCAATGAAGTTGATCAAAACAATCTAGGCTGCATAAGGACATAATGTAGGCCTACATTTGAGTTCATGCAATTAAATGTTATTAGGGACAGATCATTCAATTATCGTCTAAACAAAAGAGTGTTACAAGTACACCTAGCCATCATGGCCGTAGCTACCAGTGAGGACATCCAGATCATTTTTCTGGAGCTGATGAGATTTATAATCCCAAACTACCATCTTTCAGAAGTGTCTAACTTCTAACTACTGAACTAACAACTAAAAATTGCGAGTGGGCGCTTGTCTACTTATCAAAACAAGAGCATCTATGTTGGCAAAAAATCGCTGACTGTGTGCTATTTATAGAACGAGTGTTCGAACGTGCGATATATCACCACTCACGTGAACTTCAATACACTCAAACACACACAAACAAGCTGCTGGCATTTGGTGGAGAAGCAAAGATACAATTTGTCTTTTGGTTGGTGAAGCAAAGATACAATGTGTCTTTTGCTAGAATGAGATGGTAAACTACAAAGCCTAAACACTTCTTAACTTAAACTGTCAAAACTGAAGATCCTGTCACTGAAAATCACAACCTCTCCCGAAAATGTCTTTTGCGAGTGGGAGAGCCACAGACACAAGAGAGAATGACGGGAATAACAATTTTGATTAGGCTGTTTGGTGTTTTGTACAGACGTACCTTTACAGTCGACCTCTATCTCTCTCTCACTAGGCTATTAATCAGTCATAAAAGTTTCTTGCAGCTCAAACAGCCTTAAAAAGTAACAGGCCTACGCATTTGAAACTGTATGGTCGCAGCATAGTGTAGCCTATGTAAGTAGGAAAAAAGCCACCCTACATTTCCACTGCCTGGGGGTGGTTTAATGACAACTGAGTTGACAGTTCTTCTTCGTTATTCAAAACTAATATAATTTTTGCACAGCTCATAATGCAGGAAATATAATATTTTGGTCAGGAATAAAACTGTATTGAACTATAGGCTATTGCATTTAACCCACACAAAAATGCAGTATGTTGGACATTGGACAATATTTTACTGTAGGCCTGTACTTTACCTCATAACTACCGGTAGGCTACAGAATATTTAAATCTACTGAAATTCAGTGAAATGTATGCTGACATAACCTACATTAATTTATATTAGGCTTACAATGATTTGTTAAGTAATGTGGTGATGGATTGAATATCCTTTTTTTTTGTCAAATAACAGCTACAAGGGATTAGTTGACCTCATTGCCCATTACAAAATAATAATCAGGAGAAAGAAACAGTCTGTTGAGAAAGGTGTGGAGAAGAGGGAGATTGTAGCGATAAGTGAGTGATGGTTAAGAAGTGACCCCCTGCCAACATATTCATGTTCACACACATCAAACCACACAAATGGAAACTGGTACCAGCCAAGTAGATTTCAGACTCAAAATCATGATCTACAATTGAGTGACTTTTTAAATTAAATTACCAGTTTCAGTTCTGGTAGCCACTGGCCTGACACACACTTAGACACACAGTCAGTGGGGTTATTCGTTTCAAACTCCACAGTTTAGGTTACTGGTTTCAAAATCCACAAACTCTCTCATGGCACAATTTGCACATTATTACGATTTTTGCATGACAGAAACCTTCCCAATAAATAAATGGATTACATTAATCTGACATACTGCAAATTCATACACAACTTTGTATCCTCTGCTTTCCAAAAGATTAAGTCTCTCGCCTGTCCATGTCCACGTCGCGTGCTCAAGTGTAGGAAGGTATTCCAATTTCTCCTTTTTTCCCGTTCTAAACACGTATAACCGGCCTTTATTCACAGGGAGCTGTCTCTCAGTCGCCGCTACAGGCATCCCAGGACCATGGCCAGCTACCAGGCATCTAAAACTCCTGCCAGTTTACAATATCTGTAGACTAGAAACTTAGACTTAATAATACAAATAGAAAAATTCAAGTATTCGAGCCCAAACTTGTTGATGGCATTGAACAGTCTAACTGTAGCCTATAGGCTACATTTCTATTACATATTATGCATGCATGGATTTGGCATGCTGATTAAGGGTAAAAATATTGCAATTTTGAGTTTGACTGCTGCAGTCTTTATACCACCCCACTTGACATGGGCATGTTGCTCAATCAGCCCACCAGACCTGTCTGTTGATGAAAAATTCAGTGAGCCATTTAACCATGTGCAATTATAAAAGCCAACTGACATAAAAAGGATCACAAGGAGCCAAATACACATTGACACAAAAAAGAAAATGAATATCAGAAAGAACAAAGATGGCAAGAAAAAGAACAGAGACATGTGGTTTAAAGTGGGTAGTAATTTGCATAACCATGTCCAGTGGGAGGTTTGCACTCACTGTGTTTTCAACTTATGGTTTACAAGCTATTTGTGCACAGCTGTACAACCTGCACATTGTGGCACTTGTGCACAGCTTTCCAGCGTTGCATCGCCAAAGGTTGATATCAGATCATTTGACTAGAGTAGGGCTGATGGTTAGTTGGAGTCAAAAACTAACTCAGGAGAAGGTACTTTACTGATAGATGTGATAAGTGCTAAATATTAATTGTCAGTTTACTACAGTCATTTCAGTATAGATAGCAATGACTAGATGAAGGCCTTTAGATCCAGATGAAGCTCAGATATGGTTTCCGACTGGGCAGGTCTTTGCCAGATAGAGATTTAATCTTAAACAGGAACCCCAGAGCAATAGCCTATTTTTGTTGGTTTGCAGATTGTGACCAGTCCAGTTTTCCATTTTTAGTTTATTTTTAGTTCTGTATATTAATCTGGGTAATATAGACTGGCCCCAGAGTGTTTTTGCTTTCTGCCACTGTGTGTGTGAGTGAGTGTGTGTGTGTGTGTGTGTGTGTGTGTGTGTGTGTGTGTGTGTGTGTGTGTGTGCGTGTGTGTGCGTGTGTGTGCGTGTGTGTGAACAAAGGAACATGCCCTCAATATTTTTGGCCTCAGACAAATCTGCACGCACTGAGAAATACTGGGATTTCCCCTGCAGAGAAGAGGGAGAGGGGAAAGGCAAAAAACAAAACAAAACTGTTTCACTAAAGCCATGTGTCCACCCCCTGTCTCTCGTCTATCCTCCCACCATTCTCCACCTCTGTGTCTAGTGCATCACACACAGACACACATGCACGTGTATACACACACTACACAAGGCCTACCATACAGGCAAGACTTAGGGTTAAAATAAAAGCAACTTTTTTCAGCCAGTAGGCTACTTTGGTTATTTTGAAATGTGCCAAGGGGAATTCACACACATATGGACACTAACATATGCACACTCACAAAGGAGGTAAGATTAGTCGGATGGCTCAGTTCACACATGTGGTTAATCTGTTGGTGTTCTCTTAATCCGGAAACACTGATCAGACACCCAAGTCTCTACCTCTATTCTCTCTCTCTCTCTGTGTGTGTCTGTGTGTGTGAGTACGCGCGCAGTCGTGTGCCTGTGTGTGTGTTTTTTTAAGGGGAAGTAGCCTAAGAATTCATTGCTATTTGAAGTATTCATGACTAATTAATCATATCAGCCGGAGTGTATGGCGTTAAATATTAATTGCAATAATCTCTCTTTTAATAAATCATGAAATAAATAATAAACAGAAAAAATGTCTGCGTTTAAACTTCTAAAACCTTGTGCACGCTTTATTTAGCTTTCTTAGGTTGTTGTTGTTTTGTTCGGTACATCATCCGCTAGATTTATGTTGCAGATTATTTGTCGGAGACATTTCACTGGTGCACACTCCGGAAAAAGTGAATTGTTTATAAATGCGTCTGACAGTTGCCTGCTGTAGAGTGTAACGTTAACGTTAGCGATATCTTCCTAAGCAGTTTGTTGAGTTGGTGCTGTATTTCGCCGTCAACTGCAATACGTCAGTAAGGTTGTTCTTGTCCAACTGTTGTTTATCTGGTTGTAGGATCATGTGAGTGCCTTGGACTCTGAGAAATCTACAAGATAACCTTAGCAAGCAAACAAGTCCTATCCTTTGCTAAGGACAGGCTCTAGCCAAACAGACTGAGTTGTCTGCTACCGCTACCTATGAAAAAGGTATTGTTCATCATTTCACTTCTACAAATACTTATTTATTTTAGTGTGCTCTTACAACTTTTCTGCTTTCACTTTCACAAGACGATTAGCATGAAAGCAAGATCAACGTCCTGACGCTGGACTGAGTAGCTGAAAGTTTGCTGACACTTGGCCATGTCGGAAGGAACAGGCAAACTGCCGCTCAGGCGCCTGGAACCTCCCATCCATAAGTTCACCAAAGTGGTCATTCCTACTGATCTGCAGAGACTCCAGCAACATCAACACAATATAGAAAAGGTACGCACATACTATATTCACAAGCTTCTAGTCAGCCCTGCGCATATGAGGGCCAACTCTGGGAATTGCCTCAACACGGTTTAAGCTAGCCAGGGTTCAGACGCTGACATCAACATCTTACAACACTGAAAATCTCCTCGTGACCTGCAGTATCTAGTAGACTGACAAACAATGCAAGTAAAGATAACTATAACTAGTAGACAACTTTAGAAATGTTATAATTTCTGGTGAAAAGTGATGAAAATACTGTGATGCACTTTCATTTGACCTGAATGTTCCCACCCTTGAAATTCTTCTCACCCTTAGTCACTCTTGACTGGATCACCTAAATGATAGAAAGTGTCAGATGCCTCATTAAAGATGTGCCATAGAGACCACTGTCCCTGATGGTGTAGGCAGGGTAGCGGTGTCAGGGTCAGGCAAGGCATGAGGTTAACTTGAGTTTCCTGCCCTTGAGGAGAGCTGATCAAATACTTGTGGATATTGGGCATAGCTCTGACATCAGCACAGCTAACCACAGCCAAGACAAGAACACCCCGCCTGAGGCCAGAGAAGGGGGTGGGAGATTGGGGGTGGTTTGGCCTCCCAGGCTGTGGAACAGTGGCTGCAAAGAAGAGGCTGGGGCTCACGCGCTTTACTCCATGATGAGGTGAACTGAGGGAACACCAGTAGTGATATATTCATATCCCTTCAATCTCCAAAAAGAGGTTCAGTTGCCTTACGGCTTTGCACTTGACACATGATGCATACTTTCCATGGCCTAAATGAATGAGGACCTACACAGACATCTTCATATCACTTGTGGGAATACCGCCCCATTAGTGTTGTTGGGCATATTGTTGGGCATATTGTTGGGCAGGGGGCCAAGCTAATAATTCATTCAACTTTGGCTCAAATATAGTTCAAATACATTCCAATTAACACATTACTGAGAACATTTTTACCTAGTAAATTTTTAAATACTGTCTAATTTACACAGGAGATTTTGTAAAATAATCAATAGGTCTCAATAGTCTTGTCAGACATGAGGCAACAAACAATTGAGTCAGGGTTGTGAGTCATCTTTGAATGCTTCTGTCTGCTGACTGTGTTCAATAGCACTTAATAGAAATGTATACACGTCTCACATCTTATATTTATAGATCAGCAGGGTGAGGTCAGAAATTGACACAGCACCCAAAGGCCAATAGAATAACTGGGAGCCTCTTTCTCTCAGTGGTGTTGAAATGGAAGATGCAAGTGTCATTTTGAAGAAATTAAGCCTCAATGACATTAAACAAATCATAAGTGTAATTTTATATAATACTTGGCCGGAATAGTATTTCATAGAGTCTTTTTCTGCTCTGCACATATGTGTACACACACACACACACACACACACACACACACACACTTGGGACTTACTTTGATTCTGTTGTAGTTTCAGAGATGCCAACAATGGGACAGACTCCACCAGGAACACATCAACTCCAGCCGCACCGTGCAGGTCAGACACAAGTGCATGTACACACACACACACACACATTCTCTGTCTTTTTTAAACACACACACACATTTTTAAAGACAATTCAAGAAGTTAGTTGAAAGCAGGACATACAAAACAGTCATGAAGGTGAAATTGTGATGCTGGATGTGTGAAGGTGTGGGGTCTTTATTGGAGAGTTTGTGTAAGTGTTCGTGTGTGTGTGTGTGTGTTTGTGTGGATGTGTTTCTGACCCTGGCACACCTCAAGCCTTGTGGGACTTGTGAGAGCTTTCCTGTGTCTGGCGCGTAGGGTGTGTGTGGATGAGTGTGGAGGAGTGTTTCTGTGTCTTTGTGACGGACAATACACTGCCTCAGAGACACTGCAGACATTGTTTAAGTGCATCTCCTGGGGGGGGGGGCTCAGTAGATTTGGATGAAAAGTGTTTGAAGAAGAGAAAGGAGGGATGATTAGAGGCAGACAGTGGACTATTCCAGCACTTCAGTATGAGCATGAAGGAAAAGACAAGGCTGTTTGGGAGAGTTTCTAGTTTCTATTGGCTGAGATCTCAATCAACCAAATGATGCTGTGAGGGGTGAATGTGTGAGGCCTACAGCATGAGTGTTTGGTAGAACACAGATGTTTGTCTAGAATTACACGGAGCCCTTAATAAGGCCAGCTGCTGACCTTTGACCTTGTGCGATGCCTGCCTGAGGCACAGTCATTGATTTGAAGGATTTAAGGTGTGTGTGTGTTTGTGTGTGTGTGTGTGTGAAGAACTTGTTCAAGGCTTATGACTTAATAGCCTGTGAAAAGCAAACAGCACAGAGACCCAGATGAAGGGGACTCAAACACCTAAAAAAAATCATAGTAGGCATTTAAAGACTCACAGCTTATCATACATTGCATCTGTCCTGAGCCCAAAACACTTTTCACACTCTTTCTGCATGTCTGCTCACTCAGTTGTGATCTCTGGAGCATGGCTCCTATCTGTAGTACATGTTGTATTTGTCATAGTCAGTATTAAATCTGTTGCTGGTAAAGTCGGGTTGATACAGCAGTTTAACAGGACGCTTGTACACGTGGTCATATCTGTGTGTATGTTTGTGTGTGTGTGTGTGTGTGTGTGTGTGTGTGTGTGTGCGCATGTGCAGCAACTGCGCTCAAACTTACGAGAGATGGAGAAGCTGTGTGGGCGTGTCCGGGCGGAAGACGCCGCTGCGCTTGATAAACTGGTGCAACCAATCAGAGCGCAGGCGTCAGCTGCAGCCCAGGACTTCCTGCGTCTCCACTCAGAGGCTGCCAATGCCCCAGTGCCTTCACCGCCAACCGCCTCACACACACAGCATGACCGGTCATATGGTAAGTGAGTGTGTGAGTGTGTGAGTGAGTGTGTGAGTGAGTGTGTGAGTGAGTGAGTGAGTGAGTGAGTGAGTGTGGTGGATGTACATATGTATTCACATGTGTTCTGTCAATCAAAATGGTTGGATTGAAGTAGATAGGAGGATGGCCTTGCTCCAGATGTTTGCCCCTCCACACATGCTCACATGCAGCTCAGCTCAGCTTCATCAAGCTCAATCCTGTAATCCTGTGCTGGTTGCTTGACGTGTGTTAAGGTGGTGATGATAAAGAGGCCAACTCCCCAATGTTCACACACATGCAGCTGCCACCAATTCCACTGGAGCAGAATGCTGCGGAGAGCTGGGACTCTCTGGAAGAGGTACACACATACATACACACACACACACACACGCAAAATACACACATACATACACACACAAGTACAAAATACACACATACAAGAGAAGTGCACACCTATACTTCTATTTCAGCCTTCTAAGTCCTTTCCTTTTGTTGTTTGCAGGATTTGCAGGAGCTAAGTGGTTTGATCAATGAATTTGCTTCACTTGTTCATGTGAGTATGCAGAGTGTGTGTGTGTGTATATATATGTGTGTGTGTGTGTGTGTGTGTGTGTGTGTGTGTGTTGTCCTGGCACCTGTGAGTGTGTTGTCTGTGTTTGTGTCTGATGAGACTGGGTGACTGACATGCAATCCCACCAAAGTCGACCTGTATTGATCCTATCCATGAGAGTGTATGTGTGTGTGAGTGTGTGCACATGTGTGTGATGGAGCAGTGACACAGGATGACAGTGACAGTCCATCAGCCACATGGCTGCTAACTAGCAACGATTAATGAGAAAGGCAGCCCTCACACACACACACACACACACACACACACACACACACACACACACAATTAAAGTCTAATCCTAGCTTTTTTGCCCTGTTGTTGAAACCATTGGATTGTGATCAGATTAATATTCATTGAGCTAGTTTTCTGGTCAGGGGGGTTAAGCCTAGTCCTGGCCTAAATGGTAATCTGAATTGATATTCTCCACGGAAAACCTCATCTCTGTCTAGGTGAACATCTAATCTCCATGCAAGAGGTTGTGCTGATTAGGACAAGCAGTCATCACACACTGTGTATGTAAGGGGGTAGGCTGCCAGTGAGAGAGAGGGAGAGAGAGGGAGGAAGAGAAAGAGAGAGAGAGAGAATGAGAGAGCCACATGGAGTGAAATTGTAAGTTAATGGAAGCAACAAAGAACATTCTGTCATCCCAGAAGCAGCTGACATTCTTGCTGAGGGACCACGTTAGTGCTGACAATCACGCAAGCATTGGTGGGGAGACACATACACACACACACACACACACACACACACACACACACACACACATTTCAGTGGTGTGTCTTGTCTTGGATGTGAATCTGAAAATATGTTGGCTAGACATGGTGACGGAGTTTGAAGATATCTAGGGTGTGATAAGGTAATAAATTCACTCCTAAATAGTTTGATGCAGCTTTAAAAGCATGCCAGTAGGACTGTTAAAGTGGACCCCAGCCTGGAGGAAAATATTTCAAACGTCTCACATTTGAAATGAGATTCTGTGAGTTTGTGGTACCATTTACCCTCTCAGCGACCGAAAAACATAAGAACAAATTGGTGAGATTCTGTAAATTACCACATGCAAGAACTCACCAATTTGTTCTAATGTTTCAGTCGCCTCAAGGTGCCACCTGAGATTGTAAATGGTAAATGGTAAATTAACTGCATTTATATAGTGCTTTTCTACTCCTATGAGCACTCAAAGTGTTTTACAACGTATACCTCACATTCACCCACATACATTCACACACCGGTGGCAGAGGCTGCCATGCAAGGTACCAAACTGCCACCGGGAGCAATTTGGGGTTTGGGGTGTCTTGGACACTCTGATGGGGTCAGGCTTGGAGAGGGGCTTGAACCTGCAACCCTCCAATTGCTGAACAATGAAGCCTTGTTGACCAGTCAGATCCCACCTCTCCAGGAGCCAGCCCAGTGTTTCTCTGGAGATACATCTGAACTGGCTCAGAGCCTTTGGGTGCTGATGAATGAACACCCACAACAGAGAGCTGCAAGAGCTGGGAGCAGCTTTGTTTGACCTAAAGGTCTGAGAGTCTGGACTGGTGTTGCACAATACACCAAAAGGTATTGATTATTGCAATGCCCTCATTTTAGAAATAACTCGATATCCCATATAGTTAGTATCAATATTATGGTGTTTTGATCAGCTTCTAGACGACCCTGATCAGTTTCAGAACAACTGATGGCTGACATTTAAAAGTTATCAGTTATAATTTTTTTTAAAAAAAAGGAAGTTACATGTTTTGCTGTTTAGATCCTTGTTATTATTCCTGTTACTGATTTTTTCATTGTTGGTATTGACATAATTAAGCATGGTATGATCTCAAAGTCATGACTGGTATCGTGACAACACTGGTGCAGACTGTGCCTTAAATGCCTGTTTCAGGCCCGTGACTGTGTGTGATCCATAGCCTGCAGCTGAGACAGCATCTCTAGAGTAGGTGAGAGTGGATGAGTGTCACTGGGGCACGTCCACTAGTTGGCCTCCAGCACACTGACCTGTGTGTCATCCTGCTCAGAGGTCACTGAGCATCAGGCTGAGAATGATTGTTGGGCTTTGTAAGGTGCTCAGTCTGCTACAGCACAACCCCGCTGGATGCTGTGTGTGTGTGTGTGTGTGTTTGTGGAGTCAGAGGGCAGGCTTTGGAGCCTGAGGTGTTTTTTTCTCTCTCCCTTTCACTGTCTTTTGTCTCTCACTCTCTCACTCACACACACACACACACACACACACAGACAGAGTTCTCCATTGGATGCTGGCTAAGCTTGCCCCTCCCTTAGCTTTGAGTGACCACCCAGTGGAGCGGAGGGAACAGGGCCAAGATGAGGAACAGGGGAAAAAGTTGGCCAGGAGGTGCTTACCACTGAGCTAGATGTAGGGCCAGATGTGATACAAGTGTGTGTGTGTGTGTATGTGTGTGTGTGTGTGTGTGTGTGTGTGTGTGTGAGAGAGAGAGAGAGAGAGAGAGAGAGAGAGAGTTTTGCTAAGCTGCTAAAGGTACTATGGTGGTTCTCCTGCATGTGAGTAGGTGTTATCATGTATGTTTAAAAAACAGCCGTGTGTGTGTGTGTGTGTGTGTCTCCATGGGAGCTTTGGGCCAGGTTGAGAGCAGACGGTGCTGATTAGAATTCTAGTGGGAGTGGGAAGGAGAGGAAGAGGACACAGGGAGAGAGGCAGTGAAAGCGATGTTTCAGGGGATAGAGGAGGAGTGGGTTGTCTATTAGGTATCCCTCGGGTGCGTGTGTGTGTGTGTGTGTGTGTGTGTGTGTTGTTGGGTGTGTGTGTGTGTGTTATTACCGTGAGCGTAAACACTCAGGTTGTAAATATCTCTCAGAGCAACACTCTGCCCCGAGGGAAACACTCTAGACATGACTGACAGTGTATTACTCAAACACACAGACACTCACACACTTTCCGTCTCTCTCTCTCTCTCTCTCTCTCTCTCACACACACACACACACTCGCACTCGCACTCACACACACACACACTTTCACTCTCTCACTGGCAGAGAAGGGATCTAGGGAGACTTGGGTATCTTGAGACTGGGGTCTTTAAAGACAGATTTTCCTACTTTCCCTGCTGTGTGTGTTTGTGTGTTTGTGAGTGTGTGTGTGTGTGTGTGTGTGGCAGGTGCTGTGAGCTCACACTGATTCAGAGAAAGAGACAGCTGCCACTCTTTGAATATTTCATAAGCATCTGAGAGACCACCCAGTCAACTCAAGTCTCCCTTGCATATGCGTGTGCATGTATACACATACACCCACACCCACACCCACACACACACACCCCACACACACACACACAGTATCTCTTCACAGTATTTTAGTATTATCAGTAATTCCAACTTAGAACTTAGGGATGTGTGCAATAGTGTAGCTGAGTATAAGGTCGTTGTTGTGTGTGGTGGTGGGTTTGTGATTGAAATGATTTTATAATGTGTCTTTAAATATTGTTTTGTGAATGTTTGTTTTTATTTATCTCCTGTTTTGTCAACATTTAATAACTCACCTCCTTTTCTTGCCATCTCTGCCTGTGGGCCACCCCCCCCCCCTCTCTCTCTTCTCTCTCTTTCTCTCCTCCCTCTCTCTCTCAGGCACAGCAGGAGAAGATTGACAGCATTGAGGAAAACGTTAGCGTGGCGGCAGCCAACGTGGAGGAGGGGGCGCGCAGCCTCGGGAAGGTGAGGGGAGAGAGGCTCTCCTGCTGGGGGGATCGATGGCACGCCAGCCCCCTGCTTCCCTCGGCCCACCACCGCCAGAGGCCCATTGATCCGCCTGAGTGCAGGAAAGCCACAATTAAGAGAGAGAGAGAGAGAGGGAGGCACAGGAGGAGAAGGAAGAGGGCGAAAGAGGAAGTGAGAGGATGGGGAGAAAGAGGGGACTGTGAGGGAGGACAAGAGAAGAGTGTTGTGCAGAGGGAAATCAATGAGTGTTGTGACGGCCTCTTGCCGTGAGGTGATGTGTGTGTGAGTGTGTGAGCCCAGAGGTCTAAAGAGTGTAAAATAGCGTCTATAAACAGCATTTGAGCTCCAGCTGTGTGTTCAATACACACACACTTACTCTCACACACACACACACACACTCATATGCACACAGGGATAGTCTGTTTATACATACATGTCGGAATTTTTCCCTGGTCCACCGAAGACTCCAGCTGCCACAGAAACAAAAGTAACCTACACACACACACACACACACACACACACACACACACACACAACACACACACACACACACAAACACAAACACAAACACACTCACCCTTACATCAACAAATACACCCCAACTCCTTCTGTAGGTCAGGTAATTTACTGCTCTCTGAAGACGATAAGATGAGAGGAAAGAGAGATGAAAAGAGAGAAAGAGAGGGGGAGGGGAAAAGAAATGGAAAGAGAGATGAGAGGAAACAGAAAACTATTTGATGGGTGTCACTTTGCTGAAATGTTTTATGTGGGTGGTTGAAATGTTTTGAGGATGCGTTACCTGTGTGTGTGTGTGTGTGTGTGTGTGTTGGATGCCAGTTCTAACCAAACCTTCTGTTCAGTGATATCAATTAACTCAGCCTCAGATATAACCTCATTACTCATTTTCTCTGATTGAACTGCAGAGTGCTGTGTGTCTGCCCCCCACCCCTGCTCATTATTAGATACGTCTGGCTTGGCTCATCTCAATAGTGATCAGACGCATTAGATGTCTCTACTACTGAAAGTGTTTTCCTCCATTACTAAAGTCATTTTTATCGCTCCCTCCCACCTCCTCTCGTGTCCCTCTCTTCTCAGGCTGCCAGCACAGGATTGGCCGTGCTGCCTGTAGCTGGGGCGCTGGTGGGCGGAGTTCTGGGCGGACCGATCGGTTTGTTGGCAGGATTTAAATTGGTGGGCGTAGCCTCTGCCATAGGGGGCGGGATCCTTGGATTCGCTGGCGGCAATATGATCCAAAAACGCAAACGAGAGCGTGTGGATGTACAACTCCAGCAGCTGAACAACACAAATACTGATTAAGAACTGCTAGCACTCACGCTCACACACTCACGACACACCAACACTCACAGACAAGCACACAAACACACTTTAAGAGAACATGTGGAATTGGAATTGTACACAGAATTCTGTGATTTCTGTAGTCAAGCATTGTTGGATACATTACCTTAAAATGACTTTAAAGTTACAGCAATCACACACACACAACTCTAAGTGAATGAACTTGAAGATGCCTCCCTCTTAACTTTGTTTTATGCCAAATGATGCCATTGTGTATGCTCAAAGCTGTGGGGTTTTGCCAAATTTTGGTTGCCTTAATTCTTCAGCAGTAAAGCTTTGGCGCTTAAAACAGAATCTCACCCATTGCCATCTGCTGAGTCACAGGCCTATCAAGGCCTTCACCTCCACTAAGCCTTAGGACGAGTGCCCAGTGAGGCTACCAAGGTGACCAAGGGTGGTTTCATTGTAATGTGATGTCCTCCCAATAATTACTAAGACTAACAAAACATCTGTATTTATGACAATATCCACACTGTATAGCCATACTGCCTTAGGGGGATGAGTCTCCTTATGAAGATTTGAAATTTAAAACATTATAAATGGGATGGGAGGATTGTTTTCCTGTCAGTTGCACCTGATGATTGTATGAAGCTTAGCTGATAAGCCCATGGTGGTGTTCTTGAGCTGTCTCTGATGAACCAGTCAGTTGATGCTGCAGCTGTGCGACAGTATCCAAATGAATGCAGGGGATTGGGAATGGATGTGGGAAAAATGGTTTGTCTTGAATAGTGAATGGTAAAAAATACTTTTAATAAAAAAAAAAAAGTGCGTTGACTCGCGCACGCACATACACACTGCTCTCTCAACAGCTTCAAACAAAAGTGTGTCACACAGAATCTTGTAAAATGTTTTTTTTTATTATTTATTTTTTCCCCTTACCCTTCTGAGATGACTGATTTCTTTGTCTACTCCCCACCACCACCCAAATTTGTGCTCCAGCCTTCATGGCAGGGCTTGATATGAAAGCTCATGAGTCTGGACCTGAACAAGTCCGCATCCTAGTGCACAACTTTCAACCTCTTTACACTCACACGCGCACGCACGCACACACACACAGAGTAGTGGAGTGAGTACTGAATGACCACAGTAAGACAGTAAATGGCCTGCATCTCTTAATCTATACCCCCTCCTCTACCTCTCTTTTGTGCACACACACACACACACACACCAACTCATACACAGTGAACGGCCTGCACGTCATGTCATTGCAATTGAAATTTCCCCTAATTTCTCAGACCTGTGAGAGATCCAAACCCATACGTGTACCTCAGTAGGAGTATCACCTCTTCATTGCTCTGGTTTTTCTTACAAAAAAACAAGAAAAAACTTCAGCTGACAGAAATGGGGAGGGGAAGCAAAAAAAAAAAAAAATGTATTTAATTTAGACACGACTGACCGACAGCACAAACATATTTACACGCTTCAAAAATAAAAAAAATCCTCTATTTGTATTTTTCTATTCTCTCTTTCCTTCCATTTCTCCTTAAACTCCTTCTTGTCGTTCTCCTTGATGTCCACAGTAAAACAGAGTGATGGAGGGTCCGCCAGGAGGGGCGGGGCCAGGCCTCAGGGGTGGGGCTGCCGGCTCTAGGTTCTGGGTGGGTGGATTGGTTGGTTGTGTGTTCTAAATGTCTGTCTGTCTGTATGTATGTATGGTGTGTGTGTGTGTATTGTAGGTTTTCTTAGAGTGTTTGGGTCACAGCTCGTCGCGGTCCCTCAGGAGAGTATAACGCGTTTCGCTGGGAGCCAGTTTCTGGAAGGAGCTCTCTGGAGGATTGCTTGCCACTTCTTTGTTCTCCTCCTGTTAGAACCAAAAACACATGGTGGGTGATGAGCTTGGGTGATGAGACACATGGGTGATGAGCTGTCTCAGTAACTAGAGGAAATTAATGGCGATGTACACTCCCATTACTGTTCTACAGGACATCATCAAATGAGGCTATAGAATATTAGCAATATTGTTAAAGCAAGGTCTTGTGCTGCAGTGCAGTGTTCTCCAGAAAAGATGTTTTTGCTACTGACAGCACTTGGTGACCTGAAACAGCAGGGCTATGTACTGATTCACACTGGATTTCTCCTTTCAGTGTTTTTATTGTACTAATTCTCCTTTCAATTCAGATTCATTTAGATATCCTATGTACTTTATTACTTAATGTACTTAATGTTGTTATTATACTACATCATATTAATTTGGGTTCACCTAAGCAAGTTTTGCACAGTACTGAATATGTGAGGAGACACACAGCAGTCAGAGAAGGCTGGGCATCTTTACATATGGAAATGGTATCTGATTTCACCTGTATGGAAAGAACTTATGTGTGTCTGAATTCCACTGGTAATGAGGTGTCAGAGTGGAGTGTTTATGTATGCATGTGTGTTACCTGTCCTGGTGTGCTGTCTGTAGGATCAGGCCCATGGTGGAACTCTCTATGTAATTTTCCTGAGTGAAGGTCCAACACAAACTGTTTCAGCTTTCCTGGAACCCTGGAGAGGCAAATAACACACCTGGATTTAATCCCACAACACACGGCCAACACAGCACTCATGAACCATATGCACAGAAAAAACATCTCAACTCCTCCTACATGTTGTTTTTGCTTCTCTGTGGAGTGCTTTAGGAATGCTATTGCTATTGTGCTCCTGTTCACTAATTGATGTGAAAATGAAAAACCATATGGAAATCCAGCTGAGTATTTGAACAATACACAAAGGCAAACACTCTCCAATTTGGCATGCTTCCAAGCTTCTGCTTATACAAATCTTTGTGTGCTAACTAGCCTAAACACTTGCCAGTCACACAATAGCACCCCCAACACAGTAACTTTCATAAAATTATCAAGTATCAATTGCCTGAATGCGAACTCTGTGAAGAATGGCCACGAGAATCAGCTTCATCCAACATCATGCATAGTACTGGGAAACATGACATTCTATATTGGGTTTGTGATGTGGTCGATAAAATCAACAGATTAGTTGGTGGTACTTACGCAAGGTCGCTGAACTCTGGGAAGACGTACATGTGTCTAAAGCTGTCAATGGCGATGACTGGACAGTCTACTGGCGTCTTATGGATATGGAGGAGAGGGTGGCGGAACTTATCACAGTCTGCGTGCAGGAAGTTAATGGAACCTGCCAGATGGGAGAGGAGGAAGAGATCTTGAAGTGCCATTGGCAACAGAGCCCAAATGAAACACACCCATGAGAGACTGAAGAGACAAAGTGAGAGTGAGAGGAGACAAACAGTCATAGACGGCAATTCAACTCGTTGGGTGTTTGTTGTTGTTAATGTTCCGAGCGCAACCTCTGACCTCTCACCCGGTCATGACCTTACCTTTCTCACTGATAAGTTGCCGGGCAACCTCGTGTTGAAACTTTTCCAGACTCTCTGTGTCATGCTTCAGATGGAAGAGGATCAAAAAGGGGATGCCCTCTTCCGTCAGCTCCTGCACACACACACACATAATTTGTTATGCTTTAGGACAGCTAGCATGGGAGATATCTATAGCTTGGCCCAACACACAGGGAGACTTAGTCTGTGTTTATGGAGGGAGAGTCTTCACATGTGTGAATGTGAGTGTGTGTGTGTGGTGGAGCAGGAACTAAGGTATATGAGGAGGGAGAAAATGAGAAAAAGAGGCCATGTGGTTGCTGGGTGACAAAGGGACAATTGCCTATGCGAGTTATTTTAAACATGTGCCTCACTCACACACACAC
>JAIFZK010000015.1:2447500-2455000 GCA_027481765.1 Tenualosa thibaudeaui | reverse complement strand
AAGTGATGTTCCATCAAAGAGCTCTGTTAATCCATGGTCAGTAAAATAAAACTACAAGTTTCTGAAGAGTGTGTGTGAAGAGACTTTACGTTTCCGAAAACGTATTTGGAAGTTGTAGTTTTTAGTAATTGTTCGGGAGACCCAGATGTGTTTTTTCTAGTAACTTTTAGCTGAATTCAACAACTAGGCAGTGTTGTGCCAAATTGCGAAAAAGCAAAGAGACTTCCAGTGAAAACTATCCCAGTCCTGTAAGTGGTTTATTGTAAGCCTTTAACGAGTGCATACTAACTGCAGAATGTAACATCGCTGAGTTCGACATATTTAACAGAATGATGCTGGTTCTGGTAACATCATCGTGAACTTTTTGAAACGCTAGCCACTACAACACAGTTTATCCATTATTCTCGTGGGTCTTTGAGTGCATAACGGAATTGCAAATAAACAACCTTGAATTTTAAGGTTTTTGGTCAAAATCTAAACATTTGTCTAGCAATTAGAATAGCGGATGAACAAATCTATTAATGGTTGGTCCGTTAGCTATACCAACTTTTTAGTTTGCCAAATGTGATAGCACATTTGATCCAAAAACCTAGACCACTGACTGGTTATTCTCCATTAGCCCGTTCAACAACACACTTTTAATCTATGTCTAAAACAACAGTTTTATATCATAACGGTGTGAAACAGCTGTAACAAACAAGCTAGCCAGAATCCTGGTCCCTCCCAGGCCTTCTGTCTCGTAAATAACGCTTCGCTTCGGCTTGTAGTGTCAGAGACCACCATTCTAATCAGCCTTCATCCTAGAATTGTTTCATGATTTGTTTCATAACGTTGAATGATATTTAATACAATTGAAAATTAATATTATCTGACTATTATCTTTTGGCTCCCATGTTTGTTTGTAAGGATTCTTTTTGGAAACTGCAAGTTGATTCAGTGGAGGATATGAGAAACAGTGGGAAAAACACACTGTCATTCTGTCTCTTAATATAGTGTGGTTGATGGACTAAACATCAGCCATATAGCCTACAGTCCACAGCAGTGCTCGGCTTCACAAGGGAACAATGAAATGCACACACACACCTATAATTGTTTTTGTGATTTCTCTCTTGCAGGAAACTTGAACAGAACAAGTGAAGCTCTGAGATTAGATCAAGCGATAGAGAGCAGACACACACACATGCACCAAGACCAAGTGAAGCTCTGAATTAGCAAGAAAGAAAGAGCAGACACACACACATGCACCAAGACCAAGCAAGCAAGAAAGAAAGAGCTGCAAGACTGCCCTGCTCTAACAACCATGGTAATCCACCCTGCCCCCTGTTGTGGTGTTTCACACAAGCTCTCTGCCTTTGTCAGTCCATTCTTTTTTCTGTGTGGTTGGAGTGTTTGTATTCATTTTGACACCAACTTGTGCATTTGAGAGGTGAGGTCCAAGATTGTTTGACAGATGTCACCATGGTGCATACAGCAGAGTATTTCCTGTGGGTGGTGCCACCTTTTAGGACTCATTTAGGTAGAACTGTTAACAGCACTTTTCACAACCTCCAGTGGTTTTTATGTTTCTTTTGGCCTCCTACAGTGTTCAACACAGTGGTGAACTTTCAAGAGTGTCAGTTGGGCAGGATTGTTCTTGAGGTTACGTTTTGGATATTTAGCATGGGTAATCATAAAGGCCTGTGTAGTAGTGAAATAAACAGTGTGTTTCAGTTAGCAGGTGTTCTTAGTTGAGGGTATACCTTGACCATGGTTAGCCATTTTGAATCTGGTTTATCAAACCTGTTAGTTGCTTACTTTTTTATCCAATAAAATATAGGCCTTTGCTTTTTTAAAGGCCAGGTTGTATCATGTTCATTGCAGTTGGTAAATTAACAGAACATGTACATGATATTATTTGTAGGCATGATTGTCATTTGTCTGTTGGAGCTTTAGAGTTTTCCAATGGGATTTAGGCTTTTCCATTCAACATCAGATACCAAGAAAATGTGTAAAATCATGACGGCTTATGAAGTCTAACACATCACATTTAAAGCAGAACCCACTAGTGGTTATATCATACATCATGGATGGCTAGTGGTAGTAACAAGTGTGTTTATCCACCCTTCATATGACTATATGCCATCCATCTTAATTTGAAGATCATACCAGAACAAACTGTCTGTTACCTCAAATAGTGGTGAATTGTGGTGAATTGTTTCAGTGTTGCTTTAAAAGGGTGCCCTTATAGTGCATTTCAGTTGGACTTGGAGGTCGAGTAGAAATGATAGCCTGTCTTTCTCTGAGATCCGAAACAGGAAGCTACAAATGAGCAGCTCCCTTAAGTTGGACTTGAACTTGTCAGCTCAGTTGAATCCAGAGTACATGAGTTTAAATTTCTAAGATGGCTGCAGCCATGGATAGTAAAAAAGACCAGTTGATATGCTCGTTTTTTTGTAGCAGTTCTGTCCTATTTGGGTTTCATTAAGTCAGCTGTGTAGACTATAGTGCCCCTCCTCTATGTGTTGTCAGGATGCTTGTTGAGTTAAATACTGTGTAGACCTAATGCTTCATCTCGAACTGATCTGGCTATACCAGGTAATGATCAGCAACAACAGACAATTGCTACAAAATGGTAGTGTCTTGCTTTGATGGCCTGTTAACAAATGGAAGTCATTCAACTAGTTTTATTTATTTTGCATATATCACATCATGGCTGTGATATCAATCCAAGTGCCAATGTCCAACCTCTGATACAAATGAAATCATGTTAATGTTATTTTATTTAACATTTTTTACAGGGTTGGTGCATTTGCCATGGTTACACGATGGATCAGTGTTCATAATGTGTCATGTGTTGGTAAACTGTCCCTCTCTAGCTGTTATAGGCTTGTGTGTGTTGTATTGTGTGTTTGTTTGTTTCTGTGTGTGTGTGTGTGTGTTTCACTCATACTAAATGGATTAGTGTTCGCATTAGACCCTTTCGTGAATTCCTAATTAATATGTATTAAATTAAGTGTGTGTCTGAGGGGGGTGTTAATTATTAATGACTGTGACGCCCCTCTGGTGATGTAGATTGTGTATTTGTTCTCACTGGTGATGGCCAACGAAGAGAAAATGCACCTTTGCTGAAACTTCTCACTCTCTCTCTCCCTCTCACACTCTTTCTTCCTCTCTCTGCTCTCTTTTGCTCTCGTTCTCCTTCTCTCATTGATTTTCTGTTTGTTATTTTATCACATTATGTTATCAGTGTGGGTATATCCGGAGGCTAAATGGCCCTTTCACACTAATTGGAGGTTTAATTAGATCACATTTTTACCCAACTAGACACTAGGAGGACCTAGGGGCCTCTCTCTCTCTCTCTCTCTCTCTCTCTCTGTGTGTGTGTGTGTGTGTGTGTGTGTGTGCCTTCGGTTCAGTATGAAAGTGTGTCTATCTGTCTCTGTGTGGGTACTTATGCCATATGCTATTTTCAAAAATGTAAAAAAATATGACCAGTAGTATGAACACAAACTGAACACAGAACCCAAGTGTTGTTTTCATAGTCATTAAGTCGTAATTGACAATTGATTGATTAATTTAATTAATTCACACAATACTTCTGAATTTTCTGAGTTGTGATATTGTGTCCTTTGTAATTATTGTTGACAAGTACAAATTCATTTAGTCCAGGTCTCTTTCTCACACACACACACACACAAATAATGTGTAGAATATCTTGATTACCTGGTAGGGTTGTGTATATGTGTTGATGATGAGGCATGCCAAAACCCACAACACAGTAGAGACCCTGTCCTCTCCCTCAAGGCTCATTTGCCATATTGCATTATGGGTAATCAGAGCTAATGAGGCACACTGTGCTTGTGTCAATCAGTTGAGATGCCTCAGTGGATTGGCTCTCCTGGGATAGACACCTGTGTCCCTCAGGGAGGCCAAGCAGTGATTGGCCCTCTGGGTGAATCCCAGGGGTGGCTAAGATAGAGGCTGGATAAATGCAGACTATTCCCAGCTAATCAGCTAAATGATGCTTCTGCTGTTATTCTTCACTATTCCTGTGTATACACATAGAACCAAGTAGTCCTCACACACACAACGGGTGGTTGGGTTTTAGACTCACACTCTTTCATTCACACACTCCTGCAGTCACATCTCCCCTCATTCTGTCTTGGCTCCTTGGCCATGTAAAGAGGCACTTGAAGAAGTTTATGAAGGTTTTTTTGGTTGTCGTTCATGCTGTGAATGAATCCTAAATGCTTTCCATAGTACCGGGGGCGGCAGTGTTTGTGTGTATAAGCAGAGTAAACATTTAATTTGTTTTCATGTGCTCCCATTAAAATCCTCCCCAGTTAGGCTTGGGACCCAGTCGGCTCTGACTCATGAAGTCTAATTACAGTGATGGTGCGTGCGGGCATGTGTGTGTGTGTGCGTGCGCTTGTGCGTGGGTGCGTGGAGAAGATGTAAAAAAAAAAAATTTCCCAAAGTTGTCTATTCCTTCACTTTCATCACACATTAAAAAAATCCAATTCTTCTTTAAACTGCACACAGCTGTCTGAATTAGCGCTAATTTAGTGAGCAAGGAATAGACATGTGGAGACGCTCTTCCATTGACTGTACATATGGCTCAGATTTGATATAATATAATATAATGTGAGAAGAGAGTGTGACTGCTAATAGGAGATAATTCACTTAGTTGAAATCTTGAAATAGTGATGGCTGTATGATGTTCTGTGTTAGGTGTCTAATTAAGTGCGATTGTGTGTGTGAGACACACAGTTTAAGAACTAGTAGTGTGCGTGTAAAAGGAAAATGGCTAAAGCTAGGGGTTGATCATAGCAAAGCGTCCATAAAAACCTGCTCTCACGGAATAACGCTTCCCACAGTGATGCACACACACACACACACACACCATGTAGACACTGTACGTGTACTGTGTAATGTTTAATGTTTCCCCAGCTAAAGTACTTAAACACTGAGGACTATTAAAGGCCTTAATAAGCACATGACACACACAGACAGAGGGCAATTTAACAAGTCTCTACTAACTACAGTAACTAACCCCAATTGCCCTCTGTGAACACAGGGAGAATGCTTTGTAGACTCAGTTAGCTGTGTGACTTGACTTGCATGCAGTTTAATGCATGTTAGAGTGTGTGTGTGTGTGTGTGTGTGTGTGTGTGTGTGTGTTTTGGGAGGTGGGGGGCTATAAGCAAGAGAGAGTAATTGATTTCTTCCACTGCAGTATTGATGAGCTCATGAATAAATGATGAGCTTTGGGGTGTGTCCCAGTGGGGATCCATTTCTTCTCATTTCCCTGTCTTGTGTATGTGTGTGTGTGTGTGTGTGTGTGTGTGTGTGTGAATGAGGGTTGTAGGAATGTTTCTCAATACTGTTAATAGGGCGAACAGGACATTGCGTGTTCTGGCTTGGTGTGTGGCTTGCAATGACACCACAATTTGCATTAACTCTGACAGCACGCATTTGTTTGCATATCAGCAGGTCAGTGTTACTTTATGAATGAGCATCTTGTTTGGCAGTATGTAGCAATGTAGCACACTACACTAAGTTCACTACACCCATGGGACTCTTTATGTGTGTGTGTGTGTGTGTGTGTCTGTCTGTCTCTGTGTCTCTGTGTGTGTGTGTCTCTGTGTATGTATGTGTGTGTGTGTATGTGTGAAGAGGCTGGAGGTGGTGATGCTGACCCTGAACTTTGTATTGATTTATTTTGCCAGGTGAAGCCAACTGAGAGCTGTTTGTGGTCATGAAGTGACTCTCAATAGGCTAATGAATGAGCTGACTATTGGGCCAAGAACTCAGGATGCATGTCCATACAGGGGGAAATGAAAATTGTTTAATTGAAGATTGCTAAATGCATTCAAACACAAACACAACTCACAGGCACTGTTGGACAATATTTGTCATATGTTACCAGCTCATGAAGTCTGGATTTTATTGGTTCATAAAATGCATGTAGCTGGCATTATTGAGAAAAAGGCAGTAGATTGGTGGCTGTAGATTTCAGTTGGTGTGATGACTGTTTGCTGGTGAGCAGGTTGTTTGATCCTGTTCTGTGTATGTGTACATATGCTAAGATTGATGGATGTGTGTTTGTGTTTGTGTGTGTGTATGTGTGTGTGGGGGGGGTCGTTCTAGGCAGTGCCTCCACCTATGAGTTCTCCAGATCCCACCCCTCCAGGGCCCTCCCCCTTGAGCTCCCAAGTGCATGCTGCTGCTGTCAATGGAGATAAGAGCACCCTACAGAAACTCATCACAGGTACAAACACACACACACACACACACACACACAACAGTGATTGCAAGGATAGTCACATACAGACACATCCATCTATCTTTGAATGAGATCAGATTCAGATTTCTCCCAAGAAGTCTAAGAAAGAGAGTAGAAATAATGGTAGACATTTAATTGGAAATACAAAATAAAACATGCTAAAGTAACAATGGATATAAATAACTTTGTTATTTAGTCTTTTGTATATCAGTGTAGAATTATATATGCTGTTAACTCATTTGAGTGCCATGATTTTAGCTATTGCCCATTGGCAGTTGGTCACAGAAGTTGAGTGATATCATGATAATACTTTAAAGTGGTTGATTGATGCTGGTGAACTGTGTTGAAAAAGAAGATCCAAAGCTTTTGTTCTGATACGTGTGTGTGTGCTTGTGCAGCGGATGCTGCTCTGAGGGACAGTGTAGATGGCTTTGGCAGGACTCCTCTGATGTACTGCGTGCTGGCGGATCGGTTGGACTGTGCAGAGGCTCTACTGAAGGCAGGAGCTGCAGTCAACCAGAGAGACCACAGCCACCGCACTGCATTGCACCTGGCAGCTCAGAAGGTATCCCTCCCAACACTTGTGTGAAGACACACACACACACACACACACACACACACACACACACAGAAATCTTACCACACCTGTCATCTTAAACGGTAAGCCACACAGACACACAGCACCACCACAGTGCACCTGGTCATATAAAAAAGTAACCTTTTCAGACACTCAGACATACAAACACATATAGTTTAAAAAAAGCTAGCTGAACACTCATTAGATGCAGCAAGTACAGTTGAGCCATGAAGACATTTACAGAGAGGTAGAGAAAGAGAAAGAGAGAGAAAAAAAGAAAAAAACAAAGAATTTGAAAAATTGGTGGAAACCCAACTCAAACAACTTAAGTAAACATAACTAGTCTCTTTCAAGTTATAGTAAATATCATTTGAAAGAGACTGGTTATGTTTACTGAACTCAATTGAAGCAATGAGTTTCCACCAATTTTTCAAGTGAGCTGTACTTAAGAGACTTGTTACTTTACTAAATTCATTTGAAGCAACAGTTTACACCCATTTTTCAAGTAAACTGGACTTTTTTATTTTTTAAAGTAAAGCAAGTGTTACTTATTGTTTTTTCACAGTGTACAGTAATGAGTGTATGGCTTTTTATTGCTCAGCTGCAAACAGTCTCTGATTGATTGATTGGTTGATTGATTGATGTGATGTGATGTAAT